>WEKW01012570.1:1006524-1041201 GCA_013389905.1 Sula dactylatra | reverse complement strand
TTTTTTAATGGATTTTCTTGTTGAATACTGCTTGTCTCCCCCAGTCCTTGACATATTTCTGAGAGTTTATACTCACCTTAAAATCTTCTATTAATGTTAGCACACTTGGGCAGTGGAAGATTGCCAGAGATGTGAAGGAACAGTGGGCTAAATGTCACTTGTCTGGAGAAACGGTTCTGCGCAATTTGTGGTGGTTCTTTTCCATAGCACTGATAACCAGAGGAGGATATTGGTAAATATTTTTGATGGAAAGCAAGTCTTGGAGAGTCAGCCTTTTTCGGGGGAGAGAATCTTTCTCTTTGAACTGTAAAACATTTGACACAGAGGTGATACATGGCTGTATGTGTACGTGCGCATTTTGTACAAAGCCTATCATCAAAGAATTTTTTGAAGTTAGGAATTCAAACACTCAGAAGTTCTGGATGTACCATTGCTTTTATTCTTCCCTCTTTGGTATTGAGTGTAAGGCAGGAGCCTTCTGGAGCAAAGGAATGTGATTCCAGATGGCTTCATAATAAATAGGTACATCAGAGGTGAATTAAGAGTGCACCAGTTAGCTATAACTAGTTATAGTTAAGTCTGATGTTTCCAACACCTTGGCTGTGAGACTTCACCTTTTAAATGCTCTTTTACTGTATCTCTTTGTGTGTAATTTTGTTTAAGCTTTAGAAAAGTTGTATTATATGCTGCTGAACATAATCAGGAGAAGGATCAGTTTTCTCGTGAACTGTTGATGAACTTCATGATTATTAGAATTTTAAACATATAAACAGTGGTTGAGAGATAGTCAACTTGTGTTATTCAAGTGGCTCCAATTTTTTTTGCATCAAACAAGTGGGGATTATTATTCTTCAACACCAGCTCCACAAACAAATGTCTTAACTCACCCATCTGACAAAGAATTAAAGACCCAATTCCTGAGTATCTACTGAAGATTTATAGCAGATTTAGCATATTTATGGATCTTAAGTAATTTGGAAGCTGAATACTTGTGTCAGGCATGATTTCCTGCATGGTTAAAGGGAGCTCTACTGTTCTATCTTTCTTCCCTACCAGCAAAACTCATTATAGGTTGTGTTCCTAAGGTTTTCAGCCATAGCATTGCACAGTTCTTTTTCTCAGCGTGTTTAGACCAGGGCTTTTTCTTACTTATCTATGAAAAGTGTGTTGCAAATATTTTTTTTTTCTTTCATTAAGAAAAAGTGATTGAAAGAAAAAAAAACTCCTTTGGCCCAGTTCATCCTCTGCTTCTGCATTTGTTTGCACAGCAGCTCACTGCTGCTCTGCTGAAGGCTTCTGGGCCCACTGCAGCTCCCCAGGCTTGCAGAACCTGTTATTGTAGTGTCCTGGGAAGGGGCTGCTGCTTGCTGTCTGAGCTGTGCCTTGGATTGTAGTGTCCTGGTACGGAAAGAAACAGTGCTCACGTGATGGTGTTTTATAAAAACAATTGCAAGTTGTGAGAACTACTGGTTCAGCATACTCTGTACTTGTTCTTTACCTGCAGACCATATACTGGTTAGATGTGATTAGCCTCACTTGACAAGCTGGGTATGCGTTAATTCAGCCTCGACTTCGCTGTAATCACTTCTGGTGGTTTTGAAGTGTAGCTAAAACTTACCTGTTTATGGCTGCTAAGGCTGCAGATGTGTACCACTGTGCCCTTTACCTGTGGTATGTGGGTGAAGCACTGTGGCTCAGTAGCAATCATCAGCAGTGCATTAATTGGATGTTAAAAATGCATTAAAGTATGTTTTCCTTAGTTTTTCTTGGATGAAACTATTACTATTTCAGGGTGCATATTTTTCAGATATTTCAAAAAAATTTTAACTCATAATTTTCATATGTTTATTACTGGTTTCATTAAAAAACAATAATATTTAAACAGAACAAGTCTTGTACTTTCTATTTGCTTTAGTATTTTTGAAATGTCTCCACAAAATATTTATTCTATTTAAGGTGCACTTTTGTTCTGATGAGAACCTAAGGNCTTTACCTGTGGTATGTGGGTGAAGCACTGTGGCTCAGTAGCAATCATCAGCAGTGCATTAATTGGATGTTAAAAATGCATTAAAGTATGTTTTCCTTAGTTTTTCTTGGATGAAACTATTACTATTTCAGGGTGCATATTTTTCAGATATTTCAAAAAAATTTTAACTCATAATTTTCATATGTTTATTACTGGTTTCATTAAAAAACAATAATATTTAAACAGAACAAGTCTTGTACTTTCTATTTGCTTTAGTATTTTTGAAATGTCTCCACAAAATGATATTTATTCTATTTAAGGTGCAGTTTTGTTCTGATGAGAACCTAAGGAAATGTTCCTGTTGTGTTTTCTGTATTCTGATGTATGCTGTTGGACATCTGTTTAATATCAGCTGGGATTTACTGAAGAAACACAGGGGTTTAAGCTGTAATTAATGAAAAGTAGTAAGTGTTTTGGGGTTTTTTGCACACCTGAAAAACGGTGCGCTGAACAGAACTCTTTATCTAGAAAAATTGCAAGGATTGTTGTAATGGCTTACTGCCAGTCTAAAATGTCTAGAAAGAGAAGAGATTTGTTTGGGGGAGAATGGGGGCTAAGTCCTTTATTCAATCTTTAGAGTAATGATTGTTTTGCAAGGTATTTCCCTTGGAATCACACAGGTTAACAAGTTCTGTGCTGAGCATCTGCTCTGTATCCAACTTACCCTGTACAGTTGCTTATCTGATTCAGATCTTGTTTCCTCGTCTGATTTTTCTTTCCTTTTCTGAAGGTTTTCATGCTTTTGAAACAGTTGTTCAGTAATGACCTGAATTCATGGATTGTCTTACTTCTTCAGATTGCTCTGCTTGATCATTCCAGCTTTCGATCTTTTATTCTTGCTCTGGTAGTGATTGGGATCTGTGAAGCTGACCACCCTGTGCTTGGTCCGTGTGCCCGGCTTATTCTGACTTTCTCTTTCACAGAGCTGATGCATGGGCTTCTTACCAGCTTCAGCACTACAACATGCTGAATACCGTGGAGAGGGAGTAAAAGGAGTGAGCTGCTCTATGGATAATGCGTCGGCTTCTTCTGCACATACGTAGAACAAGGGCCAGTTAGCAAGCCAGAAGTGAGGAAGTCACGGAAGAAGAAGATTGCTCAGAGAAACAGAAGGGATATAATATATTCAGCTGGAGTTTTTATTGGAAGCCATATCCATCCAGGATTGAAAGGTGAGATGTCATGTGGGTTTTCTATTTAATTTTTGCTTTATCTGTTAGATTCAGGGAAGATACTTTTTAAAAAAAAAAAAAATTGTGATTTGTCTTTAGTACCTATCTCTATGAAAGTTATCTGAAGCAGTACACATGTTAATTTGCTTTAGTTTGGTCACTTTACTTACAATTTGGTTTTAGGGCAGTTCTAGTAGCTGCACAAAAATTTCCAAGGAGATGACTCTTACCTGACAGCTTAGTGAAGAGAACTGGAGAGGTGCAGAGACTGAATAGAATGCTTCAAAACTGGAGGCAGGCTGGAATGACAGAAAGGAGCACAACAAGATCTTTGGTAGGAGGCTGAAATCAGAAATGCAGAATAGAAGCAGACAGTAAGTATAGTATTGGAAAAATAGCTTGAAGGTGAGATCGATTGTCCTATTACTTGGTGCTTTTAAATTGAAATTATATAAATTCCCCAAATACCACCATGGGGCTAGCTATGACATTCTTAACTATGGCTTGCAGGGGATGTCCAAACAGATGAAGGCAGCATTGCCTTCTAGCCTTTTCTTACCTGTTTGAAGCTGATAGAAAGCATTGTTTATTTGGTTTAAATTGTGGTTTATAAAATTACAGTTGGCAATTAGAGGTGAGGAGGAAGGACCTGATGAGGTTATACTCGGATAGAGAAACCATTAGGAAGACACGGTGAATTGTCTTGTGTGCATTACACAGTGTTCCTCTTGTTATGTTTTAAATGGGAAGTATCTGATGGTGGAAGGCATAGTGTGTTGAAGGGGAGAGGGAAAAGGGCAGGGAAGGATGCCAGGTAGAAATAAAGTGTTAGGAATGGCACCATTCTGATATGTTGACCTAATTTTGCATTTCACTGGTCAAAGAACCTTTTTCTGGAACCACTGACAAAAGGTAGGTGTTTCATGTTAAGTAATTTTCTAAGTGTGACATTTAAGTATTTGTTCATCTGGTGGTTGCCTGGAAGGCTGTTAACGCTGCTCTGTGGGGAACGTGCGTTATTTAATGTTAGAAGAGATTTACGGTTTGTGTTCTTGATAATCTCAGTAGTACAACCTGAGCTTTATTTGTGGTATCATCTAAAAATTGATGTAATTAATTCCAGTGCATAAGATTACTATAGTCACATCTATTTCCCTTGGCAGTCAAGCTGATTAATTAACTTCCATGTTATTGATTCTCTGTGGGATAGCGAAATATAAAAAAATGACAACACAGAGATGATTGTTGTTGTTGTTGTTTGTTTTTGTTTGGCTGTTTTGTTTAAATTTTAAGTGATCTTTTAGCACACTCTCTCTTTGTTGGTATTCCTTCTGCTAAGATTTGTCCCATGAACCTGTTGGGTCTAGCTTACAGACAAGACAAATACCGTGGATGTGGTTATGATGGTATTTGCGCTTTCTGTTCCAAAGGGTAGTTGAGCAATCTGACTGGTTTGTGGCAGGAGCAGAGCAGCAATACCTTCTCAGCATCATGAACTAATGAATGCTTGAATATGAAATTTAACAAGTCGATTCTGTTGTCTGATAGGTTAATACACTAGGTATTATTTAGGCAATAAATGTCTTTATTTTTGTGAAGGAAACAGGATTAGAATCGACCTAATTAGAGAGTTTCAGGCTACATTTATGTCACTGTTTTAGCAACATGTCTCAATAACATCAATTTGCAAAGCTGGGTGATGACACCGGAAACGGAAAATTCAAACTCAAGAGGCTGATCTTTATTAATACTTCAAATTTAACTTAATTTTGTAAAGACTGACTAGGATTAAAATGATATCAAGGCTATATTTGTTGGGCAAAATTACAAATCTCAAAGAATTCTGACCAGTTATTGAGTTTTTTGATTTAGCATTAAGTTGGATTTTTTTCTTTTATAAGCAGAACATTCAGAATAGGGAAGCTTAAAATACTTACTCTGTTAAGCAGTAATAAGCATTGTCCTAGCCTAAAATATGAACCATCCCAACCCATTCAAGAAGTCGTTCTTGACTGAGACAGAGAAGGCTGTTCTCATGAGCTTTTGTTCTACGTATTTGCTACTTAAAGTAAGATCAAATTTCCCCTTTGTTCCACTGGATTGGATTGGACACTATTCTCAGGTTTAAAATAAGTTAAAAAAAAAGATACGTAATTTTTAAGAAGTATTTTTCTCATAAGTTGCTCCATTTGTTACTGAATGGATAGTGCTCTCCTGTCGCTATTTATAGATAATAAACAGCACACCTGTGCAGAGAATCAAAACCAGGGTGTCAAGGGAAATGCTCCAGTCTACATAAATGTGCTTTAGGAGCTGGGACTCAACTTTCCAGAATTTGCATTTGTAAGCAGCATGATCGGTACTAACAAGACTTGGACCATTTTCTTGAGAGAGAAGATCTTGGTCCACAGCTGCCATCTGAGACCACAGAGATAAGATTACAGAAATCCTCTCTTATGTATCTTTCTACATAAATTACAGATTTTTATCTCTTCCTTTCTGTCATTACTATGTGGATGTACTAAGGGTGGCAATCCCCTTTGTGTTCTGTAGGGTTTTTTCTTTCTTTTTTTTTTGCTTTATTTTAATAAAAAATGTTTTTTTCAGTCTCTTGCTCTTAACATTTGATGTTACCTTCTCCTCCTTGATCCAGCTCAAAACCAGAACACAACAACCAACAGAAAACCTCCTGGTTTATCACCCCAACTTCCTAACCAGTTTTGCAAGAGAATTTCTGTGACTTACAGGTCATTTCAGCTAGTTGTATTGTCAGTCTGCTTTGAGCTGAATATTTCTGTATTTAAAGGTTACCCTCTTTTCATCCATCGCTTAATAACAGAGTAGAAAAACCCAAACCCTGTGCATATGGTGAATTTGCTTTTATATTTCATTTTTGGAGTTTTTGAGAGAAGAACACCTAAACTCTAGGACACCTGCTGCTTTTTATTTCTCTGGAAATGCAGAGTGGCAGAAGAGCTCTCTGCAGCACTGAAGCGGTTTGGCCTGCGGACCTGCTGCTGGGGGCTGGGCTGTGCTGGGTGCAGTCTCTTGGGTGGCTATTTTCTGACCAGGTTGCACCACTGTAAGCAAGATGCTGTAAAGT
Source organism: Sula dactylatra (assembly GCA_013389905.1). NCBI lineage: Eukaryota > Metazoa > Chordata > Aves > Suliformes > Sulidae > Sula > Sula dactylatra. Next base: position 1,034,900 of record WEKW01012570.1, on the reverse strand, counting down.
CTGCCTGCGTGTGTTGCAGAAAGCTGGGGGTGCTCAGGACTCGCTGAGGTCTGTTGTCAAGAGCCAATTCACAAACGTTAATGCTGTTTCTTTGTGGGGTGAAAGGGCAAGGGCTGTCTGTTGGTGGACTATGTTCGTTAGGGAAAAGGGAAGGAGTTTGTGGGTATGGTATATGTTTCTGAAGATTGGAGGAATATAACTGGAGGAAGGTTTAACAACAAACCCCAGGAAACCAAATGCAAGGTGGATTTCGAGTGATCTTTCTTAATATTTTCCTTCTGTTTCTTTTTTGGTTGTGATTAATACCTACATTTAATTTTTCCTCATTATAAGGTGCTTCCTAAATAAGATGGTTTAAGATGTCATGGCAAGTCCATATCTGTATGAAGTCTCTCTGAAATTTTTTTCTTCTCCTGGGCATTCCTTGCAGAATGTATGGTGATTCTGCAAACTTTGTTTAGTATTTATGCTTTTTTTGTCATGATGTTTTTAGTGCCAGAAATTCTAGCTTTCAGGTAGACTTACTGTTGGTACTGCTCTTATTTATTAGCACACTGGTGCAAGCAAGAATGATACTTCAGGAAATTAAGAGTTGTAGCAAACTCCTAGAGTAATTCTCTTCCCGAGTGTTTTGTGGTGTATCCTTACACAGTTTATACCAAACAAAAAAAAAAGGTGAAAAGCAATTACATTAATCCCTAAAATGTAGCATTATTATAATAAATATACTACTTATAAATTTGCTGTTGATGCTGTTTTTCAGCCATGTAAATAAAACGGTTTTCCTGGGCCATGCTCAACCATACTCTTTTCAAACTCTGGATGGATTATGTGTTGCGTTAGTGTTACTTGTGGTTAGCATTTCAGTCATAGTGGAGGTTTGCAGTAGTAGGAGTTATATGAAACAAAATAATTATATTTACACACTTCTGATAAATTCCTTAGGTAAAGGTCCATCACATGGAATCCTTGTTCCTTATGGTCACATTTATATTGCAGTTCAACAGAAGTTTCAAATTATAATCTTTCAGGGGGTGCATTAAGCTCCTGTTTGTTTGGTGGAGAATCTTTGTGCCTGCTCGAGGGCATTACTGCCCTATCGTTTCTACTGTGACTTAGCTATTATAGGTTTCAGATGTAGTGAATATGGAAATGTACTTAACGCAATGTACGTGACGACCCATGGTTGCTGTCTGATTGATTTTAGACCACTGTTGCATTCACGGGCACCGCAAGAGCTCTCTCGTGTGCTCTCCTTTATCTTCTCTTGCTCTCTTCCTGACTATAGTTGTAAACTATGGGGGCAAAAATTTCATTTATATGTAGCAACTTCTTCACTGTGGGACAGACCCCACCTGTATGCTCAGCATTCTGGTTTTGTCCTCAGGTAACACTTCAATAAATTTAGTGTCCCAGGAAGTTTCTCTCTCCACAGCTCCAGATCCTGGTTCAGCTGTGGAGTGGTCGTCATTGTAAAGTGGAGACTTATACGTTATTTTGCAGAAAATTACTTGTATTATTTTTCATCCTTTCCCAGATGTGTTTTTTAATCTCGGGTCTACTCTACCAAATGTAGTATATGAATTCCAAAACTCCCCGTCACTGTTTTCTTCCATCCTCAAAATAAAAGCCATCGCTTGTAATTGAGGGTAGAAGTAGCAGCAAAATTAGACTGTTCCTACTTATTTAGCATAGAATGATCTCATGGCTGGAGATGGCTGTTCAATTTCTACCTTCAGCCAGTTTCAACACCTACCTAAAATAAAAAAATAAATAATAAAAAAAAAAAAAAACCCAAACAAAAAAACTCCAGCCTTTGGATATGGAAGCCCCTTACTTCTTTCATCCCTAATTTCATTCAAAAAGTATTTAAAGAGAAAAATCTGGTATGAATACTGGCCCTTCTATAGGCTTCAGGAATGTAGTTTCATCCTTAGTTGGTTATGAAAACCTGTATTGAAGAAAGCATCCCAAGGAGTGGATGGTAATCTATTAGCACTGCATTTACTGGCATATGGATTGCACACCTCTCTCTTTCTTTTTTCCTTTCTTCCCCCCCCGGCCCAGCTGGCATTGACTTTAGATTTACGTACAGATTTCCTGGAAACTTCTTATTTCTTAGCAATGGCACCTATGCTGACGTCCGGAACCTTGATTTGAATCAATAAATGTAATGAGTAGTAAGATTAATTCTCCTAGCACTCCAAAATCTTTTGGCAGTTGCATTAAAGTTTCAAATCTCATATAAATATCTCAAGCAAATTTATTTAGTGGACTCTATTTATGGCTCCCTTGGACAATATAAGAATGTAATAAAAACATGCTTCAGAAAAAAGGAGGGGTGGTGAGGGAGCAGGTGACCAGTGCCACCAATCCCAAAGCCATAAGATCAGCAAAATGCTGTCAGCTGTACCTTGTTTCTAATGTGCTTCGTTTGGAAAGGGAACATTTAGTGAACTCACTTCAGAGGCTGGGAATATTTTTTGGTCATTTTTCTTTTGTTGATGCGGAATAAGCTGTTTTATTTTTTCTGTAAGGACTGTGCTGTATCATGCAGAAAAAGAGTCAGGTATAACCAGATAAAGTGCCATTACAAAAACTGATAGAGATTTCATCTTTCAGACATTTCCAGGATTGTTTTCTCTTTCAGACAGGTGAAAATCATCAGCTGTTATCCAGTCTGAAATTGTTGGATTTTTGACTGAATCACAGTAACTCTGTCTTCCCGTTTTTAATTCAAGTCCAGGGGTTCTGCTTGAGTTGCACAGGACAGAAAAGTAGATCTTTCCGAGTTGAAAAAAATACATGTGTGGATGAGTTGGTTTGATAATATGCTGCTTTGCATATGTAAAACAATCAATAGCAGGAGGGAATATTCAAAATCCTACTTTTATCTAAGCAGCTGTGGTGTTTAAATAATGGATTTAGCATGTCATATTGCATGAAAAGAGATTAGAAGCCAATAGCTCTGAAGTTTTACAGTCTTCTGTATGATATCTAAATTATTAAAAACAATTGTTGCTTTTGTTATATTGTAATAATGCTTTTACTTTAGGAGGGAAGATTATTTACCTATTTTTGCCAACAGAAGCGTTGTTGTATTTAGCATAAGAAAACTATTGTGGGAAGATACTGACTATGTATTAACTGAAGGTAATTGTGCTCGCTGTGACCTGGCCTATCGTAGAGAAATTTCCTGCTTTTCCTTTGAATGACACTGTTCATTATGCACGACATAAAAGTTTAAACTTCAGACCTGAGGCCTTCGCAAGAGATGAGGCGATTAAGAAGTCAGTTCCTGATGGAATAGGCAGTGACATAAGCCAATGCTACACAGGCAGTTATTACCACTGCTCAATAAATTGCTTAGTCCAAGTGTATTTTTCCACCTGAAGATAATCTGAGATTTGATGTTAATTAGCTGGCATGTTCTGTTGGTTTAATCACATGCACATACTCTTTCTGTTCACATACATATTTATATACACACACCTGTATGTATATTTGTTTTCATTTGTGCTGCATATTTGCATAGAGTATAACTATCTAGAGATCTTGTTTATATAGGGTTCAACTAATTCTAGAAACATGCATCTCACAGGTTGAAAATAATTGAAATTTTATGCCTTCCTTCAAGGCTGGCATTCAGGCTATAGCAGTTTTCAGATCACTGCAAGGAATTTACTGTAGCATCAGATCTCCCAAAAGATATTGTGTGCAATTCTTCCCTGTAGGTACTGTGACACACAAATAATCGGAGAGATAACATATGAAAATATTAATAGACTAATCCTGATCCTTAGTTTGATTGTCTTGAGGTTTGTTTGTGGAATAAGAGGGCAAGCTGATGGCCTTTGATTTATTTATTTAGTTATTTTGCCTGAAAAATGTATCCTGGGCGTCTGCATGTTATGACCACGTACAAGTGTCTCTAAAGTTGCCCTAACCAGCTGAGAGATAAGGTTTCTTCCTTGTACCTTATAGACCTTGAAAGGCTGGTAGATGTAGGTTGATGTCTTTCTGTGACACCATGTCCTTTGTGGCATTTGTTCCTAATTCAGACAGTAGGATTTCACTATTAATAAATAAATAAATATTTTTAAAAAAAAAAAAAACACTCAGCAGCCTGCCCTTAGCCTATGGAGGGTCAAATTTTTAATTTGTGAAACTAATTATACCTGTAAGCTTTCAACTGTACATGGTGTCTCTTAGATGTAATCAAAGCAGCTTGTGAGCATATCCACTAGCAAACTTCTTGAGAAAACAATAACCACCACTTACTCATGGATATAAGGTAAAAAGAGGATTTCTGTACAAAACTTTTGCCCCAGGAGACTGTCAGAGACTTAAAGGCACTTTTTTTTTTTTTGCTGTTGCAGAACATAGTGATACAGCGTTTCCAGATCTCATAATGACACACATATCTAGTGTACTTGTCCCAATTTGAGCTGCTAACTTTGTGTGGATCCTCTTGTTTGAAGTGGCTTATTGGGCAACAAACAATGGGATTTTTGAGAAGGATTCTGTATCAAGAGCTTTTGACCAAATTCCTTACCAGTGTGATTTAAAGAAGTTAGGCAGCTGGGACTTCAACAGAGAAATCCTTACATGGAGAAATAATTGATTAGAAAGTAGGAAACAGAGATTAAAAGTCTAGGATCAGTCCTCACGGGGGGAAAGAGTTCACCACTGGAGCACCATTAGGATCTCTGATGTTCATTATATTCATGAATGACCTGGAAAACAGGCTTACTGGGGAGATGAGAAAATTTAGTGATGCTAGTAAGTGCTTTATGGGGTATTAAAGATGAGAGCCCAAAAGGAGGATCTGCAGAATATACTGCGAGAATGATTGCTATTAAAATACCAAATGAAATTCAGTGTAAGTAATTGGCAAAAGACGCACATGGGGCAATAATGATTCTAACTTCATCTCTCATCTGATTGTTACCATTTGGGAGCAAAAGGTTGAACTTGCAAGAGAGAGTTCCATGAAAATGTCCAGTCAATATTTATCAATCAATGAATTAGAAAGGTGTTGTAGAGGGGGTAGATGGGAATCAGTCATTCACTACTGCTTTGAATGTAAGAACCAGGTCACCTCAGGTGAGGCTTGCAGGAGCCAGGGCTCACTGCAGACAGGAGAGGTGCTTTTTTACCCCGCTGGTGGTTGCGCTGCGAGACCCGCTTCCGGGGGATATTGTGGATGCTGGAGGCTCACACAGGGTCAAGGGAAGAGCAGATGTGTTTTTACTGGAGCAATGCACTGCAAGTTACTGAGCAACTGAACCGAATATGGCTTGACAACTGCCTGATCTGGAAGTGGTTGGACATGGAGAAAGATTCAAGGATGTGTTTTCTCTTTTCTTATTCTGCCCCCTTGGCTTGTGCTTTTGACATGATCAAAGGCAAAGAACTGGCCTAGTCCTCCAGACTAGCCCAGTATGGCCTTTTTAACTCTTGGCATTGTGCAGGTATTGCCGTAGGATCTGTCTGAGTGGCAGTAGGGATAAAATTCCCCCATGCCCATTACCAATATCAGCAGCAAATGCATTTTTACTACTTAAGTTTCCCAAAAGAAATGAGAGCGCTTGTTGGGACAGATGTGCATGTGGAATTTTTCTGTGCGAGTGAAAGCTTAAATAGGATGAGCTTAATGGCCAGATTCAAGCTCTGTGGATGAAGATGTAAGATAATTATCTTTTCTGCCTATTTGGCTGCAGTTTATAGGAAGGGTTTTGACTGACGTGGAATCTGTCTCTGTGAGTATTCACTATAGCTATATGTCTGAGTAGGATGCTTGCTACCTTTCTGGTGTTTATCCCAAATGTCAGGCTGGTGTTTGCATTTTGACATATACCTAAAGGTAAGCTGAAGCTTACATAGGTAGATTGATTCTCCTGAACAACAGGGAAGTCACCCCCATTTAGAACACATCATTCATCTCATTTAAACTTGTACAATCAGGAATATGCTTTGTTGTTTGACATTGCAAAAAACCTTAAAGGTTAAACCTCTTTATTGCTGGATGAATTAATATTTTTGATAGCTTTATACAATCTTTCGGACATGGCATAAGAATCTTTTGGATCGTTGAAACAGTAAATCTTTCATTGGTGTTAGTATCTCAAATCGTGTTGGTTGGAAGCTTCTGCATTCTTTGCCCGGCTCCATGTCTGTGGAGTGAGCACGCTGCTTTTAGAGGGCTGGACATCTTGATGGGGGACTCTCCAGTTACAACTATTCCTCATAAACTCAGAAAGAGCTAGGTTGCATGGCAAAGTTTCTGGAGAAATTGTATTCCTTATGGCAGGTGTTTTAAACCTGTCTTGTAGATAGGTTGGTGAATCTTGTCTTTCTAGCCCTTATAGAAACTTCCTTAATATAGAATACAGAATTTTCTGGTGGAAATGGGGAAGGCACTTTGTTGCAAATTGATTTGATTTCCCCAAAATTAGGTTATTTTTCAACTCATTCCACAAATACTGAATTCTCCATTGTTGCCGGAGCTGTGAATCTGGTTTGTTTTCTGGGGAGCTTATGTCAAGGACTGCGTTTCCCTTCAGGCTTTTGAGTGCATGGTGCTTGTTGGCAGCCAGGCTCCGGCTGCAGGGCAGGAAGGGCTGTTGAACGGTGTGGGCTGCCCACAGGAACGGCTGCGGAACAGGGTGTCGTGTCCCTGGGAGGGACAAGTGCCAGCTGCACTGCAGAGGGACATTTAGGTATGTTAGAAAGGTTTTTTGATTTTTTTGTAAATATCAACTTCTCTGATGCTTGGGGGTCTGATACCTGCTCCTCAGGAAATCGTGCCTTTTGAACTAGTCATTATATTTAGAAAGAAACAGAGAAATTTCAGACTTTGTTCAGCTTTAAGTGCAAGTCTTCCCTTTGAGGTCTGACTGGTAGAAAGCCTCCTGGTAAATGCTTCAGGGCAATTCTGGATTAAATGTCTGTCCCAGGGCATACTTTTGGACCAGTTTAGCCTGTTCACACCCAAATCACACCCATATCGCCAATTCTGTTTCCCTGAGGAAATAATAAAAAAAGAATATTCATATTCAATATACTTAATTTTATAAATAAGGCAGTGTTTTGTTTGTATATCTCAGACCTGTCTTGGTGTATCAGAAAGATGTTTAAATGGCAGCTTAAAGCTGCCCTTCCCTCAGCAGGAAGATTTTTTTCCATCTATTTAAATGCAAGCAGAATGTCAACATAAGAAATAGCCATTATGTGCAATAATGGTGTAATCCTGTTGCTGTCCTTACAGCTGTCTTGGCATGCTGCCGAGAAGAATAGATACATTTTCTGCAGGAGAATACTTAACGAGATGGTATCAAATGCTTGAGAAACACACATCGATACCTATCGTGAATGCTGCATTTAGGTCAGTCGATATCAAGTTGGAATATGAAAAATGAGGTTTTATTCAGAAGTACTTGTATCAGCAGACATTGTGTTACTACTTTCCAAAAACAAATTACCTATTAAAAAAAATTCTGAATAAGGACATTTCTGTGCATGGTTCTGTTTCAGTGTAGCAATACTCCCTTTCACAAGCAATGTTGAAGTAGCTGTTGTTTTGAAAAACCTTTAAGGCTTTTTGTAAGATTCCTTGTCTGACTGGATAAGGATTGTACGTTTAACGGCTTTTCATTTATATACAGAAAGTTTGTGTTCCCAGATCTTATACAAATCTCTGACTTTGAGATCATCAACCTAAATCTCTTTGTCACTTCACTTTGGGGAGAAAAGAGCAGAGTCTATGGCACATAGACTTCGCCTTCTGATAAACAGCTGGTACCCGGACATAGCTGAAGTTACAGGCTGCCTGCTAGCTTAACACCACCCCTACTCCCCAGTAAAACGCTTCAGAAGAATGCACCTTTAGAAGTCGGGCAGTAGTCACTCAGACTTCAAGAATCTTGAATCTGTTTTGGGTTTTTTTTGATTTCTGTCTTGAATTTCCTGTTACTTGTAAACTTTTAGCACTTAACCAGGCCCAGAACATAGAGGCCAGAGTCCCTAGTCGAGATGAGAAGTGTGCTGGATTACCTGCGGAGTGAGAGACAGTTGCCCTGTTCTTGAGAGCCTCGGAGGTGGGAGCAGTCTGGGAGTCATGTGTGTGCCTGCCTGTAGGGTGAGGTTTGGAAAAGAAAGGCAGTGTATAAAGGGATGAGGTGGGCAATGAAGAAGTCCAAAACTGCAGGTATTTTAAGCACATAAGATCAAATGATTGGCTGATTCATGTCCATTGATAAACTTCTACTCAGTTGTTGGAGACAGGCTGGATGAGGGTGTGAAAGTCTGATGAGTGGGCAGAAGTTATCAATTCAACGTCCTAGCAGGTTATCACAAAATGTTCTGAAATTATCCGTGCGTAATTGATCAGAATTGCAATGCTGATCTTGTTATTTCTCAGTCTGTGCCTCCTAAACATAGCATGTGCTTGAACTAAGATTAGATTAATGCATTCGGTTCCCAGCTCAACCATAAACTTAATTTTATAGTAAACAGTTTCCTCAGTGTGCCCTGTGCCCCAGTGCCCTTCTGGAAAAGGGAAATAACAGTTATTTATTTCATGGGATTGCTGTAGATGGAGAAGTTATAAAAATTTGTGATGTATTCTGTTCTCGTAATGATAAAGTTGAAGAAAAGTGTAATTTATTCAAGATGTTTTATTCTGGCAGTGCAGGAGATAAAAGACGACATATTCCTCATTTTGTGCATCTTGAGCTTGCAATCCAATTTGTGGAGAGCCGTTAGTGGCCACATACGTTTGTGTGTGTGTACTTCATATCTAATACTTGGTATTACATGTGATTTATGCCTTGTCTGTCTCACGTTTTGCTTTCTACAGTTGTTTTCTACAAGAAAAGCTGACATATGATGATCCAGCAGGCAGCATAGTTCAGTTCGAATGTTGTTGGCAAGCAAGGAACACAAAAAGCCCTTTTTATTGCCTGTGTTGTCAATGCAAGAAAATACACAATTGTGCCAATGTCAACAATTCTCGATATCGTACAAAAAGCTGAACTAGAATACAGTTATAAGTGTGTATATATAAACAGGTAAGAACAGCCTTTCAAATCTTTTGTGGATTGTTGCCTTTGTATTTACTCTGGAATTGTCACTTTATTGTGGTATCTGTGTGGTCATATATAGCTTTAAAGTGTAAAGGTGGAAAGATTCAGGTTAAGACAGCACTTCCCTATGTAGTGTTTGCATTGCAGCTTGCCCTTCAAAAGAGGTTTTGCAGTAATTTACTGTCTCTGTTTCTTTATTTTTCCTTCTGTCTAGAACCTGTGGTCACGAGAAGTATATGGACTGTCACATATTTGTAAAGCTTTGTGGAGAATGTTCTTGTAATGAGAACGTTCAGTGCTTTGCTCCCTCTGGGCTCCGCTCCACAAGGCAATAGGAGCAAAGTTTGCATTTTATTGGAATAAGTGACATTTCATGTACACAGCCAAATTATCATGAAAGCAAATAATGAAAACAGGATCCTGAAGGATTACATCTATTTGTAGAGGAGAATATTGTGCTAAGAATAGGGAAAATAGGAAAAGAAAAATCTGTACAGATACTATTTATTTGTGTTGTTGAGACTAGTGGAGAGGAGAATCTGCATATGTTTAGTATGCTTTTGTATCTTCTAGAGACAACTTCAGAGACTCAGAATTTTCATTTTTACATTGGAATGAAAACAAATGTATCACTTTGAGAAAGACAAACTTTAAATGGTCCCTGCCAAATTTATTTCATCTATGGTTTTAGGAAGTCTAGGCCAAATCACGTGCTACTTCCATGGGGTTAATCTGTCAGCGTAATCCCGTCTTCAGTTCTTTTCTTGATGATTTCTTGTTGCCTTTAGCATCAAATTCTTTTTACTAGTGGCTTAGTTAATACTTCCCTTGCTTCTTGTTCAGATGTGCTGATTGCCAAGGTCATGCTTTTTATCAGGAGTCCAGAGGTAATGGGAATTTCATAGCAATTTTAATCACTTTTTTTCCTCTGAAGTGATTTTTTTGATTTCTTTATTGCTGTCATCAAGACAACGGATATTCTGACATCCACTTTAGACCAAGTCAATGACATCTTTATAATCACCAAAGGTAGTAACGGGCACATTAATTTTTCAGTGAACAGTTGGAAGAAATGAAGTGTGCCAGACTTCTTGTGGTATCCAAACATTTGCTTTTGCTTTCCTTTAGCTTTACTGTGACTTTCTGGTACAAATGGAGGGCTTGCTTAAAGTGACAGAATCACAGAACGACAGACATTGAAGTGCCTGATTTGTAAAATAGTAAGCCAGAGTTTGTACATTACTGAGAAGGCAGACAGATTTGATTAAATTTCTCAAAATAGCATTGAATCACAAAAAAAATCTTAAAATATACTAGACTGTCATCTCATGAGTATATTTTCATACCCAGTGTGACTAGTAGGGCAAAATGTTTCAAACTGTCGATGATAGGCAGCCACAGACGGGTAAGTCCTAAGTGTGTTTGGAAAGAGAGATTTAATTGTTGGTGCAAATAAGTTATATGGCTGTTACTAGAATAAATGCTTCTAAAGAAATACAGTTAATAATATGTTGACACGGAAATTATGATACCTTATTCTCAATCCAGACTTGCGATTTGGTGGTATTTCCTAACACACTTATGTTATCTAGTCTATTTGGCAATCATTCTGTTGCACTGAGGATTGCTTTTGCCCTTTCTCCCAAGAAAACTTACTGCCAGAGTCAGATTTTTCTCATGATGCTGTGGTTGCTTCTTTCTGTCTTTCTGACTGTTTTTGTCTTTCAGTCAATTCATGTGTATATAAACTGTCAGCAGTGGACAACCTTGTCTTTATTTAAGGTCACAATTGCTTTATATTTGTATCCTTTGAATTCTTGGTTATTTTCATGGCTAGCCTTTAGAATTTTTTTTTAAATTATTTACCTTGTTTGTTTAGAAAGTTCCAGTACAAAAGGAAAAAAAAGAATAAGGCAGTTTTTTCTTTCCATTTAAGAAATGTTGCATGCATGAGCAACACTTCGGTGCTTTAAAGGCTGTGTCGGCTTAAGTTTTAAAGTTTGTAATTTAATATGCAAGCGTGTTTGAGGATGACTGCATGGATATACGCACTTAGACAGTTAATTTTGATTTAACCGAGTCGTAACTAACCTAAACAAAGACACAAAGTCTTCACAATACAGTAAAATATCATTTGAAAAAAAAAAAAAAAAAAAAGTGTAGGTATGCATTTTCAGATACTTCATTTGGGGACATTGCTCTGGGTAGTAATCTGGTGTGCGTGAGAAGAAGTTAGGAGCAGATATGGGTTTTCAAGGAGGGAAGGAAACAATGGATTCTATAAACAAGAGATGCAGCATAAACACCAGGGCATTATAATGTATTGGAAACATGATATGTTATCGTACTTTAAGGATTATATTACATTGTAAGGTACACAGTTAAGAGCATATATATGTGGTTTTTCTTAAATAATACTTCATAATATTAAATTAATTTCCTGGCAGGCCATTTCTCACAGGATATACCTGCTATTATTTATTCCTAATAGCTTGTCTTCTGTAATGTACCTATTATTGTAAGGACAAAGCATTAATTGAGCAGCTGTAAAATATCTGATGTCATGCTGGGTTTTTTGTTTTCTCCAAACTGTGAGCTCTTCCACAATAGATGGAGCACCTTTGTACCTTAATTATGTTGTTCATGACTCTACTCTAAGCCACCTACACTATTTTCCTGCTGAGATTCTTAGAATCACAGAATATCTCAAGCTAGGAGGGACCCATAAGGATCATCGAGTCCAACTCCCTGCTCCTTACAGGACTATCTAAAACTAAACTGTATGACTAAGAGCATTCTCCAGATGCTCCTTGAACTCTGACAGGTTTGGTGCCATGACCACTTCTCTGGGGAGCCTGTTCCAGTGACGACCACCTTCTTAGTGAAGAACCTTTTCCTAATGTCCCATCTAAACTTCCCCTGACGCAGCTTCATTCCATTTCCTCATGTCCTGTCGCTGGTGACCAGAGAGAGGAGATCGGTGCCTGCCCCTCCACCTCCCCTCTTGAGGAAGGTGCAGACCATGATGCGGTCACCCCTCAGCCTTCTCTTCTCCAAGCTGAACAAACCAAGTGACCTCAGCTGCTCCTGGGAAGTCTTGCTCTTGAGACCTTTCACCATCTTGGTCACCCTCCTCTGGATACGTGCTAATAGTTTGATGTCCTTCTTATTGAGGCTCCCAAAACTGCACACAGAACTTGAGGTGGGGCTGCACCAGTGCCGTGTAGAGTGGGACAGTCACCTTCTTCAAGCAGCTAGCTATGCTGTGCTATTCTTGATTTCCACCAACATGGAAAGTAATGCTTGATCTCTGTAAGTTGTGTTGTTTGCCTAGCACTTCTGTTCCCATCAATTTTGCTTGCAGTTGTTGATGCTTCTTCTTTTCAGTTGGTGATTCTTGGCATATAATTGCTTTTATTTAGTTTGCTCATTGCCCTCGCTTACTTTATTAGTCATCATCCTGCCTCTAAGAAGTATTATTCATTCAAAACAAATGACTGATGAAGTTTTGTAATCTGGTGTAATGAAGCTATTATTACTGGGTGTACAGGGCAAACAGTATTTCTTTCTTAACAATTTCTGATGTTTCAGTTCATAATGTTTTTGTTTGTTTTTTAATTGAAGGAAGATACAGAAATTAGTTTATGATTCTCTTTTGGAGAAGAAGAAAACCTGCAGGTTCTTGAGGTCACCTAGCCTATTCTTTTACAGGGAATTGACAGCTGAAGCTTATCTTTTATGTAGGCCTTCAATGGCTCTGCACGGGTTACGCTGCACAGAAGAGGGAAGCTCGAATATGGCATACAAACTGACTTTCTGGAGTACAGTTCCTTTTGAGGATTTTAGAAAAAGGAAAAAAAAAAAAAAAAATCTGTAAAAAGGTTCTGACAAAACTTCACAAAGACAATGCAGCCAGTCCTGAGGTCAAAGGTGTGCTGTGACTTACAGGAATGAGCTGACTGAGTAGAGGCGACAGGATTTGGATACGTCAGCACTTCATATACAGCCATTAAAATATAATTCATTTTTTCTCTGGATAAAGATCTCATTCCTTTTGTTATTTTAACATTTATGAAAACACAGAGGAAACATGATGAAAAATTTCACAGATGAAAAATAGTTTTGGGAACAGTACAGGTTTCACATTGATGTAGACAAGTTGTGCTTTGGGAGGAGTGAAGCCTGGAGATCCATGTCATGGAATACATCGCTCCTACTCATTCCTCTCCTATATTCTATGGCAAAGTAGCTTGACGACATTCAAATGTGTTAAGTACTGCCTGCTACCAATGTGACTTCAGAGAAAAATTGTAGCTGGGAGCTTTTTTGGATGTTTTTCCCTTTTTGCACTAGACATTCTAATAATAAACACCCCAATGAACAAACAGTTCTGTGCTATTGTTAGAATGAAAGGGGAACAGATTTCAGGCCCATGGAAATTGGATTTCCTGAACCTTCAAATGAGATAAAATAATATTACAAATATGCATTGTGCAGTCCGGAAAGATATTTTGATAATCAGGTTTATTTTCCAGTTATAAAGAATTATATTTGATAATGCAGAGGGAATAGTAGGAGGAGTGTGTACGCCTCCCAGAGTGAAAGGATAGTTCTTTGGTAACCACCTAAAGTAGCAGCAGGAAATCTCCTTGGCTTCCATGAGTAATGACCTGGAATGGATAGCTCTAATTCCCTCTCTTAAAAATGCATTGGTAACTTAAACAGTCCTACTTGTGCTTATTGAAGCATTTGCAATTATAGGAAATGCCTGTCAAAAGCTCTGTTCTGCGTGTAAGTTGCTACTGTTTATAGAGATTGAATTATTCAATGCACAAAGTTTCCGTTCTTCCCTCAAGACTAGAGCTGCAAAAGTACTTTCACAGGGCTTAGTTTTTGATTTTTTTTTTCAACTTTATGTACCTTTTAGTACTTGAATCAAAATAGCTATTAAATAAGTGAAGTAGTGTGTCAGAGAGAATTTTTATTAGTCGAAAGAACATAAGTATTACGTGCTTCTTGGTCTAAACAGATGAAGCTGAAAACTTTCCAGAGCACTTGTAAAGTTGTTGAATTTTTCTTCCTTTCTAAGCATAAATCTTTAGTGAACCACAGAAGTGGTGTCTAATGTCAGAGGTTGATATGGAGGTGTGTTTGAAGAAGTTAGCATAATTTTTCCGGTGAAAATCTCAGTTCTGGCCCCCTGCTCTGTGACCTGCTTTCTATCCCCCTTCCTTCCCCTGTTAAGGACCTGCTTACCAAATTCCAACCAGTGTCCTTCAGGCAGTGGAGCTGCTAATGCGTATCCCCAAGGCCATAATTGGGTTGGTTGAACCAGTTACGGTAATGTATGATAATTAAAAATCCAGTAGGTCTTTGCTGCCTTTCCCCTAAGTATGTCAGGTTTTACACCTCAGGGATTTTTCAAATTAATATCAATTAGTAGTTTTATTTTAACATACAGACTGAGCACTTTTGACCTGGTAACTACTGAGTGCTGCAAATTTGAACCTCCCCAGTGACATTTTTAATGATCAAGTTTTTCAATGAAGAAGTGCGCTATGGCAAGAAAAGGGATTTGTCATAAAACACTGTTGGAATGTAGCTGGGTTCAGATACGTTTTTAGAAGCTGAAACCTCAAACTTAGGAACAGGTTTCCTCAAACTTTCTTGGAGACTTTTATGCCCAACATACTGGAAAAAGAAACATTTTGTTTCCTGTAACATGAAAAAAGCTTCTACAGAATTCTTCTCCCTTCTTCAGTACTCCCCAAACAGTAGATTTTGCTACTGTTCTTAAACACGTGACAAAAACATGACTACTCCCTTGTATTATCATTATGCACTTACATATGTGACTGGTTTGGAAGAAGCAGTAGCTAGTGTTTTCTCAACAGCTAAGTCAGTTTATAAATTATATAAAGGACCACTGATCCGAGAGGTCTCTATAAACTACCATGAAATCCAATTTGTTAACTGATGTAATTCCTGTTAAAAAGAAAATGGACCAATCTGCTTGTCATAGAGGCAATCCTGTCTTCTCTCTTCTTCATTTTAGAAGAATAAAGTAGCAAAGTTTTGGTTTCTTTTTGTTTGTTTCATTTTCTTATGCAAGGGTTTTCTGGACTAGCATCAGACCCTTTCTTTGACCCTGTCCCAGCTTGGCCTTGTCTTTCTCAAAAACTGTAGGTGCTATTGGAGAGGAGGCGTTCCTTTATATGGCTACAACAGTGGGGGTGGAAGGTGGGGTTTGTTTTAACTGATTGATAGTTGAAGGTAATATGAAGGGAGGAGAGAAGGCTAGAAAAGGGAGTTGTTTCTTTGTAGCCGGAGGTGTACTAGGCTAAGTAGAAATAGATGGGTACAAACCAGGGCTGGTCTGGGCAAGGAAAATACATTGTGTTTTGTTTGACTCCACGAGCAACCTGCCCTTTGTGGCTTTCTGCAAATACAAAGTGCGAGTGTATGTGCAAAGACTGAGCTGGGTGAGAGATCAGAGCTACAAGTTGGTGTGCGCTGTGCCCAGTTTCATAAGTTTGAAATGTGCTGGTCTTGGAGCTCCAGACGGGCCCAAGAGCTGTCAGGGAACTTCTATCTTTGACTAATGCTGTTAATCAGGAATATTCCTGTCTGGTGCTGCTTTGGAGTGACCCACAAACGGTATCAATAAATTTTTGAAGTACATTGAGACAGTGGTTTGAGGAGGCAAATTTCAGTATTTCTTTTAGTAGTACACTCCTATCTGGCTTACTATGCATGCAAAATGAGTGTATACTTATACCTAAAGGAATGAAAGAAGGTTTGTTTCAAGGTAGAAGATGCAAAAAGCATGGCTTTGCTTTTCTTGCATGTGTGTGAGTTTTCCATAATCAGCCACATAGTCCTTGTTTTTCCTTCCTGGAGCACACGTCCTAGCACTGAGCGGATAGGATTTATCTCACTATTGCGTGGCCCATTTTGATCAGGTTGTGGATTGTGCTTTGTTTACTGTATGCTACTCAAATACTACTTGGGAGATTAGATTATTTACTTATGGCCTTTCCTGTACTGGTTATCTCTGTGTTGTTTCACAGACACTGACTGATTTTTGGGTTAATATCCTTGTAAATAAAGAAAATAATATTCTCAGTTTACAGCCCAATCTGAGGCTCTTAACATTTTATAGTTGAGTGCTCTGTGCCATCTCTCTTCTAATGCCCATTTTGCCCTTTGTCTCCTCATTCTGTCACCCTGCCCCTCTAGTGCCGTGTATGTTTTCTGTCTCAGCTGGCTATAACTCTCCTTCTCTTCTCATCCAGTACCAAAACTAATGCCTCGGTTTCTCTCAAACTCTTTCCTTCTGACATACAGCTTTTTGTTTGCTGCATTCATTTCACACACCTTCTTTTCCTGTCTGCTGTGGCTGCCCGTGAAGGAGTTTTCACTGAGGACTTTATTTTCATTTCTAGTGGTGGTCTGCTGTGCAACTTCAGGGGAAGTCCTGGCAAAACATATATGAAAATGTATCAGCATATCAGTATGGTCCTAATCTTTGGAGATTTTAGCTAAATTTTACGATGTCTTTTTTTCTCAGCACCTGTACACTGGGAGCGGATGCTGGGATTATTATGGTGATGTATGAAATGTCAGGTTTTCATGAGGTGGGAAGCATATCTTCAACATAAAGTGCATTTTTGTTCAAAGCCTGTGCTTTGAGAGTGGGAATAGAAAGAACCTCTCAATGAAACATTGTTTCTTGCAATTCTGAATGTAAAATATGATACTTCACAGTTGCTGGGGATTTGAAACAATACCGCAAAAGGTATTTGATCTCTTTGAAATTTTATGAAGCTCTTCTTAGTGTCCAGGAACCTAGAGTGCTTTTTCTCCAGAGTAGAATGGTAGTGGGGGACAAAAATTATACTTACACAAAACATTTTGTCTTCTGTCTATGAAAGGGGTTAATCTCAAGTCCCAAAACTGTCCTAGTTGCTTGTACATCTGATAAACTGGACATGCAGGTCATAATGAGAACTGCTGGGTGCTGCCCGGTTTTGAAGATTTGATCCCTAGCTGCCTATTGATTAAGTCTAATATATGCTCATTTAAGAAGAGCATTTTAAAATTTTCTTTGGGAAAAGAGGCATTTTTAGTTTAAATATCCAATGCACAGCAGGAACTTAAAGGAGATGAGAAGAGCTTTCCTTTTTCTTTCTGATGTTTTCTGTTGTCGTCTCTGTTTCATGGTAGCAAAGACACATTGTTCTATAGAAAACATAAAAATCATTTTTGCGATTGCTGAAACCTTTCTTTTCAAATGATTAAAACCACAGAGCATGCTCTCAAATGTCTCTCTGAATAATGATGACCCCCATTAAAATAGTTACTGAGCTATTCTTCTGAGTTTTATAACCTACATACTCATGTTCAAACAGCGCTATAATTAACTTCATTTTTATTGGTCAAGCTCTGTAACTTCAGAAGGATTTATGACTGAGTGCGGTTACACAAAGCTTCAGATTGGATGCATATGTCTTCCATTCAACTCCTGCAAATGTCACTATGGTCTAAAATCGTACTTGCAGAACCAAAGTTTAAAGCCATTTGTGAAAGTGGTCTGAAAGATTAAAGTGTAACTCTGAGCAGGACTGAGATGGTTTTGCAGCCGGTTTTGGAAGGCAATAGGAGATTTTTTTGGGTTCTTGGAAATACAAAGAGGAATTTTGGAAATTTCCATGTTTCTCCTTAGATAAGGAGGATTTCCATGTTTTCCTCAGGAAAATACCTTTAAAAGTCATCCTCAGGGCCTTCTTATCACTCTTTCACCTCCAAATTTATCAGATTTCTTTTTTTTAGTAGTTACCTTATTATGAGTGTATAACAAGTTTTCCTGAGCTCTAGAGGGGGGAAAAGAAGTCTGTTCCTCAGTCTTGTGGTGAAATATTTTAGTGATCTGGGTGAGAAAAGAGGGGCCTTTTGGTAAGACAGTGTGGTCTGTTTCCCTAAGAGGCATTGCACAAAGGATGTAATGTCAGTGAGCATTTCCTTTGCTACTAGTTCAGGTGCTAGCTTGAAGCTGTGAAGTGAACCGTATTTCACAGTAACCATTTTTTCACAGTATTTCACAGATTCAGCTGCTTGTGAGCAGCTCTGAAACGGAAAGGGGCCAGTGTCCCAGCATGCTGGCAGTGCTCCCTTTTTCCCCTGTATGGCCACCAGTAACTAGTTTTGAGGAAGAATGGTGATGTTCAATGATTTCACCTTCTTCAGTTTTAGGTTTCTAGGGGCTATCCTTCACAGATACCCGAGCTGGTTCTCAGTAAGTAAATAAGCAGGTAAATTGACATAAGCCAAGGTTTGTGCTACTTAAATTATTTAATTTCTAGTGCTCCTCTTTTTAGAGAACACTGACAGGCTACAGATACATCAGGTAATTGTTGCCTAACTCATCTAAGTTCAGAAAATAAATTTTGGAGAAGATTAAAAAGCATTTGTAAATTGGCACTTTGTCAGTTGCTAGAGGAGCGCTGCCTTATAGCAGCACTCCTAAAATCGCTAGTACAAAGCCGTCCTAATATGTGTATTTGTGAAAGGTAATATGCGTATCTGACAACAAGACAAATTTATTCTACATGGGGTAACAGATACATCTGTCTGTAAACACACTGGCTTACTGATTTCTGCAAGTAAAAGCCAGGTTTCACTTATTTCTCATCATCCATAATGTTCTTCCAGTCATTCTGCTTCCTATTAGCTTGATTAGAGCTTGACTGCAGTTCTTACTGAAAGTTAGCCAAGCGGCTACTTAAATAATTTTGTTTCTGTTATTATTTGCCACAGTGAGATATAAAAGCTTATGAAGAAAATTCTGATTAAATGTTAGATCTTCCTCCAACAGTATACAGAATGACAGAGTGGTTCCTGGGACTATCATCAGCATGGTAGACCTGAAACCCAACAGGATTCTGTAGGATCTGAGATCAGCATAATGGTGTCAATCATAATGAAAGTATCTGGGAAGGCTTTTGAAGATTTGTGTATGTGGTGTGATGATTTTTTAAAGATGTTTGTGAGCTGTATTATGGAACAAGCAGCATAGTGTCTAGCTGAGATGGAGTGCCTTTTCACTTCGGGTATGGTGTGTTATGAGCCAAGCAACACGGGAAAAATCCCAGCCAGGGAAGTGGCCTTTCCACATGGTATTTTGAAGCATGCGTATTTTGCAGCTGCTGTACCAGTCCCGTATGCAGGAAGGAACCATATGTCCCTGTTGGTTAACTAGGTGGTATATTATGAGAAGCAGTTAGTATCTTAGAGCTCTTTCCTCTCCCTGTGCTTTTTATATCTTCATTTGTTCTTCTTGGGCCAGGCCATTCATAGGGTGCTGTTCAGTGCAGAAATAGTTTATTTGTGTGAAACAAAATAGTGTCCTGTTCCTGAAAGCACAAAAAGTACTTTTCATTCCTCTTGGCACATGACTGGACTGAAAATATCTTCATGTTTATTATCATTATTAAAACAAAGTTGTTGTTCCATTTGTCACAAAGTTGTTACCATGTGGTAGCTGTCACCTCTGCTCCCCTGAGAGCGTTCCCTTCAAGTGTGAGCAAGGTTTTAGTCTCAAAAGACATTCTTGTGGGGGATTTTTGATTGCACAAGTTTCTCTGTGAAAGGGAGTTATGTACATTAAGAATGTAGGAGGTGGGATTGCTCTTCAAGAATTAATCAGAAATTCCTGAATGGAAAGGCTGTATAGTTTTATTGCTCTTTGGGCAGCCCCACATTTAATGTACTGGCATGTATGTGAACGATATACATGTTACTGCCTTCTTCATTCACTGTTCATCTGACCTGTGTAACTCAGGCGTTTAGTCTCACTTGTTGAAGATCAAATACTGATACCACAAGAAGGGACAGATTATTACCACAATGAGAAAAAGCAACATGAATAAAAGAATAGTGCCCATCAATGACAAAACCTTAATGTCTTGTACTATCGGTCCTCATGACAATAATGTTAGCCATCTGTCACTTTTTAATTAGTAATTTGTGCTGTCTTCTGGATCCACTGGAGAGACTTGGCTTAAAGCAAGTAAGTCCTTGAATTATGGCTTCAGTTCTCGCTAATGTTTTGCTCCTACTATACATGAAACATGCTTACATAGTAGAAGTAAAAGGAGGAGAAGTGAGGAAGTGTTCAAGAGAAATATGATGCCAGGTCACAGGTGTAAATTCTAGATTTCTGCATTTGTGATTATTCTGGCCGGTCATTATTCCCAGGTGAAGCTGCTGGAAGAGCAGCTCCTTGTGCAACTGTCGTTAATGCTTATGTCCTTTAAAATGACGTTTTGAGTTCTCAGCAAGCTGAGCATGGTGTAACAGCTGAAATCGCTCAGAAATGACAGCATCTGGATATTCCTGTGCCCATGGAGAAGATGTAGGATAGTAATCATCCCTGAAATTCTCTACTGGGGTCTCTGAAACTTTCTAGAAATGGATTTTCACTGAGATGATCTTCAACTTTGTTTCTGTGTAAGGTCAGCTTTATTCCTATACATCATTTACTGGTAGAAATATCAAGTAGTGATCTTTATGAGCAGTGACTTTTTTTTTTTTTTAATACTAGCAACTGTTTTAGCAATGGTAAGTAGGGGCAGGAGGGAGAAAAAATGAATCCAAGAGGTTTCACAAGAGTGTTGGTTCTGTAAAGTCTGATCTGATTTAATAAACTAGAAATAAAACCTTTCGTATCACAGTATCATAACTATCAATAGCTCCTCCTCAGACCCTCCCCAAATCATCATCCAGTCTTGTTCAAATATTTTACTGAAGCATAGGGGAAATTTTAACCTTTCTTATAACAGAGATCACAAACAAGTTAGAGGCCTGCTAGTATAAATAACACACAGTATTGTTATATCGATTCTGACCGCCTTTGCTACACCCACTGCTGTCCCCTATCCTTTAGCAATTTTCAGGGACAGATAACTAATTCTGCAGAGATCCTTTCACCGAAACGACAATTTTGAAGCTCCCTCTTGGGATTGCCATGAGTGTGATCAGATTTTCAATCTCCAAATGCTTATTGATTTGCTTTCTAAAAACTTCCGAAGAAATCCCACCTGGGCAAAGAATTTCTCTAAACTCTATTATCCTGTCTTACAGATTCTTCAAAAGAATAATTGTCGTTTAAATAAAATTCCAATGGTATGTTCTTGATAGAATATGAATTTAAATTACCTGAGCAGGGATGCAGTTATTACACTAGGTTTAAAATGATGCATAAAACCAGATTATCTGTCTATATTTAGGATATAGATACATATTTTACAGTTAAAATCTTGTGCATCTTCCTGGGTTGTTTTGTGGGTTTTGTTTAATAATTGGAAGGTTGATGGTATTTTAGGACTTTTCTTCTGGTATCAGTTAATACAGATGCAACTTCTATTGGAAAGCCATTTAGCATCAAAGAAATGTGTATTGGTCAAAAGGTGCCATAGATTTTTAATTTTTTAGTTTATTTTTACGGAATTTTATATGTTCCTTAAGAAATATGTTGGAAGAGGCCATTAGAGTTTGGTATAGCGCTCCACAATTAAAACAGTACCTCACTTTCTTGTAGAGCACAGTTTAGATTGTTTTACTCCGTCTCTCTTATGCTTTTTATACACCAGAATACCTTAGTCTTAAATCCTGAATATGTGATTACATTAATCCTGATGATAGATTACATTAAATAAGCATGTGAATTAAAATGTGTTTTAGGACTAGAATTTGGGTTTGCTCATTATCACTCAATATCAGGTGCACTATGTTCCATTTTAGAAAGACCTCCATTGTGAGATGCTGGGCAGTACTCTTGCCCGACAGCAAGTCACATCATGCAGGACACCATCAGTCCATGATGTAAAATGACAGACAATCTCAGAGAGGTTTTGAACTGTATGGATTGGTTTAATATTTTGCTGTTCGTATTCAGTGGGGAGTCTGGTCCTGGAGCTGTGTCTGTGTGCAGGGATTACCTGCACTCCCTGATGGATGAAATCAACTCTAAGTGGTGAGGCGTGGTTTTGCCAAACAGGGCAAGTCCCTGCGACATGCTTGGAAGGAGGCTTAGTGATGTGAGTTGCTAGAGGGAGTGGAGAAGAGTCAGTGTTGGAATATTTTGTTTGTCCTGGGTTTGGTGTTTGGTTTTGTTTGTTTTGCTCTCAGAGAGAAAGCTAAATTTGTATGCAAGTCTAAGAAGGCAAGACCTGACAGCAAACCTGAGCACTTCAAGTGTAAAATTCTGCTATCAATTCACTTAGAGATCTAGGTTATGCTGAAAAACATCAATCATGACATGTCAATATATTAGCAAGGGAGCAACTTGCAACTGTGGTGGGGGCGGGTAGTCACAGATTTGCTTCAGTGTCACATCAGTCCACCGCCACGCGCCAAACAAGGTAGATTTTTTTTTTTTTTTTTTAACAGAGAGAGGAAACAAAATGCTCTTGTAATTCAGGTTTCCATCCTTCATCTTCACTAGATGTTTCCTCTATTGATCCTGTTCACACATTTTGTGTGGTGTGCAGTACCAAAAGATAGGGCAGAAGAGCTCTTAACAAGCGAGGAGAATGAATGTGGATTTTAAAAAATACTCAGCTTTGCGTGATGGATGATTTGACTTCAAAGTTTCGTGGGGATCTTTCCAGCATAAAAGAATTTGGTAACTAAAAAAACCAGAGATCTTTCTGTCCAAAAAAACTTTTCTGGTTTTAAAATGATGGGAAATTTCAATTCCAGAGAAGCTGTGAGGAAAGTAAATTTTCCTGAATTTCCAAGCTATGACACAGGAAGCTACAGGTGACTGAAGTACAAGGTTAGATGACGCCTTTGCATAGGTTATGAGTATCAGCTGGAGAGCAGAGGTCAGGGTTTTTATTTGTTCTGCACAGAACAGTATATGTCACTTAGACATATAACAAATTTTGTCTGAAGTGATGTGAGGAAAAAGATCACGAGAGGAAGTGATAAAAATAGAAGCTTTTTTATCATTGCACTTCTTCTGTTTTTGAATCTAAGTTATCTGAGTTAAAAGATGAAATTCAGACCTGCCCAGCTTTGTTACTAGCACAAGGGCAAGCAAGTGCAGAAAAGTAGCAAAACCACCAAGCACGATGAACAGCAGGAGATGGGGAAATCAGAGACCTCTCTGAAGTTTGCCGTATTCTGATGTCAGGAGGCCGTCACAGTTGCTGCCTTGGGTTTCATTGCACTATGCTGTAAATACTGAGAGAGATTCATGGTTTGTTACCGGTCTCTGTGTGATGTGAACCCCCAAATCTGTACATTTTGTATCTTTGAAGTTATTAATGGTTGTGGTAAGTATGATTATTATAGGATCTTTGACTTATTCCAAGTCAGATAGATAGCTATGGCACAGTGGTGGCTTTGGACCTGTCTTGTGTTTACCTTGATTATCTGTGTCAGGTTGTCTTTCTTAGTACTTCCAAATGGAAAGTTTGTAAACAGAGACCCTGCTGTGCTGACAGCATTACTTTTTTTTTTTTTTAATTCACCTTAAAAAACCAAAAATCTGTAGGTAACTAGGGAGATTTTTTCAAAACAAAGCATTTAAAAGGAGAAATTGCAATAGTTAAGATCAATATAAAAATTATATATATATACACACACACATATGTGTGTGTGTGATATGCATAGGTTGTCTTTATAGCTTGTAAAGGTAGTCTGGCTACAGCATCAGTGTATATATACTTGGGAAAGACACAGTTTCTC
Source organism: Sula dactylatra (assembly GCA_013389905.1). NCBI lineage: Eukaryota > Metazoa > Chordata > Aves > Suliformes > Sulidae > Sula > Sula dactylatra. Next base: position 1,011,060 of record WEKW01012570.1, on the reverse strand, counting down.
TTTGCTCTCCAGAAGACTAAAAGCAGTTACTGTGGCTGTGAACCTGAGCTGATAAGCTCTGCAGAGTGGTGAATTATATCACCCAAATCATGGAACTGTGCTGGTCATTTGTGCAATTTTTTGATGGGCTCGCAGAATAATTCAGAGCAAGCTCTTGTCTGCCTGCAGCATATTCTGTTTATCGCTATAGCCATGAGATGAGTATTAACCACTCTATTTATATTCACATCTGCAAAGCATGCAAGTTTTGATGACATTTTAAATGTTTCAAATGTTTTTGAATTCTTGGTGGAGGAAGAAAGAAGATGATACCAAGACTTATAGTTTTATGACTTCCCAGTGATCGGTTTGATGAATACATTTAGTCTTCGCAGAAGTGTTTCTCTTGCCTCCTTTCCCTGTGATTACTCTACCAAACAGTATTTCCAGCCTTAAGAGTAGAATTTGACTGCCAAGTTGAGTATGTTCCTTCTGTATAGCTTCAGTAACAAATAAATAGCCGAAAAAGGATGAAGTTTAAAGGCAGGAGGGCAAAAAATGTGATTGATTCTGGTCTCTTCAATGGGAATATTCATTATTTGCTTGAGGTAAACTGTTGCATTTTTTGAATCCCTTGCTAGTTTCTGCCTACCTCAGTACTTAGACCTTCTTTCCTTCTAGGGCAGAGTGTACATGTGATACATGATCACAATAAAGGATATCATGGCTTTCAGTTCTCCCTTTTCCTTTTGTGACCAAACCGTTTTTTGGGTTCAATTTAAACTTATGTGTATTGTTTAAGAAAGTTTAAATGGATATACAAGAGAGCTTATGTACAAGCTTAAGCTTATACAGCTTAAAGAAAATTTAAGAAGTTTGGACATTACTAGAGCATTACTAGTTTAGTGTGTATATCTAGTATTAAATTTAGGACTCCTCTGAACTGAATAAGTTCCTTCATTTTTCCTTATCTTGAAAGATTGTGCTGAACAGCAGGTCCCCTAGCTATGTTAACTTCATTTAAAGACTGCTCATAAATACTAATTCACTCATTACACTTCCATGTTTCTTAGAGATTAAATAATAGCTGATCCTTTCTATTTGCACTTTGGTAACTGACCATGCGAGTTTGTTAAGCAAGCCTGTGTGAGAAGCATTTACAGTTTTTTAACATGGTTAAAATTGACTTTTAACACACTTGACAAATCACTGATGTTGCATCTTTTCACAGTCGACTGACTGCATCTTTTCATACTTCACTTGATACTTGTACTGTACTGTGGAGTGTTTTATGTACTAAAATTCCTGATCTGTATAGTGTGCTAGTATTTTTTTTGTTTTCCCCTGGCTTTACAGGTATAAGCACAAACTTTATTGATCAGTCCGCATACTTTAGTTTTATTTTATGTGCATTGCTGACTAAGCTGTACGCCTTAAGAGAGTTAGTTTGTGTGTTTCAGGGTTTAACTACAGTTGTCCTAACTGATAGTCATGCTTTAAGGATTTATTATTTTATTGTATTGTACTTTCATATATGCATAATTCAATATACTTTTATATTTCATGAATTTAACTCAGACTCAAATAAAAAGAAACATATACAGGTTTCATTAACCCACAGTTCTAGCTCACACCATGATACAAGACTTGTGCTTTTGAATGACGTAAATGCAATTTTGGTATAATAAATAGGAGTAAACCACAATGTTTTACAGCTGCCAACAGAAGTGTTGCATTACAGTGCAGTCGTTGCATATAAAATGAAATCATACACATGATATAAAAAAACTTCTGAAGATTCCTTAAATCACAAATATTAGTATGTAAATAGTAGAGGTTTGATAGATAACACCCAACAGTGTTCTCATCTGTGTCACTTATCTCTTGCTGCAGAGACTAAATGCGGTCAAAAAATTCCCTTAGTAGCTTTCCTTGCATATTCTTTTCAAAAGGAGCTCACAATGGATGATGTCTGTGGCCACTTAATTCTGTTGTGTCTTTAATTTATTCATTTTTATAGTTTAAGATGGCTTTTAAGTATTCTAATTTTAGTTCTTACAAATGCAATAGGCAAGCTTGGCAACTCTGTTCTGTGCTGTTTTTATTGTTCCTAAATCTAAGAGTAGCAACTTGATATGGAAAGGGATTTTGAATCTTATATAATATTCATGCCAAACTCACAAGACAATATTTTGCTAATGGCTGGAGATCATATAAGTAAAAATATAATAGTTCATTTAGGATCAAGGTGCTGTGATAAAATGTGTTGTTTTGTGCTTGTTCCAAGTGCTTGGTGAGAATATTTGTTATGTGAGAGATGCCAGATTGATGAAGTTCTTAATTATTAATTTTGTACTTTTAATTCCATTGTAATGTTGTGATAATAAGTATACAGTTGTCAATTTGCTTTAAAGACCCAGCTAGATGTGGTAAGTTACTGCTTGTTTAGATTTATCTTAGTTTTTTATGATAATAATGTGCTATGATCTGCTTATACTGGTAAACACAATATAATTTCATTGTCACTGACAGAGTCATGCGTCTTAACTGCAAAGGAAAATTGGCTGCCCGCATTGCACAATCCACTATTACATATTCTCTTATACTTTTTTTGCAAATATTGTAGGCATTTCTTTAATCATCACTTGGGCTCTTTCCAGCTTCTCTTTCTGTGCAACCATATTCTTTAGCTACGATCATTTTGACTGAAGTTGAAGGGACTCTGCAGAAAGCTGTTTTAAGGAAGACCTTCACAGTGCAGAATTCATCATCTTGCCAGCTTCTAGGATGGGTGCTATAGAAGTGAGAAACTAAGGGTGGGAGTAAGAGTAATTTGGCTAGAAAGGGACCTGAGGAGGGCTCTAGTCTACCCTCCTGCTCAGAGCAAGCAGGGCCAACTCTGGGGTCAGACCAGGCTGTTCTCTGCTTTATCCAGTTGGTTTCTGAAAATCTCTGAGACTGGAGACTGCGCAGCCTCACTGGCACCTTGCTGCACTACTTGCCTCTGCTTGAGGGGAGAAGTTTCACAGGGTTGCTGCCAGCCCATTTCCAGCCTGTAGGAAACCATCCCTTTCCAGTGACATTAAAAACAAAGTCTATGTCTAGCAATAGGTTATTCCTGTGGCTCAGATGGTGAAGAAGTGACAGTCGCTTTTAAATACTCTTTAAAAGCCAGCACTGCATCTTTAGTATCCTGGGATATTTTTGTTCAGAAAATCATTATTTGCATTGTGTATAAATATTTCTGGAGCTGCGTGATGTCTCATATTTATTTCAGTGCAAACCTTTTGAACTGCTCACTGTCTGGTAGGTTGGAACAGTATTACAAGATGGGGGTTACACAGTAGAGAATGGGAAGGAGGTGAAAACCCTCCGCAAGTGTCTTTAATGATATGCATATCATCTCTGTCTAAGTTTGGAGTAGCTGCAGGATGAACGTCTACGTTAAGTCTCAGTGCATGTGTGAGATTTTTTTAATACTGCTGTTCAAAAAGAATTGTTTGCCATTTGATATGCAGAATGATCTGGGTAACTTAGAAACAACTCTTTGTTATACAACTTTCTTAGTAATGTAGTAACATAAATGAAACAAAAAACCCCCTGTACCTCTTCTTCCTTCTCCACAGAAGTCCACTCTTAATTAGGTGATGACCTCTGAGTGACTTATAGTAGCACTTCAATTAGTGAACTTCAGCTCAGGTCATTTCCTTTCCACCTGGTTTTCTGAATGGACCTGAGTAACTAGAGCACAAGTGTGATGGGGAAGGGCTGAGGGAGCTGGGGGTGTTTAGTCTGAAGAAGATGAGGCTGAGGGGAGACCTTATCGCTCTCTACAACTACCTGAAAGGGGGTTGTAGTGAGGTGGGGGTTGGGCTCTTCTCCCAAGTCACCAGTGATAGGACAAGATGAAATGGCCTCAAGCTGCATCAGGGGAGGTTTAGATTGGATATTAGGAAAAATTTCTTCACCAAAAGGGTTGTCAAGCACTGGAGCAGGCTGTCCAGGGAAGTAGTGGAGTCACCACCCCTGGAGGTATTTAAGAGGTGTAGACGTTGTGCTTAGAGACATGGCTTAGTGGTCGACTTGATCTTAAAGGGCTTTTCCAACCCAAATGATTCTATGATTCTAACTGCAGAACACCTGAAGGAACTGCAAGACAAGAAATGTCTTGAAGAAAAAAGGTTTCAAATTAATAAAGAAACCAGGATTTGAAAGTAATCCACTAAAAGGTGTTGATTGTATATTTATTATTAACAGTCCTTCAGTCCAATGAGGTGTTTTGAAGGACTTCAATAACTGATGAATCCTTCATGAGCTACTTTTCTTGAATTATTTCAACTCAGTTTCTGCTTTTACCCCCTACCAGCCCCCAAATGTATGGTGGATTTTCTGTTGAAATGACTGGCTATGATTTCATATGCTTCTGCAAACTGCTTCATTACCATGTATAGCGATGAATTGTTGCTAGAATTCCCATAAAATGTGAGCAGAATGTTGTAGCCTAATGTCCTCATAGTTCACCTAACAGTGAAGTCCATGAATACGTCCTTCTTTTTT
>WEKW01012570.1:989899-1004697 GCA_013389905.1 Sula dactylatra | reverse complement strand
CAAGATTTTTTTGTTCACCAGCTTTCTGCGTGGCTGGGCATTACCTGAAGCTCAGTACAGTGCCCAACCAAACGTTTGTGTCTGCATCCATCTTTAAAGATGGAACTGGTAAAGACAAAGCACATGGTATTTTACGAAGCTCACTGCTACTGCAGTAAGCTCACTGCTCCTTGTCAGCAGCCAAAGACTGATATTCCTTGCTTTGGGAAATCTAACATATTTCCCCATTCTGGCAAAGGGGAATATGGGCTTGAGTGGGAGGATGTAAACTTTGGGAGAAGTTCATTTAAAATCATTCTAGTATTTAACAGGCATCCAACTTTCTGTCTTAAAAATAGTAATGATAAAACAGTGACTGATGTGAGATGCATTGGAAATACAATTACTGGTATAAATATTCTGTGAAGCCTTGATTTTGGAGAAGGAGTATTTTATCTGAGCGATTTTAAATAACATATAAAGAGAATCTTCTGTACGCTATGCATGTGGAGATACAGGTTTAATAGATCTCCTAGTGATATCATATTCCTGTGGAATCAGAAACTTAGACAACAGTATCCAATTTAAAATAACTGCAGAACAGTCACTTGGACTGAAATTACCATGTTTATTTTTTTGTTCAGTAATTGCTTCGCTTAGGAAATATCAGGAGTTAGAGCAGTATATACGCCATTCAGAACCTCCCAATCACTATTTGTCTGTCCGTTTCCTGTCTCACTGGGTTTCAGTCAAAATTTCTCTGGTTTTGTGCTGTGCTAATAGAAAAAGTGAAATTGAACCTGCCATAATTTATCTGCCAAACAAAATGAGTTTTCTTTCAGTACTGCACAGTATTGTTATGCTTCATGTAATGCTTAAGAGGAACAGGTTGACCTTACTCATTTCTGAATAAGAATAGCTAAACCAAATTTGTATAAAATAAAGTGCCTCAAGTCTATAGGACTTTAAAATGCTTTTTGATTTCCATGTGCTACTTTCAGTTCTTGATCCTTGTTCATGTATTTTGGCAGAGGCTCAATTTGACAGCAACTGGGAGCATGCTGGGTAACAGAGTGTTTTCATGGACATTAGAAAACTCAACCACCCTCTTGGTTATTGTTTAGTTCAGTTTTGCAGTTAATGTCAGGCACTATTTTGTAAACGTACGCAGGAGTTAAAAAAAAATAAAAAAAAAAAAAAAAGCACATCCTGCAACCAGTATAGATAAGCACATCACAAACAACAAGGGAGACTATAAGACATATTTGAAATAATAGCTGTTGCGATCTGTGTAAGTTAATCAAATGCATCTCTCTGATTCCTAATCCCTTGGTCTCAACCCCTGGTTATGTGGAACAAAGAGAGGGATGAATGAGGAGTCAAGCATTGCTAATTTGGACTGAAGGAGCAGTGCATTTCATACTGTTGTTTACAACAGGACATATTGAGCAGAACTGGAGATGAGCTTGCAGCAGAAGTCATTTTTGGAGTACCTGCAAATGATACCCCTTAATTCTCTATTTTTCAGGGACTCTTCTCAGATAGAGATTTTGTGTGTGTGTGTGTGTCTGTGTGTCAGTTCCTCAGGTGATAAAATCAGAAAGGGTTTTTTTTTTTATAGATCCATCTCTCAATGAATTGGTGCTCTAATGCCTTCATTTTAGAGGAGTGCTTCTGCTTGGATATGTGGTTCATCAGGATCAAAGTAGGTTACTGACTAATTGGAAAGTTCTTGCCCAGCTACAACCATCTGGGTATAGGTTTTATTATATTATTTATTTGTAGATGGAAGATTTACAGTCATCTGCCACACCACAACAAGGAAAAGAAATCTGAAGTTGCACGTGTTGACCTTTGGGTCTGCTTTTGATGTTAATAGCATCCACCCTCATTTTGATGGTACTTAGCTGCGTAGGATGAGGCAGTGTCCTTCCTCCCTCTTTCCTTCTGTCTCAGCACAGGTACAGGATTATTTCTGTCTTCTGCAGCACCGAAGTGGTTTAAATAAACCAGTGTAAACAGAAATCTGTTAGGAAGGTGTTCATCTGACCTAGAAAGGGCACTGACACAACAATGAAGTTGAGGCATCTGTACTCCAACTTAGTATTTCTGCAAACTTTTGCTGTTTCTTGTGTCAAGTCCCACCCGCCCCATGTCACGGTCACTTCTGTCACTTCTCACACTGTTATCTGCCATGGCAGGCAATTTTTCTTGTTGTGACTCATGGTTTCTCATGTCCTGTTCCCTGAGAGAAACTTCAGTCAGGAGTCTGCTCAGCGGCTTCATCTCCCTGCTGCCCTAAGAGTTTCATCTCTGGGGTGGTTCTTTCTCACTGCCTTGTAGAGCTGAGGCAAAAAACCTTCCTCCCCCTGCCTTTTCTTGGTTTTACTTTTTTGTTTTCAACGTGTCTTAGTTTCATTTGCTTCTCAGTTCCTTACTGGCCCTTCTGAATATTGATCTAGATGCAACCGAGCTGGAGGAATACAGTTACACAAGGGAATCTTCTGAAGGTCCTGAATAAATTAGGGGAAGACACTTGACTTTGCTAGCCAGCATGCACAGTGGAAACACATTGTTAAAGCTGCTTTGGTCACTGGCATGGATTATGTTGAAATGGAATTAACATAATGGATTTTACATTAAAAATCTTGAAACTGATCAGCCAAACATATCCTTTTATTCTCCCTACTCTTCTTGTCATCAGATGTTGTCATCTAGAGGTTGTTGCCAGTAAAGGATTGTTAGGAGCATTGCACCATCAGATTGTCTCTTGAATAATTACAATAATCAGACAAAACCCAAATCAATTTGCGGTCATGGTCTGCACTCAGGAGAATATAATTCCTTGGGGGACTATGCTTGGCAACAGTTGGAGATTGATGTGGGTGGGTTATCACTTTTATTTTGACATTGTATATGAATACCATTTATTTTAGCTATGTTGATTTTAAGGTATTTGGAAAATGTTGGTGATTGATGCAAACTGGTTGCTTGAACTTGGCATGTAGTAGTGAAATTCAGTCGTGCGATATATACGCTATCTATTTTAAAGACTACGACATTGAGGAATTGTATTTTAACTTTTTTAAATGATAGTGTCTGATTTTAGAGCATAAAGTAAAAGAGGATCAACTTTAATAGTTTACTTTTTCTGCAACCAAGTTAATGTATTTTCTTAAGCTGATGACATTTTGATTTTCTGAATATAGTCATCATCCCTTGGACAACATTGTTTAAATGAACTCTAACAGAAGACAGCACAGCTTAACTGCAGTTGCACAGCAGTTGTGTGACGGTATAAAGGTATGGTGTCTTCCCTTTACTGTTCCTCTAAAAGTTACAAGGAAACTGCAAAGCTATATATGGGATTATATTAAAAATACTGACACAGTTTTCTAATTCCACTATACCCATTTTCTGTATCCAAATTTCATGAGGTTTAAAGAAAGCGTCTCATTGTTGAAGGAAACACCCCTGCTAGTATGTTGGCATGTGACTACCAGGAATGGCTTAGTAATTTTCTTGGGCTGGCAGGTTATAATGTTAGGAATAATAATCTCCCTTTTTGCAATTTTGAAGAAAAATACCAGCTTTTCTTACAAGCTGCTACTCTGCCTTTTTTCTGAAATATGTTAAATATTTTTGGGCTGCTGTTTTTCTCACCTTCTAGAAAAGTTTTATTTAGTGTTGTTTACATCCACAAATGATGTATTTGGGAAATAGTCTGGTTTTCCATGATTATGAAGAAAGAAAATTTTTAATTTCAACACCTCAGTCAAATTAGTAGAACAAATTAAACATAGAATAAAAGAAAATAAAGATTTGCTACACAAAGGCTGTCCCTATTGTTGAATTCAGAGGTGGTGGATGGAATGTCAGTTGTTATTGACATTCAGCAATTCAGTAAGATCAATTTATGGTTTTGTTACCTTGACTTCAGGTTACTTTGGGCTTCTATAGGTCATCCTCAATTTAGCTGGAAACTAAGGGTGTTGAAAAAAAATGGAGTATCTCCTATGTTAATATGAGAAATTGTATGGCAGGCATGTTAGATCATTGCTCTGTGATTTTTGAAAGTTGATCTCCAATACCTGAAGAGGTCAGGGTCTATCTGAGCAGTAGTCTACGCCATACGCATGACAAGAAGACATACTTTAAGCAGAATTGTCTCGTTAAAAATGAAAGGAGAAATAAAAGGGTAGTTCATTCTCCATGAGCAGTCTCAACCTTCAAATTGCCTTTCTCTACTGGTCCTGAAAATTGCTTTTGTGTATTTGATCTGAAAAGTGTTCTTTCCAGGAGTCCCATATTGCTTTAGACCGAATATATGAGCATAGGAAGTTTTATACTTCTATTTGCAATCTATTTTATGCCCTCACTAATACATATTGACATTTAATCTAAGTCTGTCCCTCTTTCTGTGCTATGTGACCTGATTTACCACAAGTAGACAGAAGGATCGGGACTTGAGCAGCAAAACCTCAAAGTAATGTCCATGAGCATCCCAGCTCCTTTCATGGTTAATCACTTCAGACTTACTAACCTTCCAGATAACCTATAAAATGTCCCTTGCCACTCCTCTTTTGGTACAGTGCAGGTGTTACTTTTTTTATGGTTATCATAGCCCTCTATGTGGTGTATAAATAGATCATTGAAAGGACTGAATATCAGTAGAAGCTATGGCTTTTGGTTTGAAGACTAATATTTATCTGCAAATATTTTTACCTGTATAAAATGAGGGATATAGGAAAGGAAATGAAGCTGCATTCTAAGGTGCAGAGGCTATGTGTCTCGAGCCTTTAAAGAAGTGTAACACTATATTTAGATTCTGTGCTACTCAGGTGAATAAAGTTGTAAGATGAAAACTTCGTGACATTTCAGTAAATGAATTATTTAACTATCGATTTTTTTTTAATCCCTCTTGCATTTTATTTGTGGGGTTTTTTTTTCCTCTTGTCAATGTGGTAGTCCCTTTAAATAAACGAGTCTTAGACCTTCTTCAGTGTCAAAACAGGAACACTGCTTTTCAAAGAAAAGGCTAGGAAAAACAGGAGATGGTGTTGGAATGTGAAGGGCACTTAGACAATTGCATTGTTGTATTCCATTGGAATTTTGGTTTGGTTTTTGTGGGGCTTTTTGTGACAATCAGTGAAGTATAATTCGCTTCTTCAAGCAAGTTGGGCAAGTCAGCACCTTTTACATGCCTCATGGAACAAAAAGTCTTCAACCACCTGGTGGGTGGGGTATAGGGGAGATGGTCAAGGCTCTTCCCTCCTGAGAGCAGACACAGTTTAGGTGAGAAATTCCAGTTAGACGTAAGGAATTGGTTTTTTTCCATCAGAGGAATGATTAAGCACTTGAAAAAGGACCCAGACAAGCTGAAGAAATTCCACCCTTAGAGATTTTCAAGCCTAACTAGGCAAGGCCCTGAGTAACCTATTCAGGTTGAACTGTATCGAGCAGGAGGTTGGGTTAGATGATCACTAAGACACAAAGAAAAGTATTAATTCAACACAAGGTTTCTTTTGGCCAGTGCATTATTTGTAACATTGGCATTATGCATGTGGATGTTGTGTGCCTGCTAACTAATAGTTTTCTTATAAATAATTGTACTAGATTCAACATGATTCTCTAAATGTAAAGGACAGCATGAAATGGACAGTGAGACTGCAGAGTAATTTCTGTGTCTGTTATAATGATTATCACGTCCCTGGAGGTAGTGCTCTTCTTAACACGGTATGGTCAGGGACCAGGACCTGGAATACCACTAAGAAAAAATATTTATGGCAATTCAGGATTCTAAGGACAGGTAACTATGAAAAATTATGTACCCTTCCTCAGTGTTTTAAAATGCAGTTTTGAGGACAGCATGAGACCTGCATCTAACTTCTTGTTTGGGCTAAATTGACATAACATCTGTTTATCACAGTTGAGGATCTGGCCCTGTGTTGCCTAACAAGGTCTGACAAGAGCAGCAGGCACTGGAGCAGAAAATTAATGTCGTTGCATCGTTCTCAGCCAGCGATGGAGAACGAGCAAATGGTCAACATGGACTCTTGAACACCCAAGTTTCTTTGATGAGATTGCATTACAGAGCATTAGAACCACACGGGCCTTTTACACAGCCCTTTCTGGAGGGAAAATATTTATGATAGATTAAAATATGACTTTTACTTACCCTTTAGTGGGAGTGATATAAGGTTTTTATATATATAATATTGAAAGAATGCTTGTAACCACATTACAACACAAAAACTTCTTGAGGCTCTGAAATAACTGAAGAACAAAATAATTTTGATGTGTTTCCCTTTTCTAGATATCTGAAATAGACTCTCCTCTACCAGTTCCTGTAATATAAATAAAATTCGTTACTACAGTTCTGTACAGCCTGTCATAGAACTTTAAATATCGTGTGGCATAGCAATTAAAATGCTGCTGTTGCTTACACACAGGTTTATCTGTCCCAAATAACTAATCAGTCATAATATTGGTGTAGTGTTCATGTGAAACTGGTGAATAGGAAATGAAGAGAACTCCAGTTTGCTGCTGATGCTCAGTCTTTGTTCTTTGAAGACCTGAGGGTTACTCATATGCAAGATAGGTACTGGTGGGCTATATGGTGTAATTCTGTAGTTAAAGCAGCTATGACTGAGATGGTAACATACAGAACACTTTCTTAAAGTTCAGTTTGAAAAAAATACACAAGTAACCTTGAAGATTTAGAAGTAAGAGGGAATTGCACTTGAGCTAAGAAGCAGCAGCAGTGAAACAAAAATATCCTTCTATGCACTGAATTTTCCACTCAACTTTGGAATCCCGTTATGTAGATTGATATGCTTCAAAGTTTTTGTAATGGAAAGATAACTGGAATGGAAGAACTACTTCAAGATTAAATTAATTCCTTTATCCTGGTGTGTGAATATTGTTGGGTCAGCAGCTTGAAAGCAGATTTCAGGGGTTAAATTTTGCTAAAAAGATGCAAATGCATTTTTATCATGCATTCTGTAGTTATGATAAATTTTGTTACTTTGCATCAATTTATTCATATAAAATAGTGAGTGCAGATAGGCAGGCCTGTGCAAATGTTGACAAAGTTTAAGTCGAGATCTTTCAATTTATTTTTCTTTTATGTTTATGCTGGCATTTCACTCAACTGTAAACTGAAAATCTTTTCTTTTCTAAGTAGTTTCTAACTTAGATTAACTGTCCATGAAATTTACAAATTAGAGTTCTGTGAATAACTTTTGTTTCCCCGTGTTCCACATACTCCTTACATATTGCACTTTTCAGTCATTTAAATTGAAAGATGACTGTAGGGACCAATACAAATAACATGGGAACAATTATTCATTAGCTTGCATTAGTTCTACTGCATATTGCTTTTCTTCTCTACTCTCTTCTTCTCTGTACCTTCCTTAAACATTACAGGGAGGAAGGAATGTGCCCAGACTGGAGTAGGGCACTTGATTTTTAAAGAAAAACATCCATATACCAAGTTCATCTTTTTTGTTTCTGAATCTTCTTGCCTGTATTTCTTTTTAGCTTTTCACAAACATGCAATTACCTTCAGATGTCATTACAAATTGAAAAAGATAATTCCTGGACTAAGTACCAGGTTAAGACTTCTATTTCTCTATCATAAGGACCCTGCTTTTCACTGGTATATTTTAATATGAAAATACAAAATGTGCGTGACAACAGGACTGTCTGTGTCTAAGTACACTGCAGAAGTTACTGCTTCAGAGACTCAGAAGTATTATACCTAGGCTAATTTTATTTTAATTTTACTTCTACTGGAAACTAGTTCATGGAAAGGATACAACAATTGAAGGAAGTGTTCTCTGAATAGCTGTGGTGATAGGAAAGGGGCTTGTCTGGGGAGGGCGTGGAAATAAAGCCAGCATTGTGTATCTTTTCTGCTACAACTAATTTCTGACTGACTCCCTCCTTTCCTTGTTTTGCTAGTGTTCACCTTTTGTTATGAATTAATGACACATATTTGGATTAATAAATACAAATATAAATACTTATTGTCTACTCTATTTTTGCAGTAAAATTAAAAGGATCTAGGGAACCTAGTTAAAATACTACAATGAAATGAAGCATATAGCTTTTAGTCAGTTCAAATGTATGAAACATTATGTTCTAGGTTCTTTGTGATGCTAACTGGCTACAATGAGGGGCAGTGCTAAGAGGAACTTGTATTTTCTAAGTGAGAAGTGTCTGTGCTGTGAATTGGTGGGTGAGAAGTCAAACACTTCAGTTGTACATTTAGTTTTCAAGGTTAAGAAATCATCTGTAACAGAACAGGAATGGAATTTACATACCCTTTGGATTAGGTAGGCTGTTAAGTAACAGAATTATATTGAAGGGAAATGCTTGAAATGTACAAGACTGAAATTTTTTAAGATGCTTATTTGATAATAAAAAAGGATTTTATTTTTGTGAACTTGTTTGCTTTTAAGATTTTCATGTGACATCTCCTTTGGGTATATTTTAGATTATGAAGTATTTATTTTGCTGGCATTTGTCCTCTCAATTATTGAGGTACAGTAGAGAGAGCATAGGATATAGTAGAGAGAGATTGGACAGAGACCCAGTTTATTTCCCTCTTTCAAAAAAAAAATCTTTAAAATCTAAGTAGGAAAAAGAAAACCAACAAGTATTGACTTGGAAATGGAGAAAATCTGTATATCTTACTGATTTTTCTGTAGATGGTAAGCATTTTGCAGCAGGACCATCCAGCAATATGGCAGTATAATATTACTGTGCTTCCACTTCCTGAACCTGATGCCTGGGGTAGCGCATGGCGGCTGCAGATGCTGTGTAGGAAGAGCCTAATGCATTCCAGAATGAGGAGTTCACGACAGTCTGTGCACTCTGCTTATTTTGTCTTTTTGATAACTTACAGAAGTATTGTAGAAGTAGATCTTTTTTGCAAGTGTTTGCAAGGTTATTTTAACTGGAAAATTAAGTTAAAATACAGAGTATTACCTTTGACTGTGTAAATGTGCAATAGGTGTAAAATACTGGCCTTAGTGTCATAGATATACAATGTGAAAATACCAGTTTTCTATGTTCCATGACAGCACTTCAGTAAAACATCCTAGTGTAATGAATGAGAAACAAGTTTCACATAGCTGAACTTTAAAACAAATTTTATTGCTGGAGCTGCTGTTATTTTCTAGAGTGAAGTACGTTGTGTTAACTTAAATCTCTTTCCCACCTTTTGCTGTCTGAGATTTAGTATTGTGGGTCATTTTAATTCTTACATAATTTTTGTACTTTTATCTGCTTAGAAGCCAAATGGGATGAAAGTATGATTCATTAGTGCTCTCAAGTATGAGAATAAAAAGCTGCTCAGAATTTAAATTTGAGCACTCTAAATATTATACATAATTAATCTCATGTGAATGCCAGAAACTAGGAAGTTTGAATGTGTTAATTATTCATAAAACATCTTTCATTTCACTCAGTAAATGTCAGGTGACCCAGATGTTGCTGGCATCCTGAACAATCTTGGGACATAAAGACCAGAAAATTCTAGAGGAAATGGGCACTTTAGTGCTGAGAGAAAAGACTTTTTTTTGTCAGTGCTTACCATAAAAGTACAAAGATTCTGTGTCTTCTGGAGTCCCAGAATGACATGTATTTTACTATGCCTGGCTCTAATGGTAGTTGTCCTCACTGCAGCTCAAAAAGTAGCAATGGAATTGAATGACTTTCTGCTCTGCTGCCTTATCCAAATACTTTACTGTGTCATTTTCAGTAGCTACTGAGGTGGGCATTTCTTCATTGTTTTGTTTTGGGTTACGAGGGCTCAGTTGTGCTTTAGCATGCAATCTATTTAATTCTCTTGATATCCCAGCTGCAGGAACATGCTTTGTTCTGGAGGCATTGCAGCAAATTAGCTTTCTTAACCGAGGTGTAGCTTTTCATGACCTCTTAAGGGTGCCTTTTCTGAAGAAAGCACTAGGGAAACAGCCTGTTGTTTTTAAGAAATTGAGATTTACTGAAATATGATAGGTTAGCTGTTGCTTTGAGCACCTGAACCTTGAACAGGGCAGCACTGTGGGACTGAGGAGGCAGGAAAGGCTGCAATGATGAATACAGAGGGCATGAGTCTTTGCCATGAAAAAGTCTGGGCTAAGCCTGTGTGGGAGATTTTAACCTTGGGCTTCTCGAAGACTGTGGAGCCTGGAGGTCCACTGTCATCTCAGAACTACACCCGTGGTGCTTTGGGCATAAGAAAAAAATAGTTATTTTGTTAATATCCTTGGGGTGGTAAAATTCAATTTTGTCCCTACTTTTGAGCAGCATTATGCCTGTCCTGGAGAAAACTGTGTTTGCTCTGAAATAAAAATGATCAGAACTTCCAGAGGTTATTTAATTAGGTTTTTCAATACTTGGAAATAAAGACTGGATGTTTGACAACCCTCTTGAGTAAAATGTACATCTGTGGAAGTAAATGTGCAAGCCTGATCTACTTTTCGTATAATCACAGTCACAAGGTGAGAAAACACATGGAGTCAACAACTATATTCTAATTCTAGAACATACAATTCACACTTTAGAAATGTGGTTTAAGTTTTAGCTTTTCACGCTCCAAAAGTTTGCAGGAAGCTGTAAATATCGGATGGAGTTGCTAATGAATGAGACATGTTGATTCTGAGGGTATGGATTTTAGTCCTCAAAAAAAAAAAAAAAAACCACCAAACACAAACCCCCCCCAAAACCTAAAACTTTGTGTATTTCGTATCCAAAGTTATTTTACATTGATCATTTAGTCATGTAACGTGTCTTTGACTTATAAGTTGTATATGTATATATAAAATAGACATTATTGTAATTTTAAACTACATTTATAGAATTATTATATGTCTCATGCTGCTGCTGGAGGAAATTTAGAAAAATATCAGAGTATTCTTGTTGTATAGAAAAGCATTTCATTATGTGAAGCAAGAATCCCAGTGAATAAAACTGATTCTCCGTTAGGCTCCCACATTGACCACCACATTGCCAAAACAGGGAGCAGTAAAGCTGCCCCACAAGGTCACTGATGAGACAAGGAAAGACCCAGAAACATCTGTTAGAAAAATGTATTCCAGATTTCTGTATCTGCCTACTGCCCTTGCCAAGCTATGTCATGGGAAGGCTGGATATTGGCTTTGAGGGTTGAATATTTTTAACTTTTTTTATTTTTTAGAGGAAGAAATTGCACCATTGCATGAAGAATCAATATCAACTAATCCTTAAAATGATGTAGGTTCACCAGTACAATTTAATATTAACTTCTAGTGCTATTTTGGGGGAAAGCTTGTTTCTCAAGTTGTAGGCATAGAGGAATACTTTTGGGATGATGCAGAGACTGAGGAAAGAGGAATCCAATGCTGAAGTTGGAGTTATGTTGATGCTGAAGTTAAGTACTTCTAGATTTAAGATCCTTCAGTACCTTCAGGGTGGTAGTAAATGATTTACGAGAAGTTAAAAAGCAACAAGTACTGCATGCAAAGGGTCCTCTTCCTGAAGCAGAAATTTTAAGGCTTTATGTTAAATTTGTCTTTCTCTCTAGAAGATGGATAATGACAAAATCACTCCTTTATTCCGTAACCTTAATTTTTTTCCTTAATTGCCTATTACTAACTATGGCTAATGGCATGCCCCTTAGCAGGACGAAACGTCTGCATGGTCCGCTACAGTTGCTCTTACATGCAACAAACACATTTTCATCCTAGGTGTGTTTAGGTTTAGGCACCCCAGAGATGTCTGGTTCCACTTGTCACTTTGATTTTCAGAATCAAACCTAAGTGGAGAGCTCCAAGTAGAATATGTGATAGAAGTACTTATCTCCTATTATGACTGTCTCCACCCTCTCACACGACAAAATCTTCAACCTTTATTCACATAGTAATTCTTGGTAGTGTTTCTTTTTGTTAATGCAGACAAACTGTTTGAAGGAAACACTTTTTCCATAGTTATTCGTCCCAAGTTTTTTTTTCTCACATACTATGTCATACTAGGAATTTTTCAGTTCAGAGTTAAGAATAAAAGTTCTTAATTTTAAGGACTGTATTAGTTAACAATAGAAGTGTTGTTATTAAAATAGCTGGCAGCAACAATATATCATATGCAACTTTTGTGGAACTTAATTCATCTAATACAATAAAATGCAGAAATTGGTTCTTAGTAGATCACTGGCTTTGTGGACATGAAAGTATCTTCTAGTAGAGTGTAATTCTGTATTTTTGGTTCACATACATGGACTGCCATATATTTGCTTTCCATAGTCATTTTTCACATGCCCTTTACAAGCAGTCCACAAATCCCCATGCATTTTCAAGAACTGTTGAAAATAGTTGTTATGATATTGTGCCACTTAGAGTAGCATAATTGTTCTGACAGCGGTAACTGTTGATTAACAAAATGTAAATAAAATGTTGGTCAACCATTTCTGCCATGGAACTGCCCAGAAAAGAAGGCCTGCTAGGCAGTAAACCCTGTAAGGCATGCCGGCGAGTTTCCCCAAAGCCACATCCTGGTATTTTGGCTAGCAGCCAGTAGCTGTTGCCAGAAATTTCATTTCTTTTTAGTAAACATTTTCAGTGCAATATTACAGACTCTGCAAAGCCTGAAAGAGAAGAGCCCATTAACAACTGTTTTCTGGAATTTGTAACAGTATGCGATAGTGGTGTTTCTTAATCTTCAGTTTTGTTACTGTATTCTGATCATAGAGTACTTGGTCTTATTACAGCATTTTTCCCTAAATAGAAGTTAAATTCCTTCCTTAGAAGCAAATGTAAAATTAGAAAACCCCAAAACAAGATACAAAGCATACTACTTTTGGGTATTTGATTGTGTTACATTTTGCTGCTGCTCGAACGTTGGAGTCATAATACTCCTGTTCTTTGAAATGGCACATGGATTTTAGACTTGCAGCTACCTTGAGTAAGCTCTGGTGCCTTCTTTTGCACTACTGAATATTCAGAGGGGGTGTTAAAGGTCTATATACAGCATTTTTTATGATATACAAATGGTATTTTCTGCTACTGAAGGTCTGTCAGTGCATGTATGAACGGAAGGTATTGCTGTTTTGGCATGGAAATAGATGTAACGTTAATTAGTCGATTCTGTGCTTACATGACTTCCTGAGAGGTCTGGGAACAAATGCTACCTCCTCCTGTGCTGCCTTTTAAAATTGGTTGCAATAAGTGTAAGTCAGTAGCTGAGTCAATACTTATTTTCTTTTTTCCTTGAACTGTGCCCTATGAAGCTCCTTACTTAGAATAAATCATCCCATAAAGCAAGAAGATATCCATAATCCTCCTCCTGTCCCCTAAAAAAGAGGAAAAGGTAGGATTGTTCTGCATCTTCATAATAAAAAAAAAAATAAGGTAGCACTGCTACCTTGATGTAAATTAGTACGGATATAAGGCACTGTTTTCTGACTAAGCTTCACCTCCACCAAAATGCAATTTAGACATGGCTGGATTTTGCAGCAAGCAAGATCTTGTACAGTCATAAGTACAAAGTACCCTTAACAGTTTCTGATGGCGTACGTGAGCTTCATAAGAGTCCACCAGCAAAGTGAGTGGGAAAGGAATTTATAGACTGCAAAATCTGTAAGAATAAAAATAATCAGCAATATAGAAAGAAAAAAGAAAGGACTGAAAATGGGTGGGTGAGGGGTGAATAGAGATGCTGCAAAAGGAAAGTCCTGAAATTACTTTCTGAAATTGAACTGATACCTGGACAAATCCTTTTAAAATGGTCTTGTCCTAAAAGTTTGGGCTGCTTTATTTTTTTTTTGGGGTGGGGGGTGGGGGGGGTGCATGTGTGTTTGGTTTTGTGGGTTGGTTTGTTGTGGTTTTGTGGGTATTTTTTTGTTTGTTTTGGTTTTTTTTGTAATAGATTAGACATGTTGCTGTTCCCATCCTTGTTTTCATACTGCAGTATTTGGTTTGTTTTTTCTGCTTTACTCTTTGAATCCTAATTAGTGTCTCTAAGATTCATCCTTCTTCAGTCATTACAATTCTAAGTTAATTGGGCCAGATTCTGCAATTAGTTTTACTTGGCTGGGTAGCAGTGCAGTGTGACTTTTGAATCACTTCATGGTCATCACATAAATTAATACTGTTGCACTGATGCTAGTGGAGTCATTTTATCACTGAAGTGATTTTAGACTTACACTTTGTACAAAGTGATCTCTTCCTTTTGATGTACTTTTATGTTTTCTTGGAGCCAATAAATAAATACCTGCATATTCCATCTAGCAAAAATGCTCTTTTTTTTTTTTTTTCCTTCTAATTTCTTTCTTGAGCGCATTGCCACCAGGAAGCAAACATCAGGGCTGATGAGCCAAATGCATTTTGGTGGGGCTGTTACAGTTCCAGTGTAAGTGTGAGTGTCTTCTTTGGATTTGCAGTAATAGTCCTTCTCTGTGTTTGTGTCTTGTTATCTGAACAGTGCTGTGTAGTAGAGAAAGCTCTCAAGGCTAACTCCCTGTATTTTCTGTATAATGAAGTGCTTTTTGCATTTACTAGCCTGGGTAAGTACAGTTCAGAAATTTCTCCCGGTTTGTCCTTGAGTGAAGGTGTTGTGCAGGGAACAAGGAGGGATGCATCCTCTTTTGTCTGACATTTGATAACTCTCTGTTCTAGGAATATCCGAGTTTGGTAGTTTGACTATGAATGTATAACTTAGATGCTAGGAATAACATAGCATTATTGCAAAAAGAATAAAAATACAAATGGATCACCTCTCTTAAGAGTGTAGGTCATTACCAAACAGAAGGATTAAGTATGAATCCAAACTTTTTTTAT
>WEKW01012570.1:977834-989862 GCA_013389905.1 Sula dactylatra | reverse complement strand
TTTTTTTTGGTACTAAGTAGAGAACTCAGGCTGTTGTTTTGCTAGTCACTGGAAGCTGGCAATTCTCTTATGACTGAGTAGAAGCCTTTAATATGTAGGTAGAATTCCTCATTTTTAATATATCTAGATTTTGATGTAAAAAAAAAAAAGAATGCAGCCTATGATAGAAAACCAATAACATAACAGTTAAAAAATATAAGCGGACTAAAGCTTCAGCCTTTTTCCCGTCCATCAGCCTCAATGGGCTTGAAATGTGGGTTATGTCAGTGTGCACAAAGAGGTGGAACTTTTATGTTTCTTGAGGATTATGTCTCTCAACTGCAGTGGTTCTGCACCCTTGTGGCAATGCTTGCTTGTGTCTGCTTTTACATAAATGGACGAGGTAAGTGTGATGGATGGTGGTGTGACCGGGTGAGGCAGCTTCCAAAAGCTGGTGTGGCTGTGTTGCACTGCATGGAAGAACAGCAGTTCTTGTGGAGGAAGCAAGTGTACTGGCCCTTGAGGCAGGAGGGCTGCGCTAGTGTTGCCAGCATTGCCAGAGATCTTTTGCCATATTGCATTTTGCCTGTATTGGTACCGCTGCACACTGCCCAGATGTGCCATGTCAAATGTTTAATGGTTCTTCACAGTGTTGTCTATAGATTCTGTTCCAACATAAGGCCCTTGGACTGGAAAGGCCATCAGGCAGCTGCCCTTCCAGCTAGCTGTGCCAGATAATCCTTCTGCACATTAATCAGTAGGGTCTTAAATTGAGTAGGTAATTTTGTTCCTGTGTTTCCTACAGTAAGGCTGTTCTGAACATAATGCTTCAAACTACTTACGGCTCCTTTATACAGATTTACACTTCTGCCAACAAGTTTCATTTTGCTTAGCTGAGTTTATATTCCCCCATCACACAGTTGGTGTGTGTAGAGAGTAACGATGTATTCTCTTGGCTTTCATTTTGCCAGATTTAAGAAGTTAAGCCCATCCTGCCTTATTTTGTTAAACAGTCTCTAGGTATTTCTCCCTCGCTAATTCTGTATACTTCTCTTCACCTCCTGCACACTCAAAAAAGATTAATTTCAAGTACATATACAGGACAAGAGGTCATACTGAAGATAGGACCTCATGTGTTACTCCTCAGGATCTCAGCAGTCCTCTAGCTCTGCCTGAAACCAGGCAAAACGGACTTTGCAAAAACAAGTAGAAAAGCTCATGATTAAAAAAGCTTTTAAAAATGGCTCACGTATAAGCAGTTTGTGAAAATGAGACATGAAATTGTAAAATCATGTATGCAATTGACATGTCTTGTTATATGTGTGTAAAGTAACAATAAGGTTATGGCATTGAAGTTGTTATTTAATATCTTTTATGATAAAAAAATGTAGTGCACCATATTTAACTGTTGTGCAAGATGCGGAAACAGCTGACGCTTCTGCTCAGGTTTTACTTAATCATATAGTTTAATCATATAGACTGATTTTATTTTTTTTTTATTCAGTGTTAAATTTTAAATTTTTTTGTGAACTGTTTTGTTTAACCAAAGGTCACCCTTAATCTTAGGCATTAGGCCCATGTGGTCATTCAGAAATCTTTTGCTGTTCTCCCCTAGACTGATTCTTTGCATCTCCACTGATGAATAATGGATTTAAGGAATCCAGAGTGAGAGCAATTGGTCTGCGATATGAGGCACTTTCTGATTTGATGTTTGAAGTTACTGCAAAGTATGTTAGATTGAGCATCTGCTGACTTGACTCAGAAAGTTAACTTTTTTTGTTCTTACAATATTTGTGTATTTTTACACTGCCTGTCATTAGCTGAGAACAGAGCACTCTGTGACTCTATCAAGACATTTCTAGGGTAGCTAGTCATCTATTTGTGAAACTCAGAATGAGGAAATAACAGCCAAAGTTACGGCTTTCATTACACTATAATAATCTATTCTTTTATTATCAGATATTTGAAATGTATCAAGACAAGACACACTTTCATAAACTCCTGATGTCATAAAGTTTTCAACATTCCTCTAGCACAATAAGCATTCAAATATACTTCAAGAATATTTACATCCGACACTTTGGATGCTTCTGCAGACTGTATTCTTAGGTCTGTGGGAACTTGCCTGTCACGGCAAGCAGTTCGGAGAGGAAGTGCTCGCAAGCTCAGTACAGCAGCTTTTTTTTGGCCTTGCCAGAAAGGATGCTACTGCTGCTCTACAGATCTGGCTTCAACGTTGTGATAAACTCCAGTGCTCCTGGTGCATGCCCTGGATTGGAATTTAGCTTACCGCTGGGCTGTCTTCAGGCATGATTGAACTGGTACACTCTTGTTTTGGTATACATTGTGATAGGTATAACTGGTGTGTGTATATCTGTAAGGGTAAATATTTTTATGAAATACAGTGGAACTTCATGAGAGTCACAACTCAGAAGATAGGAAATATCACTTGTATGACAGCTGATCTTACAAACGTGTACTGCTGTTATGCTGAATATTTTGATAAGCATTTGGTGCAGCCTCTGAAAATGAGGTTTGATCATATATACTTAGCCTTTCTCCAGTGCCTGTGGTATAAATCACGTTGTAACCCAGAACATGTTCTGAAGTAATTTTTTGAGATAGAAGAGTGGAATCTTCAAAAGTTGTAACAGGTTGCTTAATAGGTACTCTGTTACTGTGAAGATAGTATCCTGTTTTCCCGTGGATTATGTCAGTCACTCAGTAGGTAGTACATGGTGGTCTGATGCAGAGGCCAAATTCAGACCATGCAGTTCCATAGGACTGTTGCCCATTTTATCTAGAAATTGCAAAATGCATTGTGCATGAAGCAGGACTCTAGGACTTTCCTGAGCATATCTGTCAAAGCTCCAGAACACCGCACTGGAAAAATGGATTGTCTCCCTCCTCCAGTGCTGCAGCCCCATTTACTGAAGGTGACCAGCTGGCCTAACCCAGACTATGTGGTTATTTCGGCTTCTGTATTCCGTTGTTCTTCACTTGTAGAAATTCCAAAATGCGAGTAAATTCAGCGTGCTAGAGTTAGCTACTTGGAAAACTGGGATACTTCTACTCAGCTGTTGAAACCAGTGACATCTTCATTGATCTTTCTGTGCTTTTCTTACTGTCTTCTGTGCTCTGCTTCTAGTCTGCAAGGTGGGAAAAGCAGCTCCCCATGTGTTGGGAGGATCAGTTAAAGTTTGTGGCTCAGACTCTGCTGCTCTACTGGTGGTGAGCATTACAGGAAAGCTGAGGAGGGAGTGTCTAGTTTAGCATGGCAGTTTCTCAGTGTTGTGCAGTGAACAAAATCTAGAATCGCACTCTAAAGGAGAAAATATATTAGTTAATTATTAGCTTAGTTAACCCGGTTTTGTCCAACCTTTAAAATTTTTGAGGAAAAGATCCCATGGAAAAGTTATTACGCAGTCAAGCATTACATCACAGAAAATGTACCCAAAGGGGCCAAAATAAGGTTGTACAAGCAGCCTTATTCTGACAGGACTTCTCGGGGGTTTACATTTTAGCCTTATTTGTGCTTTTGTAAGTCACGTATGCACTCAGAATCAGCTTCACTGTTTTAATAGTCATTGCTAAATGCATCTAGAAAACTCGTCAATGTCTTTTTGTACTTAGTAAAAGTGCAAAGTAAGTGCATTAGTAATTTTAGCTCAGTTTCATTGTTTAAGTACAATTTGCTTTTAATTACTGTTTTGGAATTACATGAGAGGAGTGTACTGGATTTAACACCTGTGGTGAAAATAATCCCCAGTAAGAGTTTTTGTTCATTAAAATTCTGTAGTAGGCTGCAATGATGAAATGAAAAATTGGCAGTCTTGCTCAATAATTTTTATGCTAAAATTTCAAATCTTTGATGTTTGGCTTAAATACTGAAATATGGTTGCTCCAATCAGTTTTTATTTAACCAGGCTTTATAGGTAGCCTTTTTTTTTTTCTTTGTGCATTATGAGCAATGGGTTGGTACTAAAAGTGTAGTCACAAGGCTGGGATGGATTACTGTTAAAGCAATCTAAAATAACCTGTCTGCCTGAATATGTATTTTCTATAGAATCTGGATCCTCTTTTATAGAACTCCTGTCTGGCTAATTATTCCTTATTTTAAACAGGTACAGATGATTAACCAGAATTAATACATTTATTTTTAAATGTACCTCTTGGATTTCAATCTTGGTTAAATTGAAACCTAGTCCACAACACTGTCTGTGACAAAGGTTCAAATATCTTATATGGTGTATTATTTTTAACTTTTTATATAGAAACTTTTCACACATATTGCTGAGTATCACTGAAATTAGTACTTTAATGACTTTTGCTAAAATTCAGTTTCACTAAATAATTTTCATATTTCATTAATTCATTTGCTAAGCTAAGATTTTTTTGAACAGATGCATGTGTTTCCCTCTAGATAGTGTCTTAAAGTAAAGTGTTCTCATCTGTTTTTTCTGGGGTGGGTTTTTTTTTTGTGTGGTTTGTTTTGGATTTTTAATTTTCTTGCTCTTCAGCAACTGAGTTGCCTTGACCTAAATAAATGCAGTTATTCTTAACACTGTCCCTTCCCCCTCTGTAGAGGTGTACCAAACCCCTCTTCGAGGAAGGATGTGTATTCTAACTTTTATATAGTAAGATGTTCAGCCTAAGAGACAGAATTAAACATAGCCTACTTGAGGCAAGACAATTTTGCTAACAAAGTGAATGTTTAGGTACCTTCAAACTTCAAAAAAACCAAAAAGGGTTTCTAAGAAAGAGGTTATTTATATGGTGGAATCTACTGATGTTGGACATAGCTAAAGTGACATTGTGTTGGTAAAAGAAATAGAAAGATCCTAATCCAGGTCTGTGTATGAGAAGAGTGAGCAAGCAGCATGGGAAGGTGAGGCCCCTAGGACTGGTGCCATGACAGCTTCACAGTTTTCCTGTTGCCGTTATCCCCAAAACTACGTTGGGCTGTGTGACCAGGATTGTCCGTGGCATGGATAGGTGACATGTCCCCTAACATAGTCTCTGTTTCTGACCTGTGACTGGTACAGAACACCTTTTGATGTTTCTGTAACCCCAGAGTTAATTTAAATCCTGGTGTTTGTTAAAGGATGACTTTTGCACCCTGTGGTTTTCTCGCTGCATTAGACTGCGCGTTTCATCTTCGTTTTATTGTCATCCCTGTAAGCCCCCACTCTCTCCCCTCCGTTCTAAGTGTACCATTTTGTATCCTTTCTTTCTATCAGCGTAAAACCAGACCATGAGGCTGTCTCTCCATCTTGAAAAAGTGCATTGCCACCTGGTCCCTCCTTGTGTCTTTCTTGCTTGAGTTTTCCACTTGACTTCTCATTTTAGGGCAGTCTGGAAGATTTTGTGGTCTGATGATTTGTTGAGAGAACAGACTTGTGAAAATTTGGGAATTATTTTAGACCTACAACTGCTCTGAACTTAGGTGGAGTATAAACAGAAACATAAAGTAACAAAATCACTGCTGTATTTGTCCAAGCTTTCTGGACGTAGTTTCAAAAGTCAGTTTCCAGTCACATGTATATGAATAGCTTAAACTAATTTATTCCAAGAATTTTCTAATACTAAAGTCTGTATTGGTCTCCCTGGTTTTGCCCATCTGATAAAGAGTTTATTCAAACAAAATTGAAAGTGATGACACTTTTCTGAGCATCTTGCTTTCATTGTTGCTGTCCCCTTTGCTGGAATAAGCTCTGTTATGTATTTAACTCTGCTGATGATGACAAAGCACAGGCTGCTCTGACCTCTACAATTTCTGTCAAGTTTCCAAATTAGTTTTCTTTCAGTTGTTGTTTTACTACCATTTAGTAACTTGTTATTTCCATAAATTCTCTACTTCTGGCGCCCTGCTGGCATCAACTTCTGACAGAGGTCCACAAGTGCCCTGGTGTGCGCAACAGATAAGACATTTTGTGACAAGTCCTCTCCTCCTGACCTCACCTAGCGAATGATTTTTAGCAATGGAAAATGTATTGCACTCCTCCAAGAAGCACTATTGTTTGCTGAGACAATGGAGCTGCACTAAAATATATTTTGAGTACAGAGTATTTTGCATTTGTTCAGTTGTGATGCCAAGTAAAAAGGAGCGTTACAGTCATCATCAGAGCTTCAGCCTTGAACTCTTTTGTGCTGCATTTGTGTTTCATAGGGAGGTTCTTCAGCTGGTGGTACAGGAGCATTGCCACTGCGGGAACAGATGTGATGCCCGAGTTAGAGAAATGGTTGGGAACAGCCTGGTGGTCACTGTCTTATTTGTAAAAATAAGAGATGGGAAATGAATTCGGTCCTGGAGTCTTGCTTGGTCTCTTTCCTTTTGTCCTGAAATCATCAAAAGAGAAAACGACTTTGTGTTTCTGATGGGGAAGGCCCTCTGAGGCCATTTATTCAGAACACAGATTGTGGTAACAGGAGATGCTGGCTTTCTCTGCTTTTACAGGAAGGTCCTACAGGCTCCACATCATGCAGTGTTGCTGAGGGCAGCGGTATAAAGTCAGATAAGAATGATTCTGTTTGGATTTATTTAGAATGACAGAAATGAAAATACTCCATCAGCTCAAAAAACACCAGGAAAAGATGGTAAGGATGGATCTTCACAGCTGAATTGTGGACTTCCAAAGAAAATTTCTATTTCATCTCTTACAGCCTTGTCCATTTCTATTCTTAAAGGCATAGAGAAGATAACAGCCTCTTGTAGACCTCCTTCAAAACACCAAAGAAGAAAATAGAAACTTTTAGTGGAACGTGCTCTGCAGCCTAAGTATTGACTGCAGCCAGGATTGTTTGGTTTTTTTGTTTTTTTTTTGTTTTTTTTTTTTTTCTGGAACAGCCAATAATTCCAGAAATCAATCTCCAGAAAAATATGTGAAGAACTTTGAAATTGATAAAGGGTATGCTGCTCTCTTCGTACTGATACCAGTCAATATTGTGTTTTAAAACATTTTTTCTAAATCAGCATATTAAAAGATGCTGTACTTGTTCTGCTTATTATGAAGAATAAAAAGGAAATTAAAAGTTCTCTTGAAAGAATTTTGGCCCTTTACAATTGCTCCTATTTGTGCCAAGAGTTAAAAAAAATGATAAAGCTGCTGAAATTATATACAGATCTTATCCCAGGCATGACTGTTACATAGTCTCTTTGGTTACCCATGTTAGATATGTATGGACTTCTAGCTGTTTAATCACTTTGTGAAAACAAAATTGCTCAGTTTAAGTCCAGTTATAAATAACAAAAGTGTGTGAAATCTCAGTCATTTTTCAGGAAGCCTGGTGCGCTGATTAGAATAAGATTCTGCTATTAGCTTCAAAATAATCACACAGACAGCAAAACAGTGAAGTGTACTGCAATATAGTATTCCTTGCATTCATAAATCGTTATTTCAGAGACCATATGTGAATGGTTTGATTACTTTGCAAAGAAAAGCAGAACTTAAGGAGAAGAGCATAACAACATTAAACAGAGGACTTGTTATTGAGCATCTTGGAAGGAATCCTGGATGTTGTTGGTGACTTACAAGAGCTTTATCAGCTATCTTGTTTGACTGCTGGCTAATGTATAAGACAGTGAGTGCAAATGGCGTGCAACACAAAGGAAATGTTTTCCCTTTGTGATTTAGGTCTTTGTTTTCTAGCACAAAGCATAATTCTTTAATAGCTTAGCACAGAACTATAGCAAGCTGCATTCTTTGGAGTCCCACAACTCCTCCCTGGCATTAGGTTTTTGCGTGTGCTTCTGCCTTATTTACTGGGTTAGAAAAGTGTAATCATTATGTCAGATTCAAATGAAAAGAAGCCTATTCTCCAGGTGATGGTTACTGATTTTAACCCTGTCCACATTTGCTCTGGGGCTGTCCTCATTTTAAAAGCAGAAGGAAAACTGTATCCCATTCAGAAGCAACTTTGGTTTGAAGTTGACCTGTGAATCACAAAAGGCTTTCAAAATCTTGCTAGGCTAAACCTGAAGCTAGAACTGGGAGGAAATATATTATTTCTGTAGTTCAACACAATTAAGGTAAAAGGAATAACTAAAAACCACACAGTCAGTCTCTCGTAGCCTTGAAAACGACTCTGTTGTCTCCACCATTTTTCTGCAATTTCTTCATTATTCATTTTTTGATATGTTACATTTTATGTTGGTATATACACAAAAAAATGGAGTTCAGATCATAACTGGATTTCTCGGTCCTTTGGCTAGCATAAGCTTCTGCAGTGATCCTCCCTGCTTCCTCTCTTTTTGGCTTGTCTATGAACAACCTCCTTTGTTGCCGCTAGTCTAGTTTTAGTTTAGTGGGAATGGGAACAGTCTGAAATTACTTTTGCAAGTGTTTACATGAGGCAGGAACTTTTTATGATGGATAATAGCTATGTTTTTTGAGAGCAGTAGGGTAAGCATTCACTTCTGTAGCCATAATTAATTTTCATTATTCACTTACTCTTCTGAAGGAACAGATCTGTTGTGAGACAAGAAGCAGAACTGCTGTTTAGATCTATAAATTTATATCTAAATTTGTACCTGTCATTTTCAATGATTTATAGATATGCCGCAAACATTAGCTGGACCTTCATGTATGCTTGAGTGTTTGTGTCTAAGTATTTGATTTTAGGACCATATCTATAATCATGTGAGCCTCTTCGTTTCAACACTTTTTTTTTTAATGTTTATGTTGAAAACTTAAGATTTGCATCTAACTATTATAATTAAAAAGTCAGGTATTAAATTCAGGGGTGCATCATGCTGCAAAATTAATTTCAGACAGTCATCTCTAATGATGGGGGAATACGTCTTGCGTGATTAGATAGCTTCAGGCACTGAGGAAAAACCCCTTAATTAGCTTAAAGAAGATAAGTTGCTGTGTCTGAGTCATTGCAAAGTACGTACTTTGACTACTTGTCTTTGGCTGCAGGTGCTGCTAATGCTGAAAAAAAATCTGTTGTGGAAATTTTTAAGGAATTATTCTCCTTTAAAAAAAAATACGAAAAAGAATAAATTATTTCCTTAATTCAAGTTTGGGTTTTCTTTTTCCATGATATTAATATGTAAGTATCTTTAATTCACCTTTGAACATCAAAATTGCCTCTTTTAGTAGTGAAGGCTAAACTGACTTCTGTTTAGCTATTCTGAAAATAATTGTCATAGTTATTTGTATTATTTGATTGTTATCAATGGAACATACTGATTTCAGATATAGTGTTGGTCATTGAGAGCAGCCCATCTGTTAACTTTTTTGTTTCAGTATGTGTTTCCCAGTAATTTTGTTTGCTTTAAACAAAAACTTTATCACCACATCAATGTCATTCTTCAATTCTTGCAATCTCTTAAGACTGGGACTCTTTGTTTTAAGAATTCAAACAAATAGTGCCCTTTATAGAGTTATTTTTTTCTTTTCAAAGCAGTGCAAGAGCAAGGTAGAAATACTCATCAATTTAGAGCTTCCTGTCAAGTTTTATATACACTGCTTAAAATATAAATCATTTAGAAATGCATCATTCAGAAATCATCGCCACATAAAGGAATATATATCCTTTATATGGGCTAGACGTGAAAAGGCCTGAAGGAAATAAGATGCCTTTGAAAAGGCTTGATTAGATACATGGGCTTGCAATACAATATGTTTTCTAAAATCAGTAGGTATAACAGTTTTACAAATACCTTCAGTCACCGTTATGATAGACTTGATCTTTAACGTTTTTGAGGTGGTCTGATAACATAGACATGCTGCTAGACCTATTTTTATCTATGTCACTTTTTTTTTTGTACAGTAGAGTGATAGCTGTACTTATTTTTTATGGCCATTATGTATATCATAGTTGACTTTTTGATTGTATTGTGCCTGAATACAGAGAGATAAATAACTGCTGTTAAGAAGAGCAAAGAAGAAAGATGGCAGTGACCAATCTTAAGACACTGCTGGATCCAGTATTTAAAAGTAGTTATTGGAAAATAGAGGAGCTTTGAGACATTCCTTTGTCTCAAATCTCCTTTGGAATACACCACCAATACACCTGCTATTCTGCAAAGGGCAGAGTATGCAAGATTTAAGGGACTTTTTAGCCATATGACCTGTGGATGGCTCTGCCTCCCAGAATGTTTTGGGTAGAGATCTACTGAAAGGCCCCACTGCTTACCCCATAGTGAGGTGATTCTCAGGCTTTCCAGGCAGGCGTTGTTCCCTGTGACCAAATCTTGTCCTGATGATCAACTCCCGTGATTATGTAGACCGATAATACTAGGAAAGACAGCACAAGAAATCAGTCCCTGACGACTTACTGTATCCTGGGTCTGTTACTACTGCAGTAAGGTGCAAGAGTGATGTAAAGATTGGAGGAAACGTAGGATTTCAGGAAAGAGAATCTTGCTTGGGGTGGCATAAAGTTGTTGTAAATAGCTGTGCTGTGCTTTTTTTGTAAACTTAGTCTCATATGTTTATTAACTACACAGCAGTGCATTGCTGAAGTGTTCTTGCATCTGCAGTGACAGTGGTGGGAGCTGCCAATATTTATTGTGCCAGCTTGCGACCTTGCAGTGGGCTGTGTGTAATGTAAACCTGGTACTTGTTTGTCTAAAACTGTACTGCCTAATGCAGTTTAGGAATCCCTCTTCCAGGTGATTTTTGACATGCTAGGAGCAACAGAATTAATCCTTGCCTGAGCAGGGCAAGCAGGAACTGGAACAATTTCCTCAGGTGATTTCGTTATGCTCTTGGAAATTGTCTTGGCTCCCAACCATTTCAGGCTCACAATACTGGAAATTATTTATAAAGCCACCATGCATTTGGGAGATGCATCACAGAATCTTCATTTAAAATAGGTGCTAGTTCCCTGGTTTGTAGTGTGGCAAGTGGAATCATTAGCATCCTGGAGACATCTCTGCATCCTCATGGTGGACAGGGCCCACTTTCAACATCATGTAATTACTGTTTGGGAGTTGGATTACTTAGTATTCTGTATTTCATAGCTGGTGAAGAGATGAATTTTATTTACCACCTCAAGAGCTGGTTATTTCATGTGTGGATAGGTATATTCATGGAGTTTTGAGAAAGACTTGTTTGGTCACTGCCCCGGCTCTACCAAGATTTGTGTCATCTATCCAAGCAATAAATTATCTTTCTGATAAAGAGGAAGCCTTATAAGCTGTGCTTAAAGGATATAGAAGATTTTTTAAATTTTTCTAATGTAATGTGTAGTGAAAATATTTTTATTGCAAGATGTCACACTTCCTTATCCCCTTTTACAGTTTCACTTCTCTTAGGCCATCCTGAATAACATGTTCTTCACAAATCTAAAAACAATGGGGGAAAGGAGTCTGTTAGTTTTTAGCAGTAGTCATCTTTTAGTGATTTGTAAAATATTTTAGAGTCACATTAGTTTGAGTAGACACTTCAAAAAAGTTAAAAGAAGCTCTGTACTAATCTCCGTAAAGTGACGTTGATTTAGGGAGAGTTCTGTCTTTAATTCCCATGCTATTTGATTTCCTACAAGGCTTTAATGCCTTATACAGGCACTATATAAACTGCATAAACATGCTATAAAACAAATACATTTTTTTTGTCTAGAACATGGTTGATATAGAATAGACTATTTTAATCTCATCAAGAAAAAAGGTTCACTATTTATGGTCTTGAATTAATTTGGTGATTAGTTTATTTTTAAATACTGACTTAGGTGACTTTAAATCAGTAAACAATGGCAATAGTTAAAGGAAAGAAAGATGATCCTGAGGTCCCTGCACTACCTGCAGAGTAAGCTCTCAGAATGCTTTAGTAGAAAATGTTAATTTTATTTTACAGCTAAAATTAACAACTATGAAAATTATGCCAAACTTCTTTGGATCTTGTTTGCCCTAGTTGAATAAGAAAACTGTTCTTCACTTTCCACTTTTCAGCAAACCACATAATGTTATGGAGGCATCTATTCTGCAGTTGATTGGAACCGATTAAGCATTTGTTAGTGTAGTACTGGGTTTTTTTGTCACCATGGAAGAAACCCTTTTCTTAAAAATTTGAAGGATAGAGTTTATTTTTGTTGACTATCA
>WEKW01012570.1:951507-975262 GCA_013389905.1 Sula dactylatra | reverse complement strand
ATCAGGGCACAATCAGGGCACAATGGCTATATGATTTTTTTATTGCTTTTGATTGTAAGACGAAGAATAAGAAGAAATCCAAGATGAAACAAATTCTTTTGCAACTGACTTTATATTATTAATATTTGACTTATCTATTTTTGTTATACAAGATAAGCACAACAGTGATTTTACTCTATAGGGATGAACATAGTGTAAATTTTGGAAAGGTTGGTTTTACTGCTATTATTGGTGATAAAATAGGAAACTAATGGCGTGATGCAGCAAGAGTTGTACCAATTCTAGACTTGCTATCTATTTAACATTTAAATTTACATCTGTATCAGAAACTAAATACAATGACATTAAAATTAGAGATGATTAGGTGAACTGTTATGCCAGTTATGAAAAATCCAAAAATAGCTTCAGGCATAGTAAGGACCTTCATTATAGTAGTGTAAAATATTTTACTATCGTTAAAAAGTAAAGTACATTGAAAATGTTATTTAATCTCCCAGAAAAATAAAAATCACACTTTTTTAGAGTTATTGATCTGAAGATAAGTGTTACCTATACAGATAACCATTGTCAGAGCATGTGGCTGATATCAGAAAAAATATTGTACAAAAAATATTATCAAGAAGAGAAATAGTGAAGTCTGTATTACCCTTTGTCTCCTCCCTCTGCACTTCTTAATATAAAATTCTTTTATTAATTGTCAGAAACAACTACAAAGCAGTGATGCACAGCTCTAATATTGTTTTCCTCAGATACTGTATCATTGTTTTCACTTCAAAAAAAAAAAAAAAAAAAACTGCACTTGCTGGAAACAGCTCTCAGATGAACAGACTAGAGTGATTGTCATGGGAACATTTAATAGTTCTTTAAAATTTATCATAATCTTGCTGTACTTCAGTTTCCTCATGTGGACTATGAAAACATGTTATTTTCCTGCCCTTCACAGGAGCCATGAGAATGAAGCTGTGTCTAGCCAGAATGTATCAGGGATAACAAAGCCACACACAGAAGTATAAGATAACTTTTTTTTGTGAGATCCTTTGCGTTCACGCACACACAATTATGAAATCTGCTTTTTGTTCTTATTTTCTGCATTTGATGATTCATATTCCCCTTTGCTTATACATAGAGTATTCAGGAGCAGCAAGCTTGTACTTTCAAATACTTGTTCTGTTAAGACAGCTACCCCTTTTAGCAAAGTATTAGGACAAAATGGTGTCAGGGCCAACACTATACATTGCCTGCCCTGCTGCACGTAACCGTTTCCTCGTAGCAAAGCCCCCTTTGTACTGGGGCAGAGCCAGAGGAGGGAGAGCTGCTTCCAGATGAGGCGGCTAAGGTAAGGTTTGCAGGGTGTCACTACCACTTTTAAATCAGTGGCAGTGCCTGTGAGGTGGTGAAAATTCTGTGGTAGAGATCGTTAGCCTACCTGTAGGTGGAGGTGGGCTTTGCTGTGATTTCTTGTCAGTAGGCTGTGCATTAAGGCAGATGACTTTTCTGCTCAGTTTTTCAGGTGAATCCATTTTGGGGAGACTTCAGAAAGCTGAAGGGAATGCGGTTGTGAGGGGCAGTTGCTAATTAATCTGCAGTCCGAACCTTTTTCAGGCAAAATTTAAGTTGTTTTTCCCATTGGGCTGATTGGCCCACTTATAAATTTACCTTTTAAAAGAAGGGAAGTGTGGTGAGCCATCCCTGTGGCACGCTTTGGGGTTAGTTTCAGCGGGAAGAGGGAGGTGGCTGAGGGTGGAGCAGTGATCCAGAATGTTCCGGAGCTGCTGGGGGTGGGATTGGATCAAGGTCCCTGCCAGCAGCCAATCAGGGGGCACCTCGGGGAGAGGCGGGCCAATCGCAGTGCGCAGTGTCCCCACATGGCGCCTGCGGGGTTCGGGGCGGCCCCACCCCGGGGGAGCGGGTTTGGGGATGCCTGAGGGTGTGAGGGGAGGAAGGGGCTGTCTGGGGAAGGTTGGGCCTGCCTCTGCCGGGGGAGAGATCAAGGATCTCTCAGAGACTGAGGGGGAGGAAGCCGGTGTGTGAGGGGCTGCTGAAGCCGGCGTTTCAGCTGGCCACAGACCCTGGCGACCCCTTGCGATGTGAGGCGTACGTGGGTGTGAAAGAGTATCTGGGAACGTGATACATGATACTAAGCTTGGGTTGATAAAGATGCGAATTTGTTTGCATGTTCCCCTCGCACTGCATCTGTTTAACCCTCGACAGCTGATGAATAAACACCTTTAAAGACTATAATATCAAATTAAATGTAGGAGTCTGATGTTACCTAGGTTTATGCAAACACTTTTGGTATGTTGCAGGTATGTGACTGCCTTACATGTTTTGTTTAGATACTTGTTTATTTAATGTTTATGCAAGAGCAAAAGAAAGCCTGCTTCTTGTTTCTTACCCAGGTGCTACTCAGGCCCTTTATAAATGCAGCCATTGCATTTCAGGAGACAAGTATAAGAGTGCCATAATGTTCCTACCCTGTCACACTCATGTTTTTTCTTTGGAACTGCAGCATAAGGACAGCTAAATGATTGTGGTTGTATGTGAATAAATAGAAGTTCTTTAGCCCTGGAAATCTTCCTATCATTAAATCCCAGATTCAAAATGTTGTGAGCTTTAGTCGCATATCTGCTTGTTCTGTTTGTGTGTGCTTTGCTTAATTCAAACTGTCTTGGTTACTACAATATTAAATATTGTCTATGTGCTTATGAATGTATAAAATAATGGAAGAAATAGGATTATGACAGTGATGCATGGATGTGTTTTTGAAATCATACACCAGGCACAAGTAACCATCGGTCTGCTCATGCAACAGTATTTAGATTTATTGAGCCTACTTACTGAAAATGGTAAATGTACTCATGTTGCCATAAAAAAGCATATTTTAAATCATTGTGTTTGAGCTGATAGAGCTGTGCTTGTTTTGTTAGCTTGTTTTGTTTTGTGGTCAAATGAATTCAGCAAGTACATATTTTGGAGTATATTCCCTTTGTTGCTGAAGTGAAGGATGTTACTTGAAGGGTAGGTGGTGGAATACCTTCAAAGTCTTCAAAGGTTATAAATCAAACCAGTTCTTTCTCTAGAAAGCTTTGATTTGTGAATGTCAAATTAACTTTTCCAAACCTGCTGTAATTTATTTCAAATATGGAAATATTCAAGGTAAAATTTTGATGCGGTACTAATCAATAACAATGTCTTCTAGGATGATGGGGACGTAATTCAACAGATACATTTGGAGCAGCTGTCATTCTCCTGGCTGACAGAGGGACCAGCAAAAAAGGTAAGACAAACTTGTTCTTTTCACAGGAAAGTGCGTTTTAAATTCTGTCTAAATTCTATTTCTTTTTTTCCTCCACAAGCTTAATAATATAAAAATGCATTTTAGGAGTTTAGATGGAGAACTATTGAACAGATAAAACAGATAATGTTTAAACTGCATAACTGGTATTGTAATAATAATGAAAATTAGTGTAAGTTTATTAAAATAGGAGTCTCCAGAGATATAAAAAATGTGTTGTTTCTTCTCTTATGCATGTACAAAAAATAGATTTATTATTCTTCATTGATTGCCTCATTCTGTTGGAGGACATTTTTGGCAGTAAAGTAGTAGACCTGTCAAATCTATCATGATGTGTCAGAGATCTGTCAGATCTATGGCTCTTTTTGAACTTCGCTGTTTCAGAAAAATGTAGCTGAGCATTATAAGCAGAAGTTTGACATTTCCAAGATGAAAATCAATCTTATTTTATGTGGTGTTTCTCAAACAAGACTTGCGCTTTAATTGTAAAAGTAGTGGTTTCAAACGTTTGGGGGTACAACATGGACACAGAATAATTTGGGTAACAGATTTGACAGGTGTTCTGTAATGAATACAAATTGAAGAAATTATGATGTAAGAGGTACTGAAGGCAGATGGCAAATCAAGCATTGATTTGCTGTTGTCACAAATCTGAACCTAAAGGTATGAGCTTGTATTTTTCTTTAAAGTTGGGGACTACAAGGTAAACACAGCCTGTTGCAAACTACTATACCATATTTAGAGGGAAAGAAAAGCAGTGAGTAAGAGGTGTTAAAATCAATTGCTAAGAGTATGATAAACAGTGAAATGTCATAAATGTATGGGGGGGCAGTCAGATGAAGAACTGTTGTAACTGATGGACCTTGAACTTTAAAATTAATGTAAAAAATGTTCAAGCAATTTATTTCATTGTAAAATATATTGAAACAAAGGGAACCATTATGTCAACACAGGTCCTCATCAGCTGGCCAGCATCTGAGTGTTTAATTATGCATACGGTGTTACTAGAGACAAGCCACAGCTGGAGTAGTTGTTTGCTAATGGCTGTATCTAGAGACAACAGAAGTCTAAGAAGGGCAGCAAGGAGCCTTGAACAGCCAGACAAGCACAAATAGTAATGTGCGAAGAGACTGATGGCAAAATATTTTGATGCTGGGTTGCTACCCAGGGAATATGTTTGGAAATAATGAACCAAGTGGTGGTCTGGTTCTGTTATTAGTTGTGTTCAGCGAAACAGTCATCAGAAAAATAAGTAAAAAAAATGCTTTGAAACTTAGTTTTCCCCTTCCAGCAGAAAGATGCATGGAAATTCCCAAGCAGTAGCCATTTTTGTTCTAGAGTGTAACTGTGTGGGATGAAGAATTGCCTCGATATGTATATGTCTGTGTTGATGCTTACAGTGCTCTTTTGGTTTTGATAGAACTGTACCTTTAGTACAGACACACGGTATAATTAAAAGAATATTAAGATGGTCAAGTAGCATTAAGAAAAAGAACAATAAAGTAAAAGAAACAGTGAGATGCAGTGTTCAGATTTACTGTAATCAGTCATAGTTACAGGCATGAATTGAGTGATTGTTCTCCATTTGTAATATATAAATAAATGAAGAAAATCTATATGAATGTAGCACTAGTGTGATACAGCAGTCTACATTTTTCAAAGTGTTTTTTTTAATCTACCCTGAGCAAAGGCAATCATTCTCGCAAAGCTTTTCTTTCATGTCAAATGTCAAGACCATTCTGTAGACCTGTTGCCATATAGCTATACTGATTTTACATTGAGAAACATGGTTTTACCTGCCTGCATAGCTCACAAAGCTAGAGAGGTTTTCTTTAAATATTTAAAAAACTCAGTTCAAGATAACTGGTCATTCTAAAAGATACATATTTATGGAAATGTGTTATATTGAGGAAATATTAAATGTAATGGAAGCACTCTTGTTTATCTAAAACCCTAAGAAGCCTTTCTGGTACCTTCTGTTGTACATTATCTAATATTACTATTGTTGTAAAAGTACTTATTTAAGTTGTGAGTTTTCAGCCTGGTGGTTTTCATTTTAGTCACTAGAATATGCACTGATTTTTCCACACATGTGATAATGTGTCAGCCACAAAATACTGACTCCACTTTGTTAAGGAGTTTAGCGATGTATGAAATGCATAATTAGAGGAGGGATGGTTTCATACCGTTAAGTTTCTAAGAATTGTTTCATTCAGGACAATAGCAAAACTCTCTAGAGCACACAAATAGTCTTAAGTTTAAATAAGATGTCATCCAAGTCGGACTGATAATTTCTTGGCCCCATAATTACTACTAATAATAAGTTGGAGAAAGAGGTATTAGCTATTTCCAAGCTAAAGGCACTGAGAGAAAAAAAAATCCTGTATGTTCCAGAGTAGACACCATTAACACAGATTGCCTTCAGCCCATTAAACTTCCTCAGTGAGATGTTTCAAACAAGTGTTTGTTTCTGAAAGCTGTGGAAGCAAAAGAATTAAAAGCCACCTTAGTTTTAAAAGCATGTTTTCTGAGCCTTAATAAAATGGCACTTTGTCTTAATTTTGTGTCTCCAGTCATGCAGGAAATTAGAAGACTAGCTTCTTCCTGCAGAACTTTGGTTTTTCAAGCTTCAGGCTCAATTTGGCAGACTATATTGTTCAAATTAGCTTGTAAATTAATTATTTGGTTCTGAAGTACAGCTGTTATCAACTTGCATACAAATACTTAGAATAGGAACATATAATCTCATTTGCTTATGTAATTATACGATGGTTGCTCTTATCAATATGCATATTTGATCAGAAACTTAATATTAATTTATGTTACTGAGTTTCTCAAACTGCAGTGTGTCATTGTTAAGTATAATTTAGAATGGCTGTTTTTCTCAAGTATTTTAAGGTCAAAGCCTGATCTTATTTTGAGCTAAAATGGTCTCAAAAATCATACAGCCCTTGTGCGTATATAGGGATAGTGGCAAGTCTGGATGAAGATTATGTCATTAAAATGTCAGATTTATTTATGGTTATCTAATTGATATGAAATGACATTTTCAAGCAAGGCCTGCATACTGGTAGCACAAGAGAGGGTTTTTTTATAGGATTCCAGCTGTGGAGGGAATCTTCTGCTTCTCTGCAGGGTCACCTGCTGGTCCAGCCCAAAGTCAGGTTGGGAGGAGGAGTCACCCTCAGCACACAAACTGACTTTGAAATAAGGCATGAAATGGTCTGTCAAACTTGAGCGATGATTGCTGTCTGTTGTACCCATAGACACATGCTTTGAGCCAAAATACTGCCTGTGGAAACCATGTAGTTTAGCAGGTGTTAAAGTCATTTTGCAGTGCTAGCCTTCACAGGCTTCAAGAGAAACAGCAGAATTATTAATATTCATATATATTGTGTGTCATGTGATGCTTCAACTTTTCCTGATGCTGAAGAAGGTGAACATAAATGCTCTGGCTGCCTGTGTACAGAATGTATTTGTAGTGCTTGCTGATACCCCAAAGGCAGCCAGAGCTTTGAAGGAATCTGCCTAGGCTTTCTCATTAAAGTGAGTTTCTCAAAGATGACTGAAATGCTTTTAAATACTAAATAAAGCCAGGTTTTGATAGAATAAAAACTTGAATGCTTAGGTTTTAGATAGAGAAAATTCCAAGTAATAGAAAAGCAATATGGAGGGTTTCTAAACATCTTACTTTGTACTGCCCTTGCCCTTCATAACGGGTCCTTGATTTCAGTCAACAAGGTAACTTGCTGAGATACAGCACACGTTTTTCAGTCCTTGCTGATTCCTAGAAGGTTTTGTTCGTTTGCTTGCAAGGCCTGACTGTCTGCATCTGCTGCCTTCCACGGTCTCCTGTCCTCCTTGTGCAGCAGGTTCTCAGCTCCGTGTGCTGTAACTTACTGCTGCATGTCAGCCTGCACTGGGGGAGCTGGCCACCCTCCACACCTTAGTTTTCCTCACCCTTTTTGAAGGAACATAGCAGAAATATGAACAAGAAAACAAAACCAACAACAACAAAAAAAAAAATCAAACCCCAAAACAAGGACTGCCTATCACAGATGAAAAAAGGGCTAAAAACTAAGCAAGACCGGACACGTCATCCTGTTTAGACACTGGGTCTTTAAGGAAGAAGTGGTAGGACTGACTGCAGAATTGGTGTTCAGGTGTTCTCTTCCCTTTTCTACTCTATTGGCCAACAGTTCCCCCTCAAACCCCCATGTAAACACTTTACTGCTAATTCTGTAAAAGCCTCTTGATGTGACTGAAATCTATTACAGCGTTGCTCCACAGTGGTACATGAAGACCTGCTGTTGCTTTTAAGAGCAGTAGTTGGTCCTGAACAAAGCCCATCTGTCATAGATTATTAATATTAGTAGATGCTGGACTGTAAGAATACATTAAAGGGCAACTACATTTTAGGAATGGTGCATTTTTTTCTGTCTGTTTTAACTTGTATTTGCATTCCATACCAATCCAATGAACCATTTGTAGAGTCACGGGAAAGCTATGCAGGTCCCTGCTACGGTATGTACCATAAAACCTCTACTCTAATTGCTGTATCATAATTAGCCAGTTCAAAAGAGGCTGCCATTAAGATGGTGTGTTTAACATATAGATAAATGCACAAACCTGTTCCACATCTGTTCATTTTGATAGCAAAACTAAAATAATGATGCTGAAAATTTATTTCAGCTTTTGCATTAATAAATAAACTAAAATATTGTGAACATAGTTCATCTTAATTTCTTCTGAAATTTCTTTTGAACATTACATGTTGAGAGGTTGTTTGCAAGATGAGGAAATTAACATTTGACACATTTCGACATTGTGATCAGAGCTCTTAGTTTTCCATTATGTCTCTGTGGCAGAGATGAAAATGAGATGCTGGTCGGAACCAGGAGCCAGCTACCTGAGGAGTAGAAACCTCCAAGCAACACAACAGCTTGAGAAGGGCAACTGCTGTATTAATAATAACACAGCTTTCCTCTGATGGTTGATAACCAGTGGTATCTGGGATATTGTTAGGTTGCAGATTTAAGAGGATAATCAGAAACATGAGATGAGGGAGTATCGAGCATAGTGAGATGGTGGGGTTGGCAGAACTCCTTGAGAGTTCTCAAGTACCTTGTCGAGGAAACACCCTTGGAAATTGTAAGGAAGCTGATGACTGTTCTTTTAATTTGCTTTTTGTTCAGTGGAGCAGCATTTCTGTGCCTTCATGGACTGTAAGTGGGCTGTTGTCAGAGATTTGTCTATCATCAAGTTTCTTCCTTGTGGAAGTAAACAGGGATGGACCTCACATTGGCTTCTTGGTCAGAGTAGCACTTACCTTGAAGGTAAGCTTTCTAGTTGAGTTGGTTTTAGCTGATAAAATAGGCCTTCCACTTGAATGCCATCAGTATGCATTTGCTCTTTTCTAGTTTCTCCCTCATATTTGTGAAGTGCAGGGTATACACTAAAAATTATATCTATGCAACTTTTCTCTTCAAAATTATACCCTCTTCCAGATGTGCCTGTACTCACTATTTAAGACCTAACCACTTTCATCTTTGACAAAATTGCATTAATTACTCATATTCATGTATTTACTTTGCTAATGGAACAGAATCAATTTTCTTCCTGTTATTGCAAAGCATACTGTGACAAACTGAAATACATGATCTGTGGTATTTTGAAAACACTGGCTTAAGCAGCAGAGGTGTTCTTCAATCACTATGGGTGCATTTATGCCTTGAGAATTGCAAATAGGGGATGTTTTTGCATCTGGTACTGGCATAAATTTGCTGGCAGAAACCTGGAGTGTAGGCCAGTTGTTTGTTTAGGAATGACACTGTGTTATCCTCGAAGCTCAGCTAGTAAAGCGCTACCATGGACGTGTGGGCCAGCAAGGTCCACTTACTCTTCTGCCAGGGCATTTGCTATCTGTTGCAAACAAGGCAGAGTGTTCTCTCCAGCTGCTGCCAGCCTGTTGCAGTTTTCCTTTATTTGCTCTGAAGAGCATTTCTGCAACAGTGCCATCTTAATCCTGTTATATTTGTGTTCAGGGAGTGGTTTTGTAGCTACTTATGTTTCCGAAGCAAAATATTAGAGCTAGGGAGGAAGAGAGTGTATTCCATTTCCCCCAGCAATGTTTCAGAACAGAAGGGGTGGATCATTATGAACAACCCAAAGCTTCTGCTGCATTGTTAGCCTGTACTTGGAGAAAATCTGAGTGGGACAGTAGGTTGTGGAAACTGTGTGCCCATGGCAGTGCTTCTGTGGTAATGATGAGTTTGATTTTTCAGAACTGAACACTAGTGTTTTTCTAAAAACAAAACAAACAGTTCTAGAAAAGAGATTAATAGTAAAATCCTAAAATGTTTTTTCACATTCCTGTAAAGTAAGAAGATGCCCACCTTTTGGGTTATTGTCAGCTTTACATCTTAATAATCTCTTAATTTTGCTTGAGTTTTCTTTCATCTAGGGTTCGGTCTTGCCAGCGAATGATACACTGCTATAATATACACTTAAAATAAGCCCATGGATAAATTTATCTTTTTTTTTTTTTAAGTTCTTCACAGCTCCATCTCTCTGTTAAATGGTTTCTTTTCTTTCTTTACATGTCCCCAGTTGTATGAGCAGGGTATGTAGTTTGCTTGGTTTTGAGTGGGGGCATTCCTGCATATGCTGCATAGACAATACTGTCAGAGTAATTATAGACTGGAGTTGTATGGAGTAGTAATACGCTTTTTCATCTCCTTTTATACTTAACAGGCTTGCATTATCAAACCTATTTAAAAAAAAAACCCTGTATGTAATGCCTGTAATAAGTGTTTCTGATTCCTTCAATATTACAGAGACATGGCATGAAAGTATAAGCCACTCTGTCTCTAGTCATCTTAAAATTGGATCCAAAGTTTGTATGTTATACAATTCAAAGATGTGTTAAATTTTGTTTATTTTTGATTAAAGAAGCTGAGCAATCAGTTAACTTTTGAGGATTTATTTTACAATGGATAGAGAAACAGCCTCTAGTATAAAAATCTTTTCAACACTTTTGTTGTATTTTATAATATCTCGGTCTGACAAATATATTTAAAAAAATTATATTTACCTTTTCCTGTTTTGTTAGTTAGGGGCTATGAAATTTATAGATTTGATCTTGAATCACACCCAGCATCAGTGCAGGTAATGCATAGGTATTGCAAAATATTAATTCCTGTCATTAGTTGCTTACTCACTTATAAACCGTAAGCTTGACCCTACAAGCTCAAAGGCTTCACGGAAGCCATACCGAGGACCTTGCTTCACAATTGTTTTCTGTTAGTTGCCTAAAATGTGCTTTGTAGGAGCATTGCCATTCTAATGACAGTGAGGAATTGGCACCTTGGACCTACTCCTGATGTTATACAATAACAGTTATAGGTCAAAACAGAGGTGGTTTCATTTAGAACATTTCCTCAGCTATGTCCCGTTGTGTATTTCTGAGTTGACAGACAAAAGGTTGTGAGTGCTGTATCCATACTCTGTTACAAACAATACCCAATGTTACGAGCACACAGAAGACTGCTGCAAGCTGGGCTAGCCCAACATACTCAGTTGCTACCCAGTGGCTATGGGATGTACAGGAAAATAAATTATTTTTCCTGTGAGGAAATAGACATATGAAATTTGGGTTTGAAAGTCAGAATTTTGTGAATAAAATGTCCTAAATTCCACAGACATATATCATAGCCAAGGCAAATTGCTGACAAACCTACGGAAAAAGATGTATGAAACCTAACCACTAGGGTAGTTGAATTGGGTGAAACTGATATTTCCTTCATTGCAAAGTCTTGCAGTAGAGAGTCTGAACTAGTCGTGACTCATTGTCCTAGTATCTTAGAGAAACACTTAAAAATTAATGTGGTCCTGGCTTTTATAAAGGACAAACATGAAAAACAACTTTTTCAATGCCTCTGATATGACGTGAAGTTTTCTGCATCTCTTCAGCCTCAGCTTGCGGTTTTCACATCTGTAATACCAGAGCTGGAGAAAGGCACCTCATCCTTGACATTTGGGGTTGCATTGTATGCCCTGACATAAACCATCTGCATTTGATTTAATTTCTTCTCCTTATTGGCGATCTAATCTGTGACTGTGTGTGAAACTGCTGTCTGCTATAGGGTAGCCAACCCACTCTCCAGATTTCTCCATTGTAGACAAATCTCCATACCGTAAGAAGTGAAAGTTATAAATAGCAGGCTAAATCTTAACAG
Source organism: Sula dactylatra (assembly GCA_013389905.1). Taxonomy (NCBI): domain Eukaryota; kingdom Metazoa; phylum Chordata; class Aves; order Suliformes; family Sulidae; genus Sula; species Sula dactylatra. Next base: position 963,730 of record WEKW01012570.1, on the reverse strand, counting down.
GTACTGAATCTGTACAAATCCCAAGTGATCCTAATGATCAGGCTACTGGAAATTCTGCTTTTGTGAACAAGCATTTACTTCAGTCTCTGACGCAATCAACTAATTGTGTCTAGCAAAGCGATGTTTTTAGAAGCATGATTTCACAAGGGCTCTAATTACTGTGTGCTGTATGGTGAGCAGGAGGGATTAGATGTAATGCTAAAACCGCTTATTTATAAATTAATGTTATCTATTTAAAATTAGTGTTTTAAGAGAGCTGATTGCCAATACATTCAGTGGTAATACATTGCTTGAGCAGTTGTAAGTCATAATTTTTTTTTAAGTCTCTGATTAATTTTTTTCCATTTGAGCAATTTTCTTCACATTTAAGGTTAAACTTCACACAAGTGTGATAGCACTTTGTGATTTTACATTTGTCGTGTCTTCTGTTTGCATTTATTTACTTCCTTTTTATCACAGATCCAAAGCTAAGTCAAAACCCAGCATAAATTTTGTCACTATTTCACTCTTCTTTTTAACAAAGGGGTGAAGAGAGTGTAATGGGGGGGGGGACGACTTGCTTCAGTAATAACTTCCTTTATTTTGAATTTACTGCTTCTTTTTGAACTTAAATATTTTATTTTTAAATATTTGTTTTCATTGCTAGTATCATATTAGATAATTTTTTTTTTAATCTATGTGGGCATTACAGTTACTCTCGCAAAGTTTGTAGTCCTTTACATACACAGCATCATTAATCCATGGTCTGTTTTTCACAAAGTATGATGGGGCACAAATTTATGCCGGTAGAGAACTGAGTTGAGTGCTTGTGGAGAGAATTTCATTCAGCCAAGTACTAACTGCAGCAATCCTTATGTGGGAACATTTACTACTATGAATAATGAAATCTTAAAGTATTTTCAAAGTACATTATCTACTTTTTCTGTGTAGAAAAATACTTACCTTTAATCAAACTACACATTATCTTTTGATGTAAGCAAATAACTTCTCAGAAGATGAGATAGAGATTGGAAAGATTATTAAGACTATTCAGCAACAGTCCACATTCATGTTATAGAACAGACTGCAATTCAGAACCCAGTAAAACCTGACTCTCATCACGTTAAACCTGACAATAGGATTTACAGACAGGGGCAGGAAGCCTAAGATCAGGAAAAATAAATTCATTCAGAAGAAAGTAGTGGTATACCATATTATATTAAAAATGTGGTGGCATGGAATAAAAGAGCAAGCATGTGGTGGTGTTGTATGAACATAGAGACTGAAGCAAGTATGAAATAATGAAAATAATAAAACCAGACAAAACCCATCCTAAAAAAACCCACCCAACACTGAAAATTTGGTTGATAAGAGCATTGCCTTGGTTCATGGAGTTGCCCATGGACAAAGCATTCAGCTCCAATATTTAAATACCTAAAATTGAAAATAAAGAGGAGGAATACCATTGTGAATTTCCTCTAAATATACAGTCTTTGGATACACTATTAAAGTGTGAAATGAAAGCTAGTGAGGACACCTGGAAAAACACAGATGGCTTCCATAAAGAAGCAAAACTATGTCTGTCAACTATTTACTCAAGGTTTGCAAGAAGTAAAATCTAGACATATGAAACAGACATACCTATAGCTTATAGGTAGCATTTTGGGGCGCAAAATCAGGGCATTAAAGGTAACTCACTCATTCATCCTGCAGCAGTTTTCCTGAAGGAGTGCAGTAGTATGTGATCTTGCAGAGGAGAAATGATACAGGAATGTAACGTGTTTAATTTTGTATGATTTCTCACAAGTTATCTTGGTTAGCAAGTGATAGCAAATCGAGCTTTTTAGTTCATAACTACTTCCATGCTGTCATGTCAACCAGTGCCAAATCTGTGCAGTTAGTGTGCTCTAATGCATTTCAAATACAGAATTGTCAAGCTAGAAAGTTGATACAGAAATATGGTATCTGACACTTATCTGCTGTGTGTATTTCAACAATTTACATTTGTGTCATTGATAGTTATACATATACACATGCATGAATATTTCTGGGTAAATAAAATCTGTGTGCTTAATTACATCATCTTTCTAGTGGAGCGTTATCTAGATTAAAGGATTATATATGTGAGTCTATTTCTAAAGAGAACTAAATGCTGCCGTCAGACAGAAACTGTGTTTAGGTAGAAACTGTAACAACTGTCACCAAGTATGTTTTGTTTTCAGTGAAGACCACTGAACTAGTAGATTATACTCTGTTGTATCAGTCTGAAATAGATCAGAAATTGTTCAACAACTTTCATACCACAAAAAAGCTTTAGGAGTAAAATAGCTTGGAAAATACAGGAGGTTAAGTAGGCTTAATGCTTGATAGCAAGGAACAATTGGGTTGCTTATATATGTCCACAGTGCATATGCTGTAAAGGTGACTCAGGCCTTAGTTGTTACAAGCTGCACTGAGCAGAAAAAAAATTGGGGCGGAGGGTGGGGGGGAATATCTGTATGGTTCTTTAATTTACTGAATAATTTCATTCTCAAACATCTTAGTGAATGACCTCTTCAGTTGTTGCCAGGACCTGGAGCACATTCCCTGTCTAGGAATTTAATTGGCAAAGTTAGAATTTAGCTGGCTGAGCCCAAGGTCAGCTCTGTGGCTGGTGAGAGCTCTTGTGAAGAAAGCTAGAACAGATGAGAAGGGCCTGCTCCTTCTTTCCCTTGGGAACTGCTTTTAGTCTGAGGCTGTATCACTGCCCCTCTTTCTGCTACCTCCTAGCCGTGTGTGTGTGCCTGGTCACGTTCCTCTGCAATTCTGACCTGCACCCACTGGCACCTTATTTTAATACAAGTGCTGCACTCAGGAATATTATTTTTCCCTGCTTTTTACAGTATCAAATGTGGCCATAGAAACAGTTTTTTGTATTTTGACCTTAGACTGTTTTAGTTATGTCTTTATGTATCTTGAATCTGTTTAAATGTAGTAAACCATCAACCTTAAAGCATGTACATCTTAGAGTAGCTGTTGAAATAGACAATGAAAAATTAAGAGGTTAGCTTAGTAATATAAAAGTATCATGCTAATCTACTAATTCCAGTTGCTGCTCATGCATGCATTCTCTCTTTCTCCTACTTCCTTTCCCTGTAGTGTTGGGGTTTTTATTAACTGTGGTATATTTCTGGAAAATTTATTTTATAAAATTTTGTGCTACATTTCCCTTTATCATCTCCTGACATTTAACAAATTATATGTGGCTGTAGACATTAGTGTGACTCAGCATTATTAACTCACAAAAGTTGAGCTATCTTGGGGTATTTTGCTTATTAAAGAGCTCAGTTTTGAAGGAAATAAAATGATTACAGGGGTCTCTGAGGATTCAAAAAAATGAAAGTGACAAGTAACTAGTCTTTTCTGATAAAGCTTGAAAATTACTCAAAAGTCAGAAACCTATTAAAATGGCTGTATTTGCTGGGGGTTATGATTTGGGTGACCTGATTCTCTATATCTGTATGTTAGGCAGTATTATGGTGTCAGGAAGGAGCCTGGGTCATATGTACCTGCATCATACAAACAACTTGCATTATTTATTTATTTTTTTTAAAATCTGACTATTTAACCTTACTTTCTTTTTTCAGTACTTATAATCTGTCATATTTTAAATCTAATATCTTATTCTGAGTCTATAATACTTTTTATTTACTTTTGGGATTCTAGTAGTTCTTCCTATTTAATCTCTATATCTGGTTGTCTCGTGACCTCAGACAGGCACTTGTGTGAAGTTTTTTGACTTGCAGAGTCTTCAGTCTTGCAGAGAGTGAATTTTTGTGCATGAACTGTAACTTAGGCATGGAAAAAAGTTCTAAAGAGAAACACAAGAATTCTAGTATTCCTCTAAAGTTCAATACTATTAACAAGGCCTGCATTTCGTTAAACCACACACAAGTGATAAGTACATACACATAAAACTATGTGTCAGGGTTTGTGTATGTATATTGGTAAAAAAAAATTGTTCTACAAGAAATATATCTTCAGAACAGGAATGTCACATTAATTAGGAGTTTAACTACAGAAAGAGATGATGTTCTCAACTGTCCTGAACCCTGAAATCTAAAGAAAATGTTCTTTTTTCCTCTGATGAATGAAGAACAGTCTCAGCACTGCTCTGCTTTATAGTGCAGTCATGGAAACATACATGTTCAGCATGCAGGGCCCTTTCCTTGCTTGTCTTGGTGTTAGATGAATGAGGTCTAGATGCGGCTGCTCCATTATGCAATTCTGATAAACTCTTAGGTGAGTGCTAGGAAACTCTAAAGGCTACCTGGAAACTCTGGCACAGTATGCAGTGGCATGGGAGAGTTTGTCTAATAGTTTCAGGAGAACACAAATGCTTATTATAGTCCATCTGAGGTGCTGCTGTTTTGCACATTGATCTCATCTGAAGCATTTAAAAAAATCTTTAGAGTAAAGCTAGCCTTCCAGCTATAAGCTGATCTGCTATAGGTTTCCTGAGTCCACAAAAATGTTTCTGATAGATGAGATTTGTGATGTTAACTAAAAGGATCTGGAGATTTTTAAATGCTTACTTATAATGGGAAATTCTTTGCTGAGAAGAAAATCTTTAGAAAGTAGTGAATGGGAGAATATGGATGAGTATACTGAATATATACTTATAAGGTATGCTATAGGCAAGAATGTATCTGTCCAAAATACTCGTATTTTGATAATGCATGATCAGTTACATGTAGTTAAAGGACAGTTTATTATTCTGAAAGCCATTTTGGGCATTATGAGCCATCAGAAACACTTACTTAGGCTGATTGGGGGGTAGCATTGGTGACTAGAAGAACAAGATTATTTCAGGCCTTCTAAAAATAAATGTTATACAGTAATTGCTTTATAAATAAGAAAGTACTGCTTGCTTTTGGAGGAGCTCTAGGAATAGCCTATACTTTTCTCAGTGTACTCTCATATACTTAAAAAAGCATGTAGACTGTCAGGCTCTTACACTTTGCTGTGGTGTACTGTAGATTAAGCTTCAAGGAGGAGTTCAGAATTTTCCTCTTTCCTTGATACCAGGTTTCTTCCAGAGAAAAGTGAGCATTCACTGGCACTGTGAGTAAAAGTGCACCAGATGACCGCAGAGCTGGGAGTATTGAGTTTTTGTGTTCTTTTTAAAGCTTAAAAATACTGCAAATTAAAATTTTAATGTTCATTAAATTGTATTGTGTAAAGTCCTAAAATACTTTTTCTTTTCATTAGTAGATGCTAGTTTCCTATAATTATATGTGAACCCTGGCTTCCATTAAAAAATACAAGTACATTTGGTTTGGTTGGCAAGGTTTTGGTGTGGAATGGCTTCTGTTGGAAGCTTCTAGAAGCTTCCCCTATGTCTGATAGAGCCAATGCCAAGCCGGCTCCTAGATGGACCCGCTGCTGTCTGAGCCCGAGCCGGAGCCCATCAGAGACAGTGGTAGAGCCTCTTGGATAATGTATTTAAAGCGGGTGGGGGTGGGTGTGTGTGTTACCAAACCCAAACTGTGCAGCACAAGCAATTGCAGCCTGAGAGAGGAGTGAGAATATGTGAGAGGAAAGGCCCTGCAGGCACCAAGGTCAGTGAAGGAGGAGGGGGGAGGAGGTATTCCAGGCACCAGAGCAGAGGTTCCCTTGCAGCCCATGGTGAAGACCATGGTGAGGCAGGCTGTCCCCCTGCAGCCCATGGAGGTCCGTGGTGGAGCAGATATCCCCCTGCAGCCCGTGGAGGTCCGTGGTGGAGCAGATATCCCCCTGCAGCCCGTGGAGGTCCGTGGTGGAGCAGATATCCCCCTGCAGCCCGTGGAGGACCCCATACTGGAGCAGGTGGATGCCTGAAGGAGGCTGTGACCCCACAGGAAGCCCAGGCTGGAGCAGGTTTGCTGGCAGGACTTGTGGATCTGTGGGGGACCCACGCTGGAGCAGTCTGTTCCTGAAGGGCTGCACCCCATGGAAGGGACCCACGCTGGAGCAGTTCATGAAGAACTGCAGCCCGTGGGTAGGACCCATGTTGGAGACGTTCGTGGAGGACTGTCTCCTCTGGGAGGGACCCCATGCTGGAGCAGGGGAAGAGCGTGAAGAGTCTCTCCCTTGAGGAGGAAGGAGCGGCAGAAACAAGGTGTGACAGACTGACCGCAACCCTCATTCCCCGTCCCCCTGCACCACTGTGGGGAGGAGGTAGAGAAAAATCAGGAGTGAAGTTGAGCCCGGAAAGAAGGGAGGGGTGGGGGGGAAGGTGTTTTAAGACTTGGTTTCATTTTTCATTACCCTACTCTGATTTGATTGTTAATAAATTAAGGTAATTTCCCCAAGTCAAGTCTGTTTTGCCTGTGACGGTAACTGCTGAGTGATGTCTTCCTGTCCTTTTGTCATATTTTCTCCCCCCTTGTCCAGCTGAGGAGGGGAGTGGTAGAGTGGCTTTGGTAGGCACCTGGTATCCAGCCAGGGTCAACCCACCACAATAAGCAAGACTGAGACACTCATAGCTGCAGAGAAAAGCATAACAAAGCAAATGTGTAATTCCAAAAGGTTTCGCAGGAGGAAAATCAAAAATCCCAATGTGTTTTTAGATACCTGAGGATTTTTCCTTAAAAATCATATTCTTTTTGTGATCTGTCACGTGAGATTTGAACACATGGAGTTAAGAGTACTAAAGCAGAGACCAAGGGAATATGAAAGAGAGGGGGAGGGGGGACATAAGATCAGAATGTGTGATGCAGGTAACACTGACTACAATTAGGTGAAAAGATAAAATACCCGTAGTTGATGTGACACTAACATGTAGTGCTTCAGACACCAATGGTCCTAAAAAGTGAAACAAAGCTGGAAAAGCTTCATGCAGAAATGTAAAATGTAGCAGTTAATGAAATAAAAATGAACAAAACCCTGCAATTATTGGTTTTACCTTTTCTTTAAATCACAAGCTGCAGATGAGGCGGTGTTTTGAGAAGGTGACAGAATGTGGAAGAAAGATTTGAAAAGAAAATAAAAGCATTTTTTCTTTTGTTTTGGAAAAACTGAAGAAAAAATGGTCAAAACCATTTTCCTGCGGCAATAAACGTTTGTCAGACTGATCCTTATAACTCAGAGTTGTTTGCGTAGAGTTTTCAACATTAATGGATGCCATCATTGATAGCCTAAACTGTTGCCTAAGTTGCCTCTGGGAACAAAACCAAAAAAGTGTTAATGTATATCTTTTTACACCGAAGTATAATAAAAATGCATGCCTCTACTGCTATTTCTAATAGCTGTTAAGCAGGCTAGACAGACCTTTGTAAGAGCAACGTTAGAATGACATGAAAGATCTTGTGATTATTTTAGATGGTTTGACAGAAATGTCAGTTCAATGTTGTTGTCTGTCAAAAATGCAGAGTGTCAGGGACTATTTGGGAGGATGGAGAATGAAGCAGAGTGTGTCTCTGCTGTGTGAAGTTCATGTTTGTCTTCAGACTCTGGGATTATAAGAGGTTCAGAAAGAGAAGTGGGGATAATCAAAATACTAGGATGGCTTCTGTGTACAGAGTGGATATGTCTTAGGTTCTTCAGACTGGTAAAGTGACAATGCAGTGCATATACAATGGAAGTTAAGTTCTGGGCAGCACAAAAGGGTGTATAGGGAGTGCTCATTGCTTGTGTCTTACAAGGCAAACTGGGGCTTGCAGATTCAAAGCAAACAAAAGGAGGTGATTCTTGACACAATCAGCTGTGACTTTGCTGGCTTGCATTTATGTGGATATGAGGAGAAATTGCATATGATTGTGGAAGAAAAATTTATTGTAAGTTAAATACCTAGAAACTGCCTCTGGCCCAAGAAGTCCCTGAGCTGCAAACTTTTGGAAGCTGGGAGCTTGTTTAGGTGAAACAGAATGAATTTTCTAAGAAGAATTTTTTCTTGAAAGGATTCTCACCTGATCAGCTGTGGTCAGAATCTGAGTAACCGAAACAGTAGGAGAAAACCAAGTGAAAAATTGACTTAGTCCTTTATGTAGGGATTGCTTAAGGGAAGTTTTATATGCAAAACAAATGGGTAAATAAAAAAGCAGTAACTAAATAACAGAATAGATGGAGTAATAGAAAACGTAATTTGTGTTATGCATGTAAACCTTGAAATCAACAGTAAATTAGGAGTGTTTGTTTAAATGACAAATGTTGATCCTAGATCAAGGGGATAGTCCTCGGTCCCCTTCGCCCCCAAAAAACGAGGGGACGGGAAGGTTAAACAAAATGTTACTTGAAGGGAAGCAAACACTGCTGGACTTAAGCACCCGTGAATTTCTTTGGCTTATGTGTTTGTATGCCCTGGGAGAGTCTTTTACTTTTCTGATAGTCAGTGCAGCACCCAAAGTGTTTGTTGGATTGCGTTGCCTGCTGCAGAATGTCGTCTTACTCTAGAAGAGATACGAAGCAGTAAAACATGGGTAGTGAGGATGCCTCGTTGTTGAAGATGGGTGCAGTAGCAGCAGCTGTAATGTCAAAATGCAAGGGCACCTTCTTTTTTTCACACTTGGAAACCAGAGGATTTTTACTTGGGACTGGACAGCAGCAACCACTGAAGATCCAAGGCAAGAAATCCAGATGTAGCAACTCCAGGGATTCCTCTTTTGGTCATGCCCAGGAATGTATTTCCTTATAGAAAGGAAGTTTTCAAAATCCCTATATAAGTCCCAGCAGAACTGCAGAACCAATGATATAATTTTTTTTCTTTTTCCACCTTGCATTTACTGTTCTGAGAAAAAGCGTTTCCCTCTTTGATTTAACTTTAAACTTGATCCGTTAGGGAAGAACTTGGCTGCACAAATCGGTCTCCAGGTTTGAGGGCATCTCCACAGCAGAAAGTACAAAGAAAAGTAGTAAAAAGTATCAGCAGGTTTCTAACGCCGCAGTTCATTGTGAGGAGCAGTGTCAAAGTTGTAAGCACCTGAAGGCAGATGGATGGGTTTATACAGCACTGGTGCATACGGCAGGTGACTTTTAACAGAGATACTGGGAATTATTTTCATAGTTACAGAAGGGAGGGGCTCTACTACGTGCAGGGCCTGATGTCAGATACACCATCCAGGGGTTCCTGTACACATATGGCTGTACAGGTGCCTGTTCTAGGTAAACTTCTCACCTGACAGGCCACTTGGCTGCCTCGGGAACCATCGCTGGATTTGGAGTTCCCTGCAAGCAGTCTTTGGAAGACAGTGTGCTGTCCCTTTCACTTGGGAGTGTTTCACCAAATACCTACAAAAAAACCCCAGTCTTTTGGCTCCAGAAATCTACTGTGGTGTTTGGTGGGACTACTGCTAGATATATAAAAGTGATGTGCTTTTGATGCTGCTAAACCGTGGTAGAATTTGCCTGTTGTACAGAGGATCTGTGGAACTGCTGGACAAATTCTCTTGCCACTTCCATGCTCCAGCTGAGGTGGTAGGAAAGATAAACCTGTTGAAAGACTTCACTGGATGTGCAGTCAACACATGGAAGCACTGATACCTGCAGTTGTGATGGTGTGAACCACAATCCAAGGGTATAAATGCCCAAGCAGTTTCTATGCAAGGAACGGATGCATGAGAAGAAAAGGTGTGTATTTTTGCAGGAAAGCCTCTTAAAGTCAGTGCTTGACTTGGTGAACTTTTAGACACAAGTAGTACATGTTAGACATCAAAATTAGTTCAGACACAAGTGTCTTAATAGTAGACCAGTGCTCCTCTGGGCAAAAGGAGCATGCAAGGCTAAGGCTACAGTAGCAGCAGCAAATGGCCTCTTGCTTCAAGGGGTGCTCTGGAGGGTATGACAAAAAGTATTCTGTCACATATGTAAGTACTTTGAGTTTGAATCTCCCACTTCACAGATGGGTTGTCTCCATATGCTTGCTTACATGTCAAAAGAATTCTAGCCAATTATGTAAAGAACAGTAATTGCAATAATAGTAAGATTTTGGCCCATGGAGGAGACGGGAAATTCAGCATTAAAACTGACTTTATTCTCAAGCTAGATCTCTGTTCTTATTTTGCATACTGGGTTTAAGGCTCAAGGGATGACATTTTCAGCTAATGTAAATTCACATAATTCACTTGAAGCTTTGATTTACTGGGGATCAGCTGTTATATGAACCATACTCAGAATTTTTTGGCTTTTGAGAGTCACATCACAGCCTTATCGTTTCTTACCATTGTGTTTTGTACGAAAGATTCTGTTTCTTAGGGAAACCCGTGTGTAAGCATACCGGTTTAAGCTCTTAAATTCTCACAAACTGTTTTACTTCAGTGTGTGATACAAGGAGCTAAATTTATATATTGACTTTATTGATGTCTCGGTATTATTTGGTGGTGCTGTAGATGAGATTACGGGGGCCACGTTATGGAGGTTTACTACCAATTGTGTGTAAATAATAGGAGATTAGTGGTTATGCTGACTGCAGCATATATTTTCTAAAATACAGATCAGTATGATTTTTTTCAGCTTTATATACAGTTTCATTTTATTGCTTTTCCAAAAATTTTATTAATCTGATAGGTTAGTACCTTTAAAACATCGCAGTAACTCAGACAGATTGCATATTCTAAACCTTATGTTCATCTCATAGGAATATAACTTAAAATTATTGGCAACGTCTAACTTGAATATAGTAATATCTAGTTCTGTAAAACTCAGTGGGATTTAGACAAGCAAAGCATAAGAAATACGCAATTCATTAGTTTTTGAAGTTAAGAACATTAGTGTGGGCGTATACTCTTCAGCTTCCTTTTTTTTTTTTAAATTTTGTTTGTCCAAAACCTTCATTGATAAAGGAATCTCATTTGAGAAAACCTGCTTAAACTGTAGGCTGGGCTATGATACAACTGAAAAGTACACCATTTGGATGTATCGTTTTTTCATGAGTTAGTGTTGAGTGTGAATGATTTCCAACACCTTTCAGATATAGTCAAAAAAAATCATTTACTTGTTCCTCAACCCAAATATTGTCCGATTTCCCTTCCTCCTTTTCTCCCTGCTTGGTTTTTATCCATTAACACAGAGACTAGAGTACTCACCCCATGTATATTAGGCCAAGGTTTAGGCTGTTTTCTGGGTGTGAAGGTAAAAACTTTCTCACGGAGAGTTTGTGTAGCAGCATGCCATAAGGTATCCTGATGAAACGTACTGTAGGGCATTGAATGTGTGAGTATTGAATGAGCTGCCCAAGGGGGGCCAGTCTATATCCACTCAGCTCAAGTTTGAATTGGTCTCCTCCTGCCAGGAAACTTCCAATGTGTTGATCCCAATCCATGCAGATAAATAAACCCCGCCTTTCTGGCTTTCATTTCTTCTTGGTCTTGTCTTTGTATAGGAACTATTGACACTCAAAGAGAAAAAAGAAATCTTCCCTTGGACAGTTCTTCTCAGATAAAATGTGAAATTGTTTTGTGGTGTTGTCTCCTGCCCCCCACCCCCAAGTGGATTAATTGGTATCAATTTCTTTCTGCAGAAATTTGCTAGTTTTATCTTCTGCATTAATGATCTCTAACAAGATGAATACTTTATCGCTTTTCTCAGCACACAACAGCATGGTGCTCGTAAAACTTTATAGAACTGTCAATAGCTTTGACAGGACACTTTGAAGGTTATTTTTTGCAACAGTGACCACACTGTTAATATGAGCTCTGGGAGAAGGGTCATTTAAAGATTCATTAATTCTGTTTCCTGGTGCCTTCATAATAAGGTGGTGGCAGGGAAGAATAGTGTGGCATAATTTCCTCCAGTGAACTAATTGTCTTGATAACCATGCTTTTATGCTATTTGTTGGTATCATCAGTTAGGGTTTCTGCCAAAATCAAGTGGAGTACTCTTAAAGAGCTGGTTTATGTCTGTAGCCCTTTAGAATAGAAACCTCTGCTTTACTGTTGCTCAGTGATGTTATCTTTGGTAGCTACACAAAGTTAGAGCGCTTAGAAGATGTTATCCTGAGCAAGTGGCAAGTATGAAAAAAGGAATTACTTGTTTAGTGGAATTGAGCACCCATGCTTGGTTCTCCCATTTTAAGAACAACAAATCCTGCTTAAGTCCACTTAGAAGGTAGGGCGTAATGCTTGCAGTGCATCAAAGTTTTGACCAGTATGACCTTTTAGGACATCAGTTGTGTAATATCACTAATTTAAAAGAAGCTTAGAAGCTAATATCTGTTGAGAAGTTTCAGGATTTTAATCAGTGAAACCAATAAGCAAGCCCCCAGCTAGAAAGGTGATTCTTTTTTTTTTTT
>WEKW01012570.1:927413-951465 GCA_013389905.1 Sula dactylatra | reverse complement strand
CATAGGGGTGACTGATTTGTCACCTGGCTTCATATATCTTACAGTTTTTTCAATACTGCATTTTTATTGCTAACCCCAAAAATGTGCACAGAGATGGAAAATACATGAGAGCTATAAATATTTTTTAAGTCTTTTTCTGCTTTATTATTTAAATGGTAACAGTTTAAGACTATAGCTCAAATATATCCTGTTGTAACTTCGGTTCACTGCTCCCTGGAGTTGATGTAACAGGCTATAACTACCTTCCTTTCAATGAATCCAGTAAAGTGTATGGTACCTAAATTTCAATTAGAATGGGTAGGTCAGTATTTAACATCTCCAGTCTTAGCCTAAGGGACTTTCTCTTCTTAATCAAGTTCTTGCTTCTAGCTTCTACAAAGCCAATAAAAATTTGGTCGTACAAACCACTTTGCAAATTACAGATGAATGTTAATCCTGAGAGGTAAACTTTCATAATTCTCTGCAATAATTTCATAATGTGAAATAATTCATGTTTAGTCATGTCTGCTATTCACATGGCATAAAGATGGGTTGGAGACCCACATCAAGACTTGTGCCATTGCAGTGAGCTGTTATGTAGTTATTAAAATCCAAAGAAGCTTTCTGAAGAGGTCAAGCCTGTGAGCTCACTGTTTATTCACGTGACTGACACGGATGTGCAAACAAAGAAGTCCACAAATCAATCCTTAGTCACTGCAAAAACTGAGAAAGCAGAATAACTGATCTCTGAAAGCATTTTTGATTTTTAAAAGAGTGTTAAATACACTGCTGGATTTGTTTGCCTTGTGTTAGGAAGTCTTGATTAGATAGAGAAGCTAGACTGCTCCTCATAATGTGTTTTCCTCCTTAGCCATTTACAGGCAATGCAGGCAAGAGAAGAAATCAAAGCAGTGTGATGACATATAGTACCGAAGGTCAGATTTTTTTTTATATATGCCCATACTTCAGAATATTTTGTCATTTATAGGAAACTGATTTGGAAAATTAATTCAATGCCTTTCCCTCCAAAAAATGTAAAAAGCAGTCTCTCTCCAGAGTGTCTTGTGTTGTTATGCGGAACTACAGCTTTGCCTGCCATTCTCTGTACCTTGTATATTAGATTTGGGGCCGAGCCTGTGTCTGCCTTCTCCTTACTTCTCCATTTTAAACACTTAAGCCCAGACTGCATCTGTTCCTAAATTTGATCTAGAAACTCTCTGGTCCCTAAGGCTTGAGGTGAGCCAACTCATCATGCCAAAACTCAAGCTTGCAGAGTGCGTGAATGATGGATGAGTCATACCATGCTATTTCTCAGCTGCTGGTAGTCATCTCCTAGCCATGGTTGGATCCATACAGTTAGAGTGCCTTTCTTTTCTATTACCAGAAGGGATCAGCAAACAGGACTGCTTCCAAATGGAGACTGATCCTCATCCATTTGGCTCCTACAGAAATTATCAAAGTCATGCTGATTCGGAATAGAAGGCTCCAACAAACACGTGGTCTCAGAGGGAATCAGTCTTGTTCTCATGTATTTGTCCTTGGAGCATAGCCCTATTTTCAGGGGACTTCATGTTGAGGGAATTCCTGAAGCAAGACTCCTAATGAATTGCTGTATAGCANGGGAAGATGAATCATGACTCTGATCTTCATCTAAGGGGTGGGCAGCTTCCAAGTCCCAAAGCCGATCTGATGGGCAGATGTATAGTGACAGTCCATTATGCAAATAGCCATGCAATGCTAGTTTATCCAGTCCTGCCTGGCTACAAGAGCTTAAAGCCTTTCTGGTGCCAGCCTTGGGACCTGGTGCTTGAGAAGGTTTTGCAGGTATTTTTTCCTCACAGTGCTGGAAGTTATACATACTGTTTCTCTTTGTAAAGCTGTGATGGTTTCCTCGGGTGCTGATTCAATGCTATATTACCTGAGCTTATCTATCCAAACTCTCCTAATGCATCTGGTACTCTTCCCAGGTTTTCTTGATGCCTTCCACCCAGTTTCTTTCTTCTCTTACTCTTTTTACAATAATTTGCTTGAACAATTTCTTGATTCTCTCAAAAACAGGCAGCTCTTAAACATACCATTTTTGAGGAAGCCTCAAGAATTTCCTGTGATTCTGCATACTGATTTCAGTTGCGTTCTTCTTGGTTGAAAGGTTGTGTACTACTTCTCCTTTGCACATTAACTTTTTCTTTGCATTCCCATTCCCTACTCTTTGTTTACATTAAGTTTTGTAGCTGAGTCTTGCAGAGATTTAGAACCTATTTGTTTCTAGGTCATCATCCTTGTCACACTAGATTACAAGAAACATGCTTATGCCAAAACTGGGGCTGATTTTTGTAGCGGCATTTCCATTTATAGGAGCAGAATGGTGAATTGAAATATGAACCCCTCCAATAAGTAGCTAATTACATGCTTCTTTTATATAACAGTGATCAATAATGCACATCTATCTAGAATCCTCTTTTCTGTTAGCATCAGGGAATATTGATGTCATTATTTTGATATAAGGGTGGTATGATGTTTTGGCATGATGTTTTAGTGTTCTGTAAATGTATAAACTCGGTCAAATCCTGAAAAAACCCCACCAGACAGACACTGGAATGAAAGCAGTATACTCTTATAGCTGCTGTGCTGTCAGCCAGCCATTTCCTGGTTTTTATCCTCTCTTTCAACCAACCATCTGTCAAAAAGCTGGGGAGAGCTACTCTTCGTGTGGACTTATTCTGCTAAGGTCCTACTGAACAAGCATGATTTTCGTCTCTGGTAGTGCTGCAGATATCTTGGCTGTTTCCCAGTGCCTGTTTTCTGTTTGGGGTTATAACTGGTCAGCCTCTGGCATCTCCTTATCTCTAATTCCTGCTGTGGTTTTTTGTAGCCTTAGGTAACTATCATGACCTGTAGCAGCAGTAAAGTCCTGGGCTCTTGGCCAGGTTTTTATTATTCTTGTGAACTCTTACCTCTCCTTTTTCAAAAGTACAAGGAGGAGGCATATGCTTACTCTTTTACTTCTACAAGTCTTCTGTTTTTGCTTTCTTCTGATACACTTTTTCCCTCATGATCTTTTGTTTGTGTGAAAAGGTCTTTTTATTCTGTTGGTCTCAGTCACAATTATGCAGTGTCTTGCACCCTCCCACCCCCTCACAGTGTTCAAATGCCTTTTTCAAAAGATAAGCAGAAAATATGTATTAACAATTGCAAAAGATGCGTTCAAAAAAACAGCCTAAGAGTAAATTAGAAGTCTAACTCACAACTTCTCTCTTTCTGGTTTTTTCAACTGTTATTAATTCCATACGTGAAAGACTAATTTACTTCAAGATCATTTTTGTTCTAGGTGTTTCCAAAACAATTATTAGGAAAGAAATCTTAATGCAAACACAGGACAGCACCTTGTTGTGTAATATCCAGCCTGGATTTTGGACTAGCAATTATATAATTAGGCAGATGTTATTTATACATCAGGATATGGGTCTTTTTAATACCATTTAAAGACCTTTTAATGTGGTTTAATTTCTCTTACTGCTTGCTGATAAATCTCAAGGTCAGGAAACTGAGCAATCTCTAATTTAACCTTTTATTCAAACAAAAAATTGATTTCAGTCAGATTTAAAACTCATGGGGTTCTACCGACTTTGACATTTTATATCAGCTTATTATGCATCTAAATTCTGAAATCAACTAACTTAATGCCTCTATAATGTACACAGAAGCCTTTTTTAAAAGAAAAGGCAATCCAGAACTTATATGGTGTCATCTTGGTTATAACTGCAGTTATCAGGAAATACAAACCATCAGCAACCTGGAACACAGACGCTGTGAGGTCAGATCAAGCATCCAGGTAATACCAGAATCCCCTCTGCAACAGCAGCCAGTACCAGTTGCCTTGAGAAGAGGAGCAGTACCAGGCATGCATAGTGCCATCTTTCTCCAGAATATTCTTCAGACTTTCAGCAGCTTTTGGCTCAGGGACATTTTGAGCCAGAGGCAGTGCCTGGTTATTAGGAGACATTTTTCCTGTAAATTTGCCCAGTTGCTTTTTCAGTGTGCATAAACTCCTAGTATCCACAGTATCCTGCACCAAAAAATTCTCCATCTTAATGGTGTGACAAGTGAGGAACTATCAATTTTTCTTTCTTTTGAACCTACTACCAAGTATTTTCATTTGATGCCACTTAGAATTATTTTTTTTATAACAGAAAATCCTGGAATAGCACAAAACCATTTGTGTTCTGAATATGTCTGCCAAACAAAAGAAAAGGTTACTATTGTATAATAGTCAGTGTCAATTGGAGAAGGCAGGGAACCATTGTGCCCTAGTCTTTTTTGTGGTGACTTCCTTGTTTATAGAAATCTTTTGTATTTCCTCTCAGTTGTCCTCTTCCCAGCTGGATGAGTGCTGGTCCATGCCGCTGTCCTTTCTCTGGGAGCTGCTTCGTTCTTTTGATCAGCATTTGCCATCCTTCCCTGAATCTCTGTCCCTTTGTACGCTGATGCTGTTGTTCGCTATTATTCCTACCAATTTATCTGGTGCAGGCAGCAGACATAATAATCTGTAGCTCTCTTGGTCTCTCCAAAGCCTTTAAAAGTGAATTAATACCATATCTGCCACCTTTCAGTTCCCTGGCACAGACGCATTTGTAAGTCAGGGATTACTAATGGCACTTAACTGTTTCACTGGTGAGGTCTTTTAGAAATATTTGCGTATTGTCTGGTTCTGGTGATTTGTTATCACCTCAGTATTTTTTTGTTTATCCCATAGCCCCCTCTGCCAGTTATGATAGATCCTTTCAGAAGTCACCTGTAAAGGATTCTTGCCTTTCCAAACTTCGCTGTGTCAAATATACACACAAAAACAGTATTCTGTGAACTTCTTTTCTATGGTTTGATCATCTGTTGATGCTACAGGCTCCTTGGCAAGCTTTTTTGCTCATGATCTGTTTGAAAAAAGATTAATAAGCTTTTCTGCAAATACTGTTTTGTAACTTTTAATTGCCCTGCTTTATTGTGTTTTTATTTGTGAATGATGAGAGTTTATGAGCCTTTCTATTTTTCTCCTAGGAGCACTAGTTTCTTTTTATTTTCAGATTTTGGCTTTTTTTTTTTCCATTATTTCTTTCTTTTAGTAGCTATTGTTAAGCATGTAATACAAATGTGTACCTAGACATACAGAATTTACACTCACAGTAACTTCAAACACCTTGAGTCATAACCAGTAATGTATTCAGTCTGACTATAATGGTTTCTTTGTATTTAAGGCTGCTACAGGGGTGCTCAAGTTTGAAATTATATTGGAGGTTGATGGTAGCCAGCAATATAGATGGAAAACTATTGGTTTTCCTTACTGGCTGAAATTAAGGAGTAAGAGTCTAAATTCTTACTTTTGTCCAAGGGAGCTGTGGAAATTGCAAATTGTGTGAAGGAAATTCTGATTAGATATTGGGCAAAAATCTCACAATGAGGGTGGTGAGACACTGAAACCAGGTTGCTCAGAGGGGTTGTGGGATTGCCATCTTGGGATATAAAACTCATCTGGACACCGTCAGCAGCCCGATTAATGCTGAAGTTAGTCCTGCTTCAGGACTGTGGAGGATTGGATCAGAGATCCTCTGAGGTCCCTTCCAGCCTACATCACGTTGTGATTCGGAGGCGTCCTGAACGATTATTCCTGAAAAGACTAGGAGGCAGATTGTATTCTAACACTTGTACAAGAAATTCCAGGTAAGTGACACTATTTCTGAAGCTGAGGCTTTCTGATCCTTAGATAGTATTGTCTAGGAGCCAGTTTTCTTGTCCCTCTGTGTACTACAGGGGTAAGAAATGCTGCTTCTCTGGAGAGCCTGCTATTCAATTTGTGGTCTGGCGTTTCAGTTACAAGTGTGCCTTGTCAGCAGGGTATTTGCTTCTTCAAAATAATTACCCTGAAGTAAGGAAAGAAGAGCAGCTTCTCAACCGCAGCATGCAGTATATAATGCTCATTCTGAAATATTTAATAGTTGTTCCAACATAATGCTTTTCACTCTGATGTGGAACTAGAACTTCGCTATGAATTTTGTGGTCATAGTCTTCAGTATTTCAAATACTTATGTTTCAAATACATGTCGCCTTATTCCATGTGCGGGTGACTTCTGTGGGTGTTTGGGAATAGCAAGGAGGTCCTGTTCTGGTATGAAGTCTGGTTGGGTCCCTTTTTTCTTTAGGGATAATGGATGATCACATCAGCCCAGATTAAGAAATTAGAAGTTGTACAGTGCTTATTAATTCTCGTTTCTATTCAAGTAATGTGATTAAAAGGTAAATATGACATTACATCTCTTCATGGTAAAATGAACTCAGGTAACTGAATGTCTCTGCTCTCTGCCATCTCCCCATGCCACAAAATTTGTCATTTCCTAACCAGTGGAGAGTCCAGGTGTCAGACTTATCAAGTGCACAAAGCACCTCTGAATCCTCTGCACTAGGTGTCCTCCACACCCCTGGCATTTAAATTATCCCATGTGTGTGTATTCCTCAGAGTGACTTCTGATTACCAGTCCTTGTCAAGCTTGAATTGCTGCAGAGGAGCCCCTCCCCTGTCTGCCCCAGTTGCCTGTGTCCTAAACGGTTGTAATAGGTGGCCCCTTTTAGCAATCTTGCCACATGCTTTCAAGTCTGGGGAAAGGAATAGCTTGAAATGGCATGGTTTCCTCCTTCCCAAAGGAATGAGCCGAAGGAAGCCCTTTACCAAAAGGCTGGGAAAGGGAAGCGGACACAGGGATGCGTGCTGTACTCCTGTATAGGTCTGTAATAAGAGCTGCTGGAGAAGGAGGGGACGCAGGACTTGCATTCAGAGCCAAACAGGGGAAACGGAATTTTCTCCCAGGTAAGGCAAATGCAGCATGAGCTGAGGCTGGTGGAGTTTGTGCAGGTCTTGTGAGCTATCCAGCCGATGCTGGCTGGGCACAGAGGTACTCTGGCACAGCCGGAAAGCTCCTAAACTGGCAATGGCAAAGGCAAAAAGGAGAAGTGACTGTATCTCCAAGTGTCTCCAGCACTGCATTGTCTGACTGTTCCAGTTCAATGGTGATATCATGGTAGTTTCTGCCAGCTGTGAAATTTCACCCTGTACTTGGTTGCATGCTTCTGAGTGTAATAGTAGAAGCAATTGATGTGGTGTGTTAAAACAATAGTTGGGTAACACTTCTCCCATATTCATCTGATGTGACATGTTTCAGTGAACTGAAAATATTATTTTCCTGTCTTGGGGAGTATTTGTATCCTTTCATTTTGGTAAACAAAGAAAATGTTTAAGTACAAGTCCTCCTGTAAAGACAGATGCAAGGTTTACTGGTTTACATCCCTGGTTTCCTCTCATCTCTTCACATGTTACCATTTTATATGTTACCATTTTCCTTTTGCCTCCCAGTTTAACCAGCTGGATTTTTTTTCCCCTATTCTTTTTTGAGTACTTATCTCTTTCTGTTGATTTGCACAAGATTTCTTTCTCCATTTTCCTTGCTTTGTATCTGATACCTATTCCCTGCTCCAGTGTGTTATCAGTTGCGGCACTTAGGCCATCTCCTTAGTTAGTTCTTTCCAGCCTGTGTGCTTCATGATTCAAGTTGAATTGCAAATCGTTGTTCCTCTACTGCACATTCCTGAACTTAGGCAATTCGGGAGCATTTTAGAGAGACATACTTAAAGGTAGTAGATAAGCCTGCAGATGACCAGTCCTGCCAAGGACACAAGTTGTGTTGTTGGAATTTTTGCCAACATGGAAGCAGAATTGCAAGCAGGTGCATGCTGCAGTGGTCAAGAGAAGCAGGAACTCCCATGGAAATTGCATAGCAGTCTTCTGTAATTAAAACAAAATGAAACAGAAGAAAAATTGACTCTTAAAATTTGTGATTTCTTTCTCTCACAGCTTTGGGATTAACTTTTTTTTATTAGTACTACTGCAGGAATAAACAGTTACTTGAGACTTTTTTGTAACTTATTTCCTCCAGGAAATCTGCTATAATTCCTGATTTTACAGGGTTAGGTGAACATACTTAGAATCCAGTTTTGAAGCAGATGATTCACTAGCTTCAGTCTTAAATATTAGGTTATTTATTTTTGAGGAAAATGGAATTGAATCAGCTCAGCAATCAGCGTTTAGTTGCTAATAGCAGCATTCAAAATTCTTGTAGATTAGTTGCAAGTCTAAAGGTGTTATTGTTTGTTTAAATACTAACAGGCTCTTGGTGTGGGCTAGGAGTTGCTGGACGTGTCTTTCCTTATTGGTGAAGCCACTGCAGAAATTGTTGTGTCATTAGAAATTCTCCTGATTGGCACTTCCCTTCCTCATTTAATGGCTTTCTGGAGATGGGTGGCTCTCCATCCTCACGCTGTTCTTAGCCTGCAGAATGAGAAATCAATTTTAGTACTGTGCAATATAACAGAGAATGCTATAGTGGCATATTTGAAACAAAGGTATGAAAGGAAATATAGGACTAGCGTGCTATGGATTAACTTTTTTGGTGATTATCCTAATTAATTTTTTCTTTGTTTTGTTTTCTTGATTCAATAAAGACATACACTTGTTCACATGTTTGGTAATAGCATAATAAGTGAAAATGGCATTCTCTACCTATTCAGCTCTTCTTTTCCATCCATTGTAACTTTTTTCTTTTGTTTAAAGAACAATTAAGACAAATGTCATCACATAACAGCCAGCTATTTCAGAAAAGAAAATAAGCAATTATATATTTTTGTGCCGAGCAGGAAACAGCGACACCTACCTGCTTGATACCCAATTCCCTCTCATGTTACAGATAGCAACCTCCACGGCTATTTGCAAAGTATGTTGCCATCGCAGTCTTCTCAAGCAAAATGGTTTCTAATGCTTGTTTGTCTCTCCTACATAACTTCACTTTCTCAGCACATTGTTTTCTGAGAAGTCACGCTGCTGAGGGCACTCCTGCACAAGGACACCTGTCGCACATGTGTCTCAGACCATGCACAGATGACTGAGAAAATACTAACTGCTGGAGGCCCAGGGCAGTGGAACACTACAGAATGGCTGAATGATCCTTTCCTCTTTTTAGAGTGTCACATCTGTGGTGTGCCTACAAAGGGCTTATCCCAGAAGAACGGAAGGCTGGACAAAGCATCCAGCAAGGTTGTCCTTTCACTCATCTTGCCTTGGCATGCCAGGCTCATGTTGCCTGTCTCTGTGGGAGCAGATAAAATGTTAGAGCCTCCTGTTCGGCTTGTGCCTACACGGAGGTGTGTGTAGTTGTATGATGCCCATTATGCATTAGCAAGATCACACACACAGCAAAGAGTAAGTGTTCTATCAAATTTTTTTTCAGGGAAAGCATAGGGGTTTCTTAATTTTTTTCTATGACAGGCTAAAGATGGACATATGATCAAAGGTTTTATTTACTGGCACTATGAAAAACTGGGATGAAATCTTTGCAGCTTCAGCTAAATACAGAAGATGCTTCCACAAAATGAGATGCTCTTGAAAAGTTTCATTTTGTCTCAACCCACAGGTTATATTTTATTTCAAAATTAAATGTTTGAATCTTTTGAGAATTATCCAATCTGTTATAAATATGTAGGCCAATTCTGAAATTAAAATCGGTACTTTTCATATCTGTAATTTTCGTTTAATAGATACTAATGCAAAATGTTCTCACATTTACTTTGGCAAATATAGGAAAAAATAAAGCATTACATTACTTAATAAAACAAAAAGTATGTGGAAGTTTTTTGAAACTAAAAGCTAAATTTGTCCTGAATTTTTTGAAATAGTTTTGATCTATCCATTTCTATCATCAGTTAATGGCAATTTCTAGCTCTGTGAACCAAAGCCATCTCATTCAACTGAACTGTGAAAGAACAAGAAAATGGAGCAAATACTGTTTTCTTTTTTTTAAATAGAAGCAAAAGAGGAAACAGAAGAAGAAAATCTATTACAGTAATTTTTCACAATTATGTCAGGAGATGCTTCTTTGCAGTTGGAATGTCTGCATGTGTATGTAGGTAGGTGGTTATATTTGGAAGGAAAAGTAAGAGAACGCAGTCCTACATAATGTCAGTTAGAGGAAAAAAATTGAATCATTAGTTAGGAAATACTCTGTTGAGAAAAATTAAGGGTTTTTCTGTAATAAGAGAAAAATGACTAGACTTTTTGAGTGTTCTCTGAGGGTCTGTTTTGTCTACAAGCTTCTACAGCTTTAGTACCATATACACAGGAAAGCAATACATGTGATTTTTATATTTAAATGGATTGAGCAGGGACTCCTCAGGGTCAAATGTTCATTTTTTAAATAATTGTATCTGTTAGGGTGGTATCTAGAGATCCCCGCTGAGACCAAGTGCTGAGCAAGCCTGTGGTAAAAGGCACTGCGGCAAAATTTGTGTCTTGTCAATACAAGCAAGTAGGAAAACTGTCTTTAAGCATGAATCTTATAGGCCTATAAGCAGATTATGATGGGTATGATAAATTGAAAGCATATCACTGGTTTATGAGGCAAGAACTTTGTGAGACTTCAAAGAGTAATACAATAACCAGGAAAGGGGCAGTGAAGTAGCACAATCATGTAGCCACCTAAGAGTTGACTGTAGTTTACATGTGAGGTATGTGTATTCTTCGTCTGATTATGAATAATTGGGAATTATGGCATGACTCTTGAAATACTTGCAGTATTCAGAAGAATAATTATTACTGGTTGTGTATTTTTTTTCTTTGAAAAGACTGTGAGAACCTCGGGAGTCTCCAGGACAGTGAATTTCCGTCTGCCTTTGCTATAAGCAATCACGCTGTGTACTTCCTTGCAGAAAAGCAAGCTCCATCTGAGTGGTGGTTAGTATTACTACCCAACTGTTGGTTTTGAGAGGCTCTTCCAGAAACATGTTCCTCTGAGTAAAAATCTATTTTTAATTTCATTATAGATTAGTTCAGAGAAGTAATTTTTAATGGAACCAATATAGTGTGCTTGCCATGATATGTGAGCAATGAAATTATAAACTGTGGTTGTTCTACTCCTATTTCTATTGTCCAGACCCAACATGGAGCTTACAGCTATGATGGGCCTTCATATATTCAATATGCATTTCACTTTAATTTAGTAGGTGTATTGTGTGTAGGGCTATTTGATCCTTGGATATTGGATTTAAACCACTTATTCATAAGAGGTTAGCAACAAAGCAATTTGGTAAGTTGTGAATAATAGAGGAATATTATTAGGGTACTGAAAAAATTAAGTGATTTGTGACTACATGCAGTGTAGTAGAGTATGGTATCATTTTGTTTTCAATCACACTTACAGTGTTCTAAATTTTCCACGGTCATATATGAGCTAAAGTTGGGAGGGTTTCAGTACCTAACAAATCAAATTTATGTGTTCAAATGATTGGCTCAACTTTTGGAGCCAAAAAGCTCCCATTTTGCCACCTGAAACATGTGGCCATAAATGAAGAATGAGTATGCCTGAAAGGGGGACCTTTATTTGAAAAATTCAGTATTTATTGAATATTGGACCTTTATATTAATTTGCCTGATTTTAGACTGCTAAATAGTTCTGATTATTTAAAATATTATGTAGTCTGTGGAATATTTATAAACCCAGTGGGGAAAGAAAGCCAAGCTTTACTGTCTTCTTTCATGCTGACTATTTGATAAAAAGTCCAGATGTATTTCATGCAGAAGATATCATGAAATCAGTGGAAGTTGTCTGGTCTTTGGTAAAGTAATCCAAAAGCAGAAGTCCCGCTGATACACGGGGATCGTTACAGTCCCCTCACCGTAAGCCTCTGAAGATCAAAACGCTGTCAGTTGTTTAACTTGTACACATAGTATTTAAGGCGTCAACACAAAATACAAAGCAAGGCTAATAACATTTTGAGATAAATCCGAGGCTAAGATAGCATCATTTTATCTGATCTTTCTCAAAAGCTTTTGGGTGTAAACAAGATTGTTAAACATTTAATTTGCCATTTTGAAAATAGTAATATTAAAAAAGATGTGTATTAGGATCCAATTGTGAGAAATTGAGTTTTAAAGGAATGATGAAGGACATGAAAATTATCAGCAAATGTTATTACAGTGTCACAGATCTTATGTGGTTACTCAGTAAAAAGTGAAGTGTTCATATTTGCATTGTGCTTATTTTTAATGAAGAAAATCACTAAAAATTTGTAAAAAGGAGCTGCTCAGTTTCAGGGCCAGAGATTGGCATATATCTGAGCACAGTACAATAAAACAACTAAGAAAAAAGAATTGCTTTTATTTTCTAAAGCAGAAAACATGGACTACATAAACATTTTGATAACTACTTATATTTGGAATTGCCTGAAAGCGTTAGTTCCCAGGTGGTGAGGTGAAATAAGATTGAGATATTACTCAAAGGAGGTTAATTTTAGCTGTTAATTTGACTTAAATAATAGGAATGGTATGGACTGTACACTTACTTTCATGACAAATCGGTGATGACTACTTCAGAGTAGCAGATGAATACATTTCCTTCTACTTTAAGATTTCTTCTTCATTTGTAATTGTCCTGGTTTCAGCTGGGATAGAGTTAATTTTTTTCGTAGTAGCCAGTGTGGGGCTATGTTTTGGATTTATGCTGAAAACAGTGTTGATAATGCGGAGATTTTTAGTTGTTGCTAAGTAGTGCTTACACTAGTCAAGGACTTTTCAGCTTCCCATGCTCTGCTGGGTGCACAAGGAGCTGGGAGGGGACACAGCCGGGACAGCTGACCCCAACTGACCAAAGGGATCTTCCATACCATATGACGTCATGCTCAGTATATGAAGCTGGGGGAAGAAGAAAGAAGGGGGGGACGTTTGGAGTGATGGCGTTTGTCTTCCCAAGTAACCATTAGGCATGATGGAGCCCTGCTTTCCTGGAGATGGCTGAACACCTGCCTGCCCATGGGAAGGAGTGAATGAATTCCTTCTTTTGCTTTGCTTGTGGGCGCAGCTTTTGCTTTGCCCATTAAACTGTCTTTATCTCAACCTAGGAGTTTCCTCACTTTTACTCTTCTGATTCTCTCCCCATCCCACTGGGGGGGGTTGGGGAGGGAAGTGAACAAGCGGCTGCATGGTGCTTGGTTGCTGACTGAGGCTAAATCACGACAGTAATGAAAAAAGGAGGAAGGTTTCTGATAATTGCTGAGCTTCCTCATAGGGGATTGAATTTATAGTTCTGAGAGGCTTATTACTGTTAAAGTCTTGCTATCTTGGACCTACTTGCACATGAATAGGAGTTAGTGGGACTGTAGAGTTTAAAGAATTTGTATCTGGATACTTTCTCTTCTATTGTTCTTTCTTTAGAAAAAAATGATGCCAAGGCAGCAACAGGTAAGCAAACAATGTTGGATAAGCGTTCCTGGAGTTTGCAGTTTGTAGGGTGCTGGAATGTACTAAAAGGAAGGCTGGGCTCTTACTTTGCATCCTCCAGTCCTGTTCTGGCAGTGTGTATTTGAAGTAGGGAATACCTTTCCCTCTGTCTTTAATTTTTTGGGTGTCTGTAATCAGATTGGCACATATGCTTCAGACATGTTGAAAGCTCCCCTGGGCGTGAAGGTCATAAGAATTTATGGACTGGTTTTTCAGGGGGTGCTTTGGAAAGCAGAATGGGACCAATTTGTGGAGCACCAGAACACAGCAGTGATTGACTCCAACAGTGGTGAAATGCCAAATCTGCTGAGAAGAGTTGAAAAGCTGGCTAACACATGGGTTACTGTAACTGGGGGGTGCCACATGTCTTTCGCAGGATTCTGTATAATGTATATATTAGTACTGCAGTAATTGATTTCTGTTGATTTTTAAGTTTGAATTGGAGAAAAGCAGTCTCTGTGTGTTTATGGGGGGGATGGACTGTAGAAGAGCATATTTACCCACAAAGTCTGGGCACATTTAAAAGAAATACTATTGGGTGAGCTTAGCAGCAGGCTTTGAACATGTGGTGGAAGTTTGCATTAATAGGAAGCTTTCCCCAGGTTCTGTGTCTGCTGCCTCTGTGTGAAGCCAATTGAAGCTTAACAGAGAAAGGTCATGCTAAGAGGAGCTGGAGAAAGCCTTTTTGATTCATCAGCTGTGTAGGAATTGGAGATGCCCGCTGCGAGACACTGCAGGTGTCAGTATCTGTGCCGCTGAGTCCAGTGCACTAATTGTATAATGGCTCTTCAGGGCAGTCTTCAAACGGATTGGGAACGCTGCTTGCAGACTCTTTAGGTATTTCTATATAAACTACTGTAACTTTTAGTACATGTATGAACTAAAGAGGATTGGGTAGCGGGAGGGACGTAACAGTCTAGAAATGCAGGACATATTACTACAAATAGAATTTTTTTCCCTGTATCCTTGGTAGATAGGACAAGATGCTGAACTGCCGGAAGAAAGTTTAATGTTTGATGACGTGAAAAAATTTCTAACAGTAAAGACTGGAAAACACCACAGTAGATTCTCATGCATCATTTGGGAGTCTCCATCTGTAAGAATAGGTTTAATTACTCCTTTTTCATGAAAGCTGAATAAACCATGGAATGTGTACTAGATCATCTGTTGAGATCCCGTCAGTCTGTGTTAACAAGGTATGTCTTCATATGATGAACTCTTGGCTGGGCAATGAATCAGTGCCTGGAGAGGGTGGGTGAGCTACAGAGATTTTTTTCTTTTAAATCTCTCACTATCTTGATTTTTTCTTTGAGAAATTAAATAGCCTTATATGCTCCAAGTAGAGAAAACATTGCTCAGATATGACCAAGGATTCTGAATATGAATGCAGAAGCCTGCAGACATGAGAACTAATGTCTTCTCAGACACGATGTTGTAGTTGAGCTTTTTTGGAGGACAAAAGCTGCTGCCACCAGCAAGGGAATTTTCCGCTTAATACATGTCCCCTGGTAGCACTGTGTTGATAGGATAGGAATCACAGACTTCTAAGGAATGGAGTGGAGAGGCATGCACTTCAGGTGCGTGTTCATGCTTGGAGGGCCAGGGATTGAAGCTTCAGTTAAGTGTCATAGCAGTTATTGGTTACAACTAGTGATGTACTCCAGCAATACTAATATATA
The DNA here is from genome assembly GCA_013389905.1 of Sula dactylatra. Taxonomy (NCBI): domain Eukaryota; kingdom Metazoa; phylum Chordata; class Aves; order Suliformes; family Sulidae; genus Sula; species Sula dactylatra. The sequence continues at coordinate 936,444 of WEKW01012570.1, read as the reverse complement.
CAGTTTCTCTCTTGGAATGCATTTTGGAGTTCAGAGGAGGGCACAAAGAGCTCTGGAGAAACAGTAAGTCCACCATTTCCTACCAAGGGAATTCCCACCCCATTACATGTCATTCATAAATAGAAAAGTGGCTACAACTCTCTACCCAGTTCTGGCTCCAGTTCTCATTTTATTTCCGCCCTGTTCATAAAGCAGGAAACTCCTTTGGAGAGGTTTTGCAGGATCCAGCCTTGCTGTAGGTGCACAGTCTGCAGGAGGACTCCTCATTCTCTGTTTTCCCAGCTGCTGGCATCTCCTGCCCCAGAGCTTCTGGCATGTGTTCCTTATATCAGACATCACAGGAGAAGGCTGTGGGGTCTGTTTTCTCACCAAGTACTCAGAATTACTTTAAGTCCCTGCAGTAGGAGTAGCTAAATGGAGAATAAATTGCAAGCCCTGCAGCTGGTGTTTTGTGCAATAAGCTAAGCACCCTTGAGCTTCAGTGGCTGGCTGCCTGATCCTCCTTTTGGCCCCCTAGAAACACACTGAATTAGATGTAAGTTGTCAGGTGTTCATGCGTTCAGCACAAGGCTCACTTTTCTGGGCCCCATGTCACAGTCACCTGCGAGAGTGCCTGCATCTGGCATGTTTGGCAGCCCAGCCCACTCAGCTCTGTTGTTGGCGTCCCTCCATGCGGGGACTCCATGGGGGAGGCTCAGCTGTTTGGCAAACTGTCGGGTGCGGAGGAGCTGGCCCTGGAGCACGCCCTCCTGCAGCAGGAGGGAGATGCAGTGCTCCCCAGCTGCGAGGGGTGCTGCAGGCCCTCCTTCATCATGGGGGTGTGATGAATTTGAGGTGAAAGGATGCGACTGTTTTGAGACTCAGCATGTAATCAAGCCTGAAGGACATGGGGAATAATGAGGGTGCCTGGCCTCACCCTGTGGCCTCGTGTCAGCGGCAGCATTCAACTAATCAAGAGGCTTTCCAAGGCAGATTTTTTTGATAGTGTCTTTTAGCTACATATTATTTGGTAGTTACTTGATAAAGTTTTTTTAGTTATTTAAGGGAGACATTCTTTCTCCCACTAAATTGCAAAATAAGTATTGCCTGTACATTATTTTAAATTCTGAAGTGCTGATAGCAGCACAATCCCTTTTATATTTTATGAGTAAGCAAGCAATTAAGTTTTACCTATTTTTCAATAGTGTAAGCTGTTATGAATATTTTTTGAGACCTGGACAAAAAGAAAAGAGGATTCTTACCTTTTGGCTTTCTCTTCTTCCTCCTGTCATTTTCCAAATGGTTAGAAGCTACATTTTTTTTTTTTTTTTTTACTATTAATTTCTGCTGCCTATAGCTGAAAATACTCAGTCTCTTGATTTTCATGAACAGCTGGTGTATAGCTAGGACTTCTTGTCAGGCTTAAAAAAGAAGAAGAATTCTTATCTTGGGGATGTTTTTTTTTCTTGCTGGTGACTCAGGGGAATAGTCCCTGCTTAAGTCTTTTTCTCTTACACATTTGATTATTCCTGTAACAGCATGTAGGAGGTGGTTAGAGAATACCTGCTTTAGCCTTGCTACAAAGCTATGTGTTAAACTACGGTCTTGAGCATCAGTAGTATTGTAAGCAGTGAGACTCAAATCTCCTTAGACTGCAAGATGATTTTACAGCAACCTTTCTGCTGGTTGTTGCCACCTATTCCCAGCATGAAGGGTCTCTTCACGTCAAAGGTGGTGGCTGTATTCCTACCAGAAGGCAGCCAGAAACGTGGCATGTTTCTTTGTTGGGTAATATTATGGATTGGATTCTCTGAGCCCCAGCTGCGTCTGTGTTGGCCACTTGTGTAGTAGAAGAGGGTCAACTGAGTGAAGCAGTTGTTGAGGAGGACCCAACTTTTATACTGTATGTGTTTTTTGTGGTGTTCTGCGGGCAGATGGCCTGTAATGGTTGGAGCATTTAGTTCCTGCAGCCCTGGGGAGGACTCTTCAGTTTAGCTTCATCTGAAAGCAGTCCAGTTTGCACGTTGTGGGATTGGTGTGCACTGCGAGCCGAAGCACGAGGAGTGGACGCGCTCCTGATCTGAACTAAAATGCACCCAGTGTTGCACTGTTCAGAATAACTAGGTTGTGCTGAAAGAGAAAGGTGTTCATTAAGTGAGTTTAAAATGCTGATCTGGTTCAGATTAAATCATAGTAAACTTCTTGGGCGTAGGAAGTGGAAAGGCAACAGGCAAAAAACCCCAAGAAATCAACCACAAAGTACTATCCTGCGCAAGCTGAGCAATTTGAACCTAAATTTTATGAAACTATTTGGCGTTAGTGGGAATACTTGCATCTCTAAAGCTAAAAATTCTGACAGGTTTTGCACAATAAAACGAAAAGTACTCACTCTCTTTAACATCAGGTCTTTAAAGAGGAACTGAAGTTATCCAGCCAATAATTCCTGTATAAATAAATAAGTAATTAAAATAATTCCTGTTGAAGCTGTATCTTTTTTTTTCTCTGACAGACTTCTGAGACATTATTAATATTCCCCACTGTTTTCAAAGTTTACATTAGGAATAGTCCAGGATATTGCAGGAGGATGTACCTCAATTGAAAATATTGATTTCTCTCATGCTTTTAACAAGCATTTCCTTTTCTTAATGCTAAACTAAGTGGAAGGAGAAGGTTTTTAAGGGGAATGTGTTATATTTTTTTTTTTACATTGCTCAACATTTCTAGATATTTCAAAAGCATTGAAGCATATTTTCCCATGAGGACACAGCATTGCTGTCAAACTGACAGGGGCAGTGGCCGGAGTGATTACCTCAGTTATCACTGAAGTTAAAGTTGATTTAATAAATGTACCCATTTTCCTTTATGATATCTGTGCCTATATTATTTGACTTGACAAGTTCTTCCTCATTTTTTGTGGTTTTATGTCCCCTTTGAGATAAAATTCCCCAATTCCATGTGGAAATTGTCAGGTAGCGTCTGGTTAAATGAAGCTGACAAGTGTGTTCTGTCAGTTTTCATTTTAGTGACTTAATATGTGAATAAGTCAGGCTTTTGTACGGGTGATAGTATCTACAGGATATTTTTGTATCTTACACAGATTCACATGAGAAGCCCAGCTCATCTCTGGCATGGCTTCTGGCTTTAGGTGAGAGATTTTACTTTTTAATAGTTTTCATTTTGATTTGGTGTGTTCAGAAATCAGTGAATACAAAGGGAGCATGTCTGGGCTGTACTAACCATTCCAGAAAAAGAGTGGATTTTAGTGTCATGCTACAAACCCACAAACTGTTACATGAAAAATTGTTTTGTGCCGAGTTACTAGGCATCACGGCGTATGATACTAAATCCCGAAGTATTTGGTATTCTGAGGAAGACTTTCAGCAGAGTATCTTCTATAGTCCTAACTCAGCAAAAAGTTTAACTGTATTTAAATTTTAAGGATTTTAGTGGTCCTCTCAGGACTATCTGCATACTGAAACTAATAAAAATGTTTTGGTGTTTGATCTTGGCCTGCCTTTAGATCAGGGTCCCTTGTGCAGGGTAACTTTATGAAAGAATTCAGCTTTTTGCACCCAAAACAGTGTTCTACCAAGCTTAGAAAGGATACTATGTAAAGCAGACATGCAGTATTAAGTAACATTAAGAAAAGAATGGCATGTAAATATATTGTTTAATAAAGAAGATACGTGGCTCAAAATGCGTTAAATATGGGATTAAATACTACAGCTGTTTGAAGTAAAGCATATCACTCAGACCAAGCCCAGCTATGTCAGGCCAAAGTGGTGTGAGTGAAGTAGGTCGTGCTCGATAGGGTTTGAAGTGGGATTCTGCATCCCTTGTGGAGCCAGTGCTTCTGTTTGCATAGCTGTGCTCACTCACGTTGTACTGACTGGGCACAGGGTGCTTCCATTACCCAGTTACTGCTTCTCATAATAAAGGGAAGATTTCATACAAAAATGAAGAACTGCTTATGACGGAGCATGATTCTACGTAATTGCTACATTCAAGTAGATCCCTCCATTGTTTTGGTTTTTTTTGAATAGCTGATCTGACAAATATTTGAGACAATACATTTTCTTACCAAATCACAGAATTGCGGAGGTTGGTGGGCCCCTCTGGACATGTCCAGTGCAACCCCCCTGATCAGGCAGCGTCACCTAAAGCAGGTTGCTTAGGGTCGTGTCCAGCTGGGGTTTGAGCATCTTCAAGGATGGGACTCTGCAATGAGTCTGGGCAACCCATCCCAGTGTTCAGTCATCCTTATAGCAAACATTTTTATTCTTTCATTTAATTATACTTGCTGGTATTTTAATTTGTGCACATTGTCTCTTGTCCTTACATGACAGACATTTAAAAAAGGTATGTAAACACATCCATGTACCGTGTGTTTAGAGGTGCAGAAATTTGAAGTGCTTCCAACTCTGAAATTCATAGTAATGATACTGTAAAAAAAATTTGTTTAACTAAGATCTGCTTGGGTTTTTTTGTTGTTTGGTTGGTTTTTTGCTATGAAACACTCTAATCCAAAACTATTTCAAATTGTAGGGAGAACAACTTGGATGTAACATTGTGCTGCTTATAAGCAAAGGGCTCTGTTAGCCTGTTTAATGCATTAAGACCATTAGTGGCTTCAGATGGCAAGTTCTAAGAGTCCAGGCTTTGTTCTTTCTCTGGTATTCTGTATCCAAGCCTGCTTTTAAATGTGTTCAGTGCTATAAACAGTGTTTCAAGAATGCGATGAAGGCATTAATTTTTTGAATGTCAAGGGAGATAAAAAACACAAGGGCAATTTCTGCTTTTCAACAATTTACTCACTTTGTACATGTGCATGTATGCTTGAGGTGAGTGCTGTAACCTGTTTGTGTGTGTTTGGGCACAGCTGATGGTTTTGTAGGAGCAAGGAGCAAATTTTCTCCTCTGTTAATGTATTTTGCAGTCATTCTGCAAAATACAGGATTGGTTTTCCCCTACTTTTCATTGTTGGAGTTAAGCATTTTCAGTTGAGACTGATGCAGTTTGTCAGTTCTACATCATTCTTTAAAATCCTGGACCACGTCCATATCACAGATATGAGTAATAATGCCATGACTGAGTGTACCTGTGGTATAAGCATTTAAGGAATGAGCAGACTGAAGGATATTGGGCACTGGTCCACCTAGGTAAGATGTGTTAAGTCATTAAGCAATGAATTTTTGATGTCAGCCTGAATTTTAGCTTCTGTTCTGCATGTTTTAACAAAATTTTTAATTTCAATGATTTTCAAATAATTTTTTGTGGAATATTTTCAGCTTTACAAATATTGTGTAGCTCTGAGATTAGCCTGAGATACTGTCAGATCTTGTCAAGTGCAATCCGTTATAATTGCAAAGGAGGCTAATCATTCTTTAACACTTAATCAACCCCTTTCAGTGAAATGCCTAGTAAAAAGGTACTGGGAAAAGGCACTTATGTTGATTTATATGAAAGATGTTTGGAATGATTCAGTGTCATCTCACAGAGACATAAGCTTGCATGGGTATCTGCTATGTTGAGTAAGCGCACAGTTGCATAAAGTGTCACAGAAATGTCAGAACTGAAAATGTTTGTTAGCATCAGGGCTGCACAGCAGGAGATCCAATTTTTAGTACTTATTGCCTGCAGAAAGAGAAGGCGTGGATCAGAAATCCATCAAAGTTTTCTCTTCTGTAGTCTTAAGAATCTAAAAACATTAAACAGGCCTGGCCTATCTGATCTCTACTTATTCTTCCAGAGAAGACAATAACCCTCTAATATCAAAACACCAATAAAGCAAAATTCCTTTCATTTCTTATGAGGAATGTTTTTCCTCCTTTCTAGTTCTTATTATAATTAAGAACATATTCTTACCAAAGTTAACATCACCACCATTTAACAGTATAGATTATTAGTGGTATAGCTGCAATGTAAATAATATTTACCTGAATGTTCAGAGTTCCCAAGGCATATGACTCATCTATGATAACAGTATTGTTCTCTTCTGTTTAGGTAATGTCTTCATGTAAATTCCTTTTTGCCTCCACGTTCACATTAAGTGGACAGTTTTAGTTGACAGTGTGCTGTGAATGGCATGATAGCTTTATAGAAATGTTTTATAGTTGGGATTGTCAATACATGGGAAAACAGTAGCCAAGGCTGCGCACAGACTTTCTCTTCCAACTGTTACGCCAGTTAAGACACTTGTGTGTGTGTGTGTGTCTCCTGGGGGATGCCATCTTCATGAACACACACCTGAACTTCTTTTAGTTTCTTGGGGTAGTTTAAACAGCAAAAGATCACAGAATCATAGAATAACTTTGTTTGGAAGGGACCTCGGGAGGGGACCGAGGCCAGTCCCTGCCTGAGGCAGATCTAATTAGATCAGGTTGCTAGGGACTTCCCCAGTTGAGTCTGGAACAGCTCTATAAATGCCTGGGTTAACCTGGTCGTTCTTGAAGCAAATCCCGGTGTGCTCATTCTTACTGCAGAACTGTGGGAGTCTTGGCTCACAAATGACAAGTGCCGAGAAGCATCAGGGGAGGGTGATATGTAGCCCCACCACAGCTGCACCCTGAGAGGATGTGCTTAATTACCTTTGGAAACACTTCTGAGCCTGCACACCTGCTGCTTTGGCAGATGCAGTGTAAGCCAGGCAGCTTCCATGGCCCAAACTCAGATGCCACAGAATATTCTGTGTAAACTCTGTCAACTTACTAGAGAATGTACGTTCTCAGCCTTGCTGGAGCTGGTGGCAACCTCTTCTTAGTTTCTTTTGTTTTAGAATGGTAACTATCGATGATTACCTGTCTATAAAACTTTCTGTCTTTTGATGATTTAATGTAGAAATCTCTGCTTTGCAGTCTTTCCAAATCTTCAGTCTTTATCTAGATTTTGGAGTGAGTATACTTCATTTTGCTTTTGGCAGGTAAATGCCCAGTAAGGTTGAAGTGAAACAGTAGTCGGGGAAAAAATTGCATTAAAGGAAAACGTGACTGATACTTCTGGTGAGACTGAGAACTGAAATAGGCACAGTATGGGTCACAGCTGCTGGTGCAGTTAAGGACTGTTGGTGCTGTCATCTGACAGGGCTAGAAGATAAGCCAGGGAGAGTGGTGTTAACTTGGGAGAGGTGATTTGATCTTTAATGCTAGCTCAGGTGTTTAAGTTGTACAGAATACACAGAATTAATGCTTTTTTTTAATGAAATTACTGTAATGTAGAATGCTCAGCTCTACACAGCAAAATCCTGGGTTTGTAGTTGACCCAAGTATAATTTCCATTGTACTTAACAATTCCAAGTGCCCTCTTAAGCTTAACAAGTGAAATTTTTAATTTTGAGCCACCAAAGGTGATGAGTAAAATATTGCTTAGAATATTCACTTAATGATTTTGTATAACCTGGATCATTTAATGTATGCACTCAGTTTATTGAAGTACTGTACACCAGAATTGCAAAAGAAGCCTACGCCTTCAAAAAAAGATTGCATTAAACTAAATCACTGATTAAAAAAGTAAGTCTAGACCTGTCAGAGGGACTTTCATCTCAACTGTAAACATAGATGCCGACCTTTTTCAGCATAGGTGTATGCCTTCATAGGTATATACCCTTTCAGCATAGGTATATATAGCCTTCAGGACACAGCTGCAGTGTTTAGGGCCATCTGTTCACCTATTTTAGTGCATACAGAAACAGCACAAAGTGTTAATTTATGAAGCAAAAATACTTGGTTGAAGCAGAAAAACTCATAAATCCATCTCCCTGTTTTCTATGCTTATGTTTTCATCCTTTCATGTCATGTTTTCTTGGTTCTGCATTGTTAACATTGGAGAACATGCTTCCTGCTTTACACAAGGTGCTGTTGTGTTATAGCAGTTGTGGATCTGCAATTCTTATTTTTTGGCAATCACAGGTCATGTGTAAATCAATCTAAATTGAAATGTCTCTCAAATAAGGGCTTACTAAATCTCACTCTGCGTATTTTAAAGAACTGCCAGCATCAACAGATGAAACCAGTGTAAACAGATTTCCTTCTTTGGCTATCCTGACTCTAAGAGGTTTAAATACATCTTCATCTTCTAGTGTCAGGTGACAGCTGTCTCTGGTTATGTGATAACTACTTTTGCATTCATTTTCCAGTGGTCTGTTAAACGTGTGCTCATTGTCTTGTCACATTCAGTAATGGAGAAAGTGTGGACAAGGTCTTGAGAATACTGAGTGTACAGAATCAGTTAGATTTTGCTACCTGTGCTCGAGTTCACTGCTGTTGTCTTCTCAATTAGCTCCACAGAATTGAGAGAGATGACTCGAGACATGAGGTGCTGCTCAGCTCATTCTTCTGCAAATGCTGTGATTGAGATTTTAGACAGTCCAGACCTTTGTCAGCATCAGCACTGGAGCAGTACTAGCTTATGTAGGCAGAACTGAGTTTGCTATGGTAATGTTATGCTGAGGAAGACAGAGGTTTTACGTTAATGCTGTTTTTATTTTGGTTGTTGGCAGATGTGTATGTGTGTGCAATGGAAGACCCAAAGACAATTCTCAGATACTGTGCTGTTTTGGGCATGTGTTTATCATATTTACTGGCTCTGCTGTAAGGAAGCATACAACTAACACATTAAGAGTTCACCTATCCATCTAAATTTGACTTACTGGCCTTAAAGCAAAAATATGTTTCCTCATACTTTTGAAATGACGTGACAGTGTCCCCTGGTGGCGAGTGGGATGGAGTGTCCTGCTAGATTTGCAGCTTTTTTTTTTTTTTTTTTTTTATTTTTTTCAATTGGAAGGAATTATGACATACCTGCAAAGAAAAAGGTTGTACTGTAATCTCTACTGATGATTTATAGAAGAATGTTATAGTATGGATATCTTCTAGATTTGTGTGGCTGGTATGTATCTAGGGCTGCTGTAATTATCAAGACATACAGTTGTTCTACCCAAAAACATGTAGCACTTCACATGCAGAGATGGAGAGAAGGATGTTTCCCTTCTTAAATACACAGTGTGTTCCTGTACTCTGCAGGAGGTGTAGTATAATAAATAATTTCACAGCATATT
>WEKW01012570.1:873266-927406 GCA_013389905.1 Sula dactylatra | reverse complement strand
ATATTCCTAATTAGCTGCAATGACAGTACAGCCTGGAAATTCCCAAAGTCACTCAGTTACTAAATCAAACTGAAACAGCCCTGATTAGGTCTTCCAGGCACCCACATTGTACCATTCCTGATATGTGCTGCAGCCCTGGGGCCATGTATTCTCGCTCACTCATTTCCTTTCTCTCAGTAGTCTTACAAATCAGATTTTTGTTGTTGCACACTGGAATATCTTAAGTGTAATTAGTAGAAAGTGCCCTTATCCACAATAGCCTAATGGCTGATATGTAGGGCAAGGACAAGCTTCTTAAAGACATTTCAAGTAACGTTCTTCTATATATATATATATTATATACCTGTGGCACATCTGCAAGAATTTGTTCTTGCAAAATATTTTTTGTCTTTGTTTTTGGAAAAAAAAGCAAGTTTTAGAAGAATGAATGCTGGAACTTGCTGTAGTACGTGGTAGATTTCACTATAACTTTGTCAAGCTGTCTTTCCTCTATGTCCCTTAAAACAAAACAAAAAAGCTTTAAAGTTGGCTAGATTGAATTTTTAATTAACTAAGAGGTAGGTCCTGTGCGGTAGCATTTCACAGACGGGTGTTACAGTTGATGACCATGTCAAATGTTGATGTGCAACAGAAGCTGGGAATCTTATTTATTAAGGTGCATGCACCCCTCTGAAGAGAAGTGTGACTCTTGTCCTACGAACAGGTGACTGTGTTTACAATTTGTATTTATTTATAAACTATTGACATTGAAGCCAGGAAATATTGGCAAAATTATTACATAATAGAGCATTAAAGGATCAAAGTATAACCTCCTGGCACTCAAAGCCATTAATCTATTAAATGGGAGCGGAGACTCATCATTTTTTCCCTCTGTGTGTGTGTGTGTGCTAGAGAGAGCTGCAAGCCAGAGACTTATCTCCAAGTGCCCTTGACCTGTAGGGCTCAGCATTAGGTCTCAACATCTAATGCACTCTCCATTTTAATGTAAGTATGGCTTCATCTCTCAAGATTAAGGAATAGAAACTGATTCACTGCATCAATGTATAAATGACTGCTTGAAGAAAAGAGTGATATTTTGAATATTAATCACAGAATTCAGTTAATCCAGATATCAAGGAAGACATAAAGTAGGTTTTGAAGGCACATAATGAAAATGACATGCAGATTTTTCAATGGAACAATGATCCTTCTACTTTGGCAGCTGTTTTTCACTGAAGCTCCTAGGGAGAAGGTTTGGTTTTTTTTATGTTTTCAATGATATTGCATTGTTGTAAGCTAATATTATGAGGGGAAAGGTTCAACAAGCACTCCAGATATTTGAGTTTTCTCTGAATAAAACCAGATCCTATTAAATGTGGAACTGGTATTGAAATTTAACCCCACTTAAATCAGTGTAAAGCCAGTAAATCAGAATTGACTTTAATCTCAATTTTCGCTATTGTGTCTAGCCCTGTTTTTTACTTACTGTAGCACTGGACTTCAATACTGTTTTTCCTTAGATTATGTATGGAAAATATGTGATAAATGCAACATGTCAAGGCTGCAGTACCCAGGCACAGCATTGGGAAGGCCTGATTTTCAGGCTTGGCTGGCTCTGCAGGGGTATACTCCTGTAGATACAAGTTAGCTGCCATTCTGTGTGCATGTAGGAATTGGTTTTTTCTGTCAAATATGTGGAGTGTGGGTGTAACCTGGCATTTCCAGATGTGAGCATTTGACTAGATAGTAACCTTTGCATGCATGGATAATGGCATGACTGAAACTAAAAAATACTAAATTTTCATCAAAATTCTACTGAAAAATCTGCCTTCTCTAATTACATTGTGGGCAAAATCCCAAATGGGACAGTAGTTGTAGTTGGATAACTATGTATTTGTTGTAAAACACCAAAAAAGGAAAGCAGTGGCATTTACTGTGAAATTTACTGAAATGCAACATGATCCTCAGGAAAAAAAATGGTGCCAGGCAACTTTAGATGAGATGTGTGCTGAGTGGCTATGCCTGATGGTCGGTTTGGAACATCTTCCCCATTAGGTTGAATTTGCTGCTTGAAAATGAGGGGGGAAAAGACCCAAACCTCTCAGGGGCTAGAAATAGTTTAGGTCAAGATCCACTAGATTTCACTAGAAAATCAAGATGTTTTATAGTGAGAATTAAATCTCAGGCTGAGAGTTATAACAGGTTGGAGATGGCTGGTCATCTGACAGGAGCTACTCACTAGCGACATGAGGACCCTACTGTGTCCCATCTGTTGGTTGAGGGGTAAGGCACATTTAATTTCATTTGCTCCTTATACCTGTCTCTGCCATACCCGTACCTGCTGAGGAATTCAAAGTAAAAGATGTTCTGCTCTGCTTTCATCTCTACTTTTTTTGCTCTCTCTGCAGTCCAGTCTTAGACAAAATTACCCTATTCTGTTACAATCCTCTGCTGCCTTTTATGGGAGCTCGGCCTTTCTGGCAGTGTCCTGTTCAACCCTATCTAGGCCCAGCACAATGGTTAACTCTGACAGTATATACTTATAATGAACATGTATTTGGACCTTTCACCTACTGAATGCTTGGTTGTTCTTTACCTTCAAGGGAAGACCTCAAAGTTGAAGCAATATTTCTTGGAATTAAGGAAACTGTTGTATTTATTGTCAGGGAAATTTTCAGATTATGGCTGTTGTAAATGAATGAAATTTTCAAAAATGGATAGAGAAATGGTTTTCTCGCAGAGAAATGATTTGGGGGCCTAACTGCTCTTTCTACCTTAGAAAATGTTCCCCTTAATTTTCAGCCACAAAGCTGAATTGTTGAGAAATGTTGTGTTTAGCTATTCCACAGCTTCTGTCTTGGAAGAAGCAATAGCATTTTTTATCTGAACAGTATCCCACCCAACCATGGATGAGTGCAGTTGTAGCATGGATATTTCAAGTTTGATTTTTTCTGTACAAAAATAGAAAATGTCTGATATGGAAATGTTGCTTACAAACAGAGCTAGTCTAATTTATGAGTTTTCTGAACAACTATTTACTCTTCTAAGAAAACATGCCAATTAGCTGTAGTGACACAAAATATTTTAAGCCATAATACACAAAACAAACTGTACACACTGGTGGCTTGATGTATATGGTTCTAATTTCTTATAAGTAACAAACACACTTGCCCTGTGGTTAGAGAACTGCCAGAGGTCAAATCTGGATCCAGCTTCCACATTTGGCCATTTAAAGTACAGCAAGACAAATGAAAACGGTGGAATGTGATCTCAAATATTAGGAAACTGAGATTCTACATGGGATTTTGTTTACCTCTCAGTCTCATCCCTAAAATTTTACGTCCAGGTGGTGAATCTTCCTCCATTCCCTCCTGGATTTTTGTTGCTAGCCCATCCTTTCATTTTGGAAGAAGACCAAAGTGAACATTTTACAAAACACTTTAATTCTCAACACTAATTCACCATTTTTCTCCTCTTGCATCTTTTGGTTCTCACAAATTCCATGATCCTACATAATGTCTGATGGATTTCTAATATCATGTTTATGAGTATATGAAAGTTAGACAACTTGGAGAAAAGATGGCAGGTTGCCATCTGCGCTGCATAAGGCATTGGCTATGTATAAACATGGGTGTTGCAGCCTGAACTCTAAAAGCCTCACAGTCTCACTGGGCAGCTTTCAGGATGAGAACTTGAGGAGGGAGTCAGAAGAGATGCTGGTATGAAATATTAGTGGCCTGCTTTACCTGAGGCTGGTCAGGAGTCTGTGTGTCTCAGAAGACCTCAAGTTTTATCTAGGTGCAGCATCAGCTACCAGCTGTCAGAGATCTGGCAGCTACTAGAATTTGGTACCACTGTAGCAGGATCCTTTTGCTCCTGTTGTGCCTTGCATGCCATCTGCTCCTACCACCCTTGCCAGCTGAATAAACTAACTTTCCACCTTCTTTGTGCTATCAGTGTCATGCAAAACAAGCAGATCAGATAATGAAGCTTGCTCTCTCTGTGGTCGTAATTACAATTTATTTCAGCTTGCTCATGTGGTATATGAAAACATTCTAATATCATAATTGTAGGGAAAACAAAGCAGCACGGATTGACTGAATTTTAAGGAATTGTTAATCGGAGTAAAAGACTTCCTAAATTCCAGAATAAAGGTGACATAGTTTAGATAACAGATTATGGATACACAATAATTAGGTAATTCCCTCCCCATCGTGCATTGTTTGATTTACGGGCAATTGGTCCAAGAAAGTAAGTTTTAAATAGATAATTTGTCTCAGATTTCATTGCAAAGCTGTAAATCCTGCAGAAATGAGCAAAATAACCCAGAACAATGCCTTAACTGCCTGCGTGACACTCTCACCCATAGAGCAAGGCGGTGAGAGAGAAACATCAATAGTAATATTAATAATGGCGGGGGGAATAGCTTTTGAAGTATATTGGATCTCAACACTAATAATGTGAGAATTTCTGCATTTTATGCATATAACTTCATAAACAGTGCAGTAATGTTAATTAATTTCTGTGAAGTGGTTCAAAACACAACTTATAGATTCTAAGATGAAAATTGCTGTGGTGAATAAGACTATATTATTGCTTTCAGATATCTTTTGAAATCAGAAGCTCAAAAGTTAATCATGGTTAACAAAGTATCTAAACATTAATGCTGTCACCTCAATAATTGACTTCTGACATATAGATATTTTAGCAGATTGTGATGTTCAGCCAACAGAAATATTCTGTGCCAAAAATAGCATGCAGTTAAAATGGAAAATAATTAAACGATCAATATGTGATCCGGAAATGTCTCATGTTTTATTTTTAATCTTGCAAATGGTTCATATGAATTCAGCTGAATAGCAGTTTTGCTTTAACAGACATTCTGTGTTGTGCCTCTGCAATTCAAGGCGCTGACTGGGGTTTTAGTTGGAAAGGTGGAGGGAGGAAACCACTGACAAATCAGCTGCACTTTTCAGTGGTTGAAGAAAATAAACCTACAAAATAAATTAATGTATAAAAAAAATCATGGATAGTTTTGAGGTTACCCTACAACAAACTGGTTTAAATTAATTCCTAAATTCTGAAACTTGAAGAGGTGGATTAAACATATATGCTCAGGCCATTCAAAGGTTTGATTTCTAGTAATGAAAGCATGGATATTTAATAAATTAGCACAGCTTTTTAAGTGACTTTTTCTCAAAGACGTAATAGTTAAGCATCACACACAATTTTTCTTACTAATTTAAACTGTGTCTTCAAATGAATGGATTACATGTATGGTTGTACACATTGTCAGTGATGGTGACCCTTTGCTCTCATTACTCTCATTTGATCTGGTGTTTTTATTCACTTTCAGTCATGCCTTAAGGGCTGCTTGTACAATATATATGAATTAAAGTGTTCAGACCAAATTTCTGACATAGAAACTGGTACTGTGAAAATGTTAAATCCTGTCAGGTAGAATCACAGAATCATCGAGGTTAGAAAGGACCTTTAAGATCACCAAGTCCAACCGTTAACCTAGTACTGCCAAGTCCACCACTAAGCCATGTCCCTAAGCATCACATCTACACCTCTTTTAAATACCTCCAGGGATGGTGACTCCACCACTTTCCTGGGCAGCCTTGTCCAATGCTTGACAACCCTTTTGGTGAAGAAATTTTTCCTAATATGCAATCCAAACCTCCCCTGGCGCAACTTGAGGCCGTTTCCTCTCGTCCTATCGCTTGTTGCTTGGGAAAAGAGACTTATCATTTCTTTGTGAACAAGAAAAAACAATTCTGCTTTCTTTTAGGTTTTGTGTGTGTGATTTAACAATATTGTGGGTTTTGTCTGAATCGGTGCGTGAAGTGACCGGATTAAGTTCACTTACTTGCAGCATCATACTAGTTTCCAGTATGGTTATACCACCAAGCTAGGTGGCCTCTCTTACCTTGCTTTCTGCAGTTGCAGTAAGTCAGGTTAGATGCTTGATACTTGGTAGCATGTTCAGCCATAGTAATGTTCTGTCTCTGGTTGGTTTGCTTTGGGGTTATAACAGGTTAAAAGCTGGAAGGACATCTGAATTTTCCTCTGTGCATGTGTCTATACTTTTTTGTCTGTGTCCTGTTTTCAGTGTTCTTCCAGTAGGCTTTGGAGTCTCTTTATGTATTTGAAATTTGTGAAAGATACATGTGTGGACTATTTTTCTCATTATCAGTGAAAGCCTTGTAGAGTTTCAGTACTCTTCAGCACGTGTGAGGTTTTGTTTGGGGTTTTTTGTTTGTTTTGTTTTTGGTTTTGGTTTTTTTGGGTGGTTTTTTTTTTTTTTTTTGCTATTAATCTCGCCTGTTTTGGCCAATGTTATTACATTGCTGCTGCCTTTCAAAGAAGTGTAGCATTGCTTTTTCATAGAAAATGTACCATTAAATTGCAGATGTCATGGGGGAAAGCACTGTAACTGCAAGAAAAGAGATTTGACGTGCAAATATGTTGGGATCTAATTCCATTCTTGCTGAAGTCGATGGGAGTTGTAAAATTGACTTGAAATGGGAATGGGAGGAAACTCACAATGCTGAAGTTAAAAATGTAAAGACTTTGCCATTTAATCAGAAATGCATACTAGTCTTCTGAAGCTGGTTAGATTTACACAGTAGCATTGCTTAAAAGTTAGTAGTTTCAGTTACTCATTTAATGAAGTTCAGTATAGGATTTCAGAGGAGTCACCTTGTACTGTTTTAAAGGCAGCAGAGATCTGGTCCTGACAAGCAGTGAGCACTCTCCACTGCCCCAGTGTTGCAGGGAACCGAGGTGGTTCATCTTATGGGTGGCAGCAGGGTTCCCAGTCCTGCGTCTGACCACTTGGGACCGTCAATCCTTTCCTAGCGGAACAAAATGTAAAGATGGTTCACTGGTTTACATAGGGATCTCCAGTTGTATTTCACAGCTGCTTCCTGATGTTACTTTTGGCTTACGGCTGCGTAAAGCAAAGCGGTAATGTTTTTTTTACAGTTGACTTTTTTCTTAATGGAGTATTTTCAAGCAGGTGCTTAGGTCACTGCATAGTGTGTGTTCCTTATGCAGGTGGGCATAAGTCAACTTTATGAGTAAATCGAGAAGGATTTCTTTTGTGTATTGTAGCTTGTTTGGTACTTGATTTTTAAATGTGTTTTACTTACATATGTAAAAGTATGAAGCTGTGCTGTTTCATTTTGGTACATGTCAATGCAGCCATTGTTTGGGAAAATGATCTTTTCAAAGCTTTAAGAAGCAGTAACAATAAAAAAAAAGTTGAGCTTTTAATTGAAAGGTGTTGCTTCTTAGGAAAGCTCTGTGGAAGTTCAGCCAGTGTGTCGTAGATATTACTTTGTGAGGGTGCAAAATACTTTCACTTACAGAGAGTATTCAAATCAAGTCAAGTCAGTAGATTTGGGGGTAAATCCTCATACATCACGCAAGGTCTTGCACATGCAAAGTAATGACATTGCTCTTTTAAAGCTGCTGAGCTTTTACTGAAGCCTTTTATTCCTGAAATCCGCACTTGGACAAACTTCCAAAACCAGTTTTAAGCCTGCAGTGTATTTACTACCAGGGACAGATAGGGTTTTCTTTGCCAAGAAAGTTAAGCACTGCTGCTTAAAGCACCGATACAGACCTCCTTTGAAAGAGCTGAGATATACACTCTTGCTCTGCTTTCAAACTCCTTTTCTCATTAACATTCCTTTCATTAAATTCTCCTCAACAGCCCGATATATACTCTGCATTCATGGCAAGATATAGCAGTCTTATAGGAGACACAGTTTGATTTGTCTCTCTTGTGTACACCGTATTAAAGCTGGGGCTTTACTGCAGTGTGCTGGGCTGCTTCTGAAACACAGCACTGTTAAGGATGTCTGCCACTGTTAGGTAATATATTTCACTTCAAATTATATGTGTAAGAACCTTTGTGTGTTTCAGTTTATCTAAATTTTGGTTTAGGTCTTTTCCATTAAGTAAGCAATATATATATATTGTTTTTAATACATTATTTCTTTTAGTCTATTTTTTGTTTTCACTCCCTCAGAAAGTGACTATTTGGAAAAAGAAAAAAATCTCCCAAAAGTAATAAGGGTTTAGTTACAAGTTAAAAAATGAGGGTTTGTTGAATTACAGATGCACATTTTGTTCCAGTGTAACCAGATTAGTTGATTTGGAGTTGACCTTTGTGGAGAAATGATCCAAAGGCTGTCACATGAGTAGGCATTGTGAATTTTCACCTTCCACATTCAGGTGTGACTGTGAAATGTTTCTGTTTGCCTTTGCATACCATGGCACTTCCATTTCTGTGAAAATACAAGCCTGTTCTAGTTCTTCCCAGAGGTGAATCGTGGTCAGGTAGCAAAAGCCTTGCTGAAGAAGCTTGATTTGTGGTTGCGTTATGTGAAGGTGCCTGCCGTGACAGAGCCGGACCGTGGAGGAGGTGCTGAGTGATGATGTCTCCTTCTGCAGTCAGAGCAGTGCATCCATTTTAAACTATAGAAAATAGGGACTGTAACTGCGGAAGTATTGACTATTAATGAATAGGCTTTTCTCTGCTCCGGCTGAAAGCCTGTTAAATTCATTCCCAGTTTTGTCAGTGATGAGTGTGTGATCTGCTGGCACACAGTATAGAAAATTAATGACCATCTCTGTACGTACTAACTTGTAACATCCTGGTTAAAGAAGGGGTTTGGTAAATTGCAGTTTCCTGAGGGAGGAAGTAAATAACATTTGCTTCACAAAATTAAACTCATTATCCACTTTTGAAATTATTCCCAAAGTGTGCTTGGAATTTCTGTTTCAAAATGGCATGCTTGCTAAACAGATAAAATTTTCAGATTCATAAAGCTGCCACTAAATGCTACAATGCACTTCTGAAAGAATATAGGCTAAAGAAACTTGTGATATGATCTCAAACAGGCAGCAGTTTTGAGTGTCATGGAGCATCACGAACATGGTAACACCGAGTTTTTCATTTTGAGATTATGAGAATTTCTCTGGGTTTTTTTTATACCTAAGTGAGAAGAGATTAGACTGAGCCTTGAAATGTGTCACATACAATTCAGCGATATTTTTATACTTGTCTCTTTACGTTGCTTCCCTCCTTTGTTCTTTGTATGAAAGAGGGATGCAGATCTGCAACAGGTTTTCCCCACTGCGAGTGATCCAACTGCCATTTGCTCTCTCTAGCCACATGAAGTGTCTAATTTCAGAGGTGGCTGTTTGGCTGCTCTTAACTGAGTGTTTATGATACAAATAATTAAAGTCTTCCTAACAAGACTCACTCATGAAAGCTAATTCTAGTCTTCCAGCATTTGGTTGTTGCTGTCAGTAACAAATGCTTTTTAGGGGAATGAAGGAAAATATACCCCTTTACAGCAAAACAACAGAAAGTATTTTTTATTAATACGAGCAGGAGCTTGGGGTTGGTAGTTATCACCCTCTGCCAGAAACAGCCCCTGCACAGAGCCCCAGAGAAGGGCTGTGCCCCATGTGAAGGAAAACACATGAGCTCCACCTCCCTTCATGGGCACCTCCCGTGCAATATAGCCATACACTGAATCACCTGCAAGAAAACAGCTCTTGAATGTCTTTTCTTGGCACCAGGGCTGGGGCTTTTATTCCTCCTCTGCAGTGCATTGCGCGGAAGAGGGCTTCTTGCCACAGCTCAGGACACCTATGGGCTTCAAGAAACCATTTTAGCACACATGGTAGACTCGAGGCAGAAGATTTTTTCTGTTGCACCCTCTTTTGCCCTGCCTTTTGTAGCAGGGAAGGTGACAGATTTGCTGTGGCAGCTCGCTGCCATCCCAGGCTGTAGAATCCCAAGGAATCTATCTGGTAAGTTTTTGACTGGCTCGCTCCTCTGGGAAGAGGATAATGCAATATTTTTGTCTGAACTGAAAAGGAACTTCTGAGTAGGACATTTTTTGCCTTGTATGCATCCAACTTGAAGTGACACTTTCAAATCTTGCTGTCTATGAAAACAAAATGTAGTTGACTGGAGGATTTTGTTTTAAGCTGTCAGAGGGTGCA
This sequence comes from Sula dactylatra, assembly GCA_013389905.1. Taxonomy (NCBI): domain Eukaryota; kingdom Metazoa; phylum Chordata; class Aves; order Suliformes; family Sulidae; genus Sula; species Sula dactylatra. The sequence goes on along the minus strand of WEKW01012570.1, from coordinate 917,395 downwards.
TGGCTTGAATTCTCACACCTTCCTTGTTCTTATACCCTCTGCAGAATGCTCTACAGTACTGTATTTTCTACCGAGCCACCTCTATTACACAAGTAATCTGTGGTTCCCTGATATCCCCTGGGTATATCACCATCAGGGTCATCACCTCTCAGTGTTTCTAGAAGAATGTTGGCTAAAACGAACTGTGGCAAAACACCCAGCATGGATGTCGCTTTGATCATCTTGATATTTAGAACATTTTGTGCAGCTCCAAGATTTCAAGTGCTCTCTTGCCTTTCCTGTAATTGAAGCCAATAAGCAGAAATATTGGGTGGGTTTTTTTCATTTTTTTTTTCCACTTATTTTCTTCTGGTAACAAACTGTTATTCTCAGTCTGGTTTTCAATTTTTTTTTTTGCTTGCGTGTTTGTGGGTTTTGTTTTCTTTTTTTTTTTCCTCCCAGTATAACCTTTTAGTGAATGTGGCTGCTGCATCAGAGCTGTGTGCCTATAACAGATAATCAGAGACATTAACAGCATCCGTATTCTCATTTGTGTGAACAGGTTTGACAAACAGAGTTGAATTGTGAGGGGATACTGAAATGCAAAGGGAATACAGAAATGCTTACAATTAAGGATGTTTACAGAAATCCAATTTACTAATGAGCTGGAAAGCCCACACCATTTTTTGTATTTAAAGCACAGAAAATAATTCATACTAAGTGGGGCAGATCTGAAAGACATTGTAGACCTCTCACCATTGTGGAGCTGTACATTTAGCAATGTATCACAATATGTTGCTCTCATAAGACATCAGCCTAATTACTTTCCAAAAGGCAGTCAAGGGTGTTTGAAACATCTTCTCATTTAATATCCATGATGAGTTTTGAAAGACTGAATTGCAGATAATGTCAAGGAAAAAATGCATATATTAATTTTTATCTTCATATTTTGCCATTGGGGTGCATTCTTCCCCAGCATCTCATCACTGTCATCTGATGAGTGTAAAGAGTGATGTCTCGCCTGACATCGTATCGGTGGCTCTGGAGCTGTGCAGCCGGCTTCACAGAGGAGCTGAGGTGTGAAAGCTGGTCTTCATTCAGCGCTGACCCACATTAGTACTGACAACATGACAGCCTGTAGCATTGTTTTTTCCTACTCTCACCTCGTTGACCACAATGCTTTTTAATGTCCTTGAGGATTTCTTCTTTCTCTTGTCCTATCTTTTTTTAGGCACTGTTATTGTAAAAGAAAAATTATTATAGTAAAAAATACCTTTTTAAAGACAAAAACCTAATATAAGCTGTGTTTCCATACATGAAGAAGTTGCTAACTGACTAACAGAATAAAGTACTGCACAAAGAAAATAGGAGTAGGAGTTTTGACAGTAATGTAAATTGTAAGTAAATTATTGCATGTTCATCAAGACTCTGCTAATAAAGTTGAATTCAAGTGCTCTTAATACTTAAGTAAAATTAACTTCATCTTACACTTTCTGCATGTATCTAACAGTTTCTTCACACAGCTTGGCTGTGGTCCATGTGATTTTGAAGTACTCTGCTTTGTTTTTAATTGGGTCTGTGTTTTTGTTTGCTTGTCTGTTTGTTTTGACATGCTGCCTCAGTGTTCTATGATTAATTTGGCAGTGACTTGAGTTCTGTTTTCTGAATTTGTGGCTGGCGGAAGTGATGGCTGTACAAATGTAAAGTTTGTGATCACACTCTCCTTGGGGACAGGAGTAGCACACACATGAGGCCAGCCTGATCTGGCTTATTAGGGCTTGGGGGAAGGGAAACATATTTCCATTCCTAATGCTTGACCCATCCTGTGGCTTTTTTTTACAGGTGAGCCTTTATGTGCTGGGGAGTGAGTGGGCAGGCTGGGGGGGCAACTAGAGAAAAACCTCATCTTCCCAGATTGCCAACGCTCCTAATAAACATCTCCTGTCCTTTGTCCTGTCCCCATAGTGCTGTATCTGAAGCCAGTTAAGCCTCCAAAATTCATGTTTCTTCATATGCATCAAGCTGATAGATACAGATGGGGCACTGACACAGTGCTGATGGTGGCTTGGCCTGGACACAGCAGGAGTCTGTTTCTTCCATGGCTGGGTCTGAGAGTGTCGTTGTTCTGTCCCCAGGGTGACCCAGCAACATCGAATTGGAGCTGGTTTAAGTGTTTACCTTTTCCTCCAGGTCTCAGCTGTGGTGTAGCAGAGCCCGTGCCTGGCTATTACTGTGGGATCAGAGCCTGAACGATCTTACAGGGTAGTCCCAGTGCCAGTTCTAGGCAGTGTGCTGTCAAAAGCACAGGTTACACCAGTGAGGGGAAAAAGGTCATTTCTGCTAACTTCTTCCACTCTCAGTTCTTGGGATTGCAGGAAGTGCACCATTTTTTTAGGCAGTAATGTTGACGTTCAAGAAGCTGTGCTCCCTTCAAAAGCTAAACACGTGTATATTTTGTGCACTTGACCTTTTAGCAATGGCAAATACAGTAACGCTTTTTTATAAAATACATCTGTCTCAGCAGTCCTTGACCTGCGCTCAGTAAATGAAAATGTAGTAGCAGAGCTGTATCCCCACAGGATCAGAAGAGGGGCATCGTAAGCGAAGGAGAAAACAAAGAAAAATGTGCTAGTATTTGTGCTAAATTATAGCATAGCGGAATCTACCTTCAGGCTGCAAAAGTCATGCTTCTTATCAAAGATTTATGCTTGGTGGATAGAGGGTACGCTCTACCTCTCTCTAGCTGCGAGTGGACGGTTGTGTTGGAGACAGCACTGTCTGGGCTATGTGTAGGTCTCATCAACATGGCATTCTTCGTTTTCAGTTGTTGTTGTTGTTATTTACAGTGTAGACCCAGACAGATCATTCATCATCATTTAGCAGGATTTTAATCAGGATATGCACTGGCAGTCTGTGAATCAGGACATAGGGGCAAGGTGTTCTGCACAGTCACAGACTGCTTCTCTGCTGAGGAGTGCTGCCTCTCTCTCCTTTGCCCAGTTGCTTGATACCCTGCCAGCCCAGGGTTTCTCCCTCTGTGGTCTTCATACTTTGGTTTAAAGAAACAGAGATGTTGCTGAATGTAACTTAAATATTTTGTTAAAAGTGTGTGGTATTTTAGGAGTACTTCTGCATTGAGAGGAAGTGAGACAAATTACCTGAGTGTTTAAAACTTCAGATATTAGCAGGTCAAATTAAAAATATCTGCATAATTTCTTTTGTTATGTACCCTCATAAGGTTACATTTTGCCTTTGCAGACAGGGAGCAATAATACTTCTTTCCCTTTTCTTCTCTGAAGAGTTGCCTTGCAAGAGTATTGCACAACGTAAGGAGACTTAAGGGAGATCCTGAATGCACTTTTATGAATATCAACAGATGAGGGGTGGAGGGGCTTGGTTCCTGATACATTTGAAACCAATAAATGCAGTTCATAAATTTGGGAGCACCCAGTCCATGCGAAAATATAAAATCAGCTGCAGATTTGAAATCCAGTGATTATTTCATTTTTAACGTTTATGTTGCTTAAAATTGGTTGAGTAGTTTAATAGTAACAAGGTTCTTCTAGAGTATAATTAGTTAAAAACTGCCAATGTTTGATAAAATCGTGCCGTGTTTAGGCCTGCAGTTGTTGCTGGAAAGACTAGCATAGTATTTTGGACAGAGATAAATCTTTTCTGTGCAGGACCGCTGCATTCAGATGAGTGCGCAGTTTTTAAAAACAGATCTGGGAAATAAACAGGAATATTTGGGAACCTGTGACGACAGCAAAAGAAAACACCATGATATGTTTAGGAGGAATTCGGCTATGCAGGCTTGTGACAGGACCTACAATGTGGTTTGCAATTTTTAATTTTTCTCTAAGCTTACCTGTATGTTTGTGTAATTCTTTTATAGGGTTTGGAGAATTCTGTTTTTAGAGAATGTAGCCAATAAAAATGGCATTGAAGTACTTCACTAGAAAGTTACTTTAACAGCGGTTGTGAAAGGGTGGTATTTCTATGGAGTTTTCTTTCTTTCCTTCCTTCTGCAAAATAGGTACTGGGTGGTTAAAATTAAGTGATTGCAAAAAGCGTATTGGAAACTTTGGATTTCTTGGCACGTATTGACTTGTTGCAGTCATCCTTTTTCCTTGGTTCTCTGTGAAATATATGCATTTATTAGCATGTTTGTATTTGAAAAGCTGAAATCTCTGTAATGCATGCAGTTTTACCCTGGAGGTTACATGTGTTAAGATTAGGAGACATAGACTGTGGTGTGATAGCCCTTTCTAGTCATGTTTTTTGTTTTGCAGTGAAGTGTTTATCTAGCCAAAAAAAGAAGCCCGAGTGGGGAAAAAAACTGTAGCTGCATTGCAAAAAAAGTGGCAAATACAAGGGGATGGGAGGGTTGTCACACCCACTTTATTATCGAGGGAGTAGTTCAGGATGTATTTTCCTTTCCTGTCAGTATAAGAAAAATTTGTTTCATTTCTTTCATCTTAAATATTGTGAAGAAATTAAAGCTGTTGGGAAAATTTTGAGTAGACATCTGAAGGACAACTGAAGGACAATTCAGCTTTGACTGTTAACCTCTTAGAATCAATCACTCCTAAAGGCTGCTCTTTTTTTTTATTTTTTTTTCAGACAGAACACTTACGTATTTTCCAATGTTTTTTCACATACAGTGGAACAGAAAACATCGCTCTTGAGTGAAAGCTATGACAACTAAATACCTGCCATCATGAAACCTGCCTCTAGCCAAAATGAAGGAGGAGGTTTTGTATATTTGCTTTAAACCCATATTCCCTTTTCCATTCCCTTTTTCTTTCCTGAGCTGAAGATTTTGCTTTATAGTCATAAGGACATCATCAAATGGAAACATTGGAGGTGGCTTTGCTGACAAGTGGATGGGAATTGTGCCTACAGATCCCTTCAGGGAAAACAGGTAACTGAACCCACGTCTTCCACTTCCTGGGTGAGACCTCTGATATTGTTACATGTACCCTCAACAAGGCTAAGGAGCAGAAATGTTTTAAGAGAAAATATCAAATATTAGTGCATTTTCTAGCCTGGTTCTAGTGCCACGTGGTAAACTTTCTAAAGACAGGGTTGATCATCTCAAGGGGACACACAAGGATGTCAATTTTTGCTTCTCCAGGGCTGTTTAGCTCCATCACAATTGATGTGTCCCAGGGCATGGGAAGTGGTGTAGCTGTAGGCAATGAAAGGAGTTTGAAATAAAATCATGTGCATATTAAACACAGACATGTGTGGCTGCTGCCTAGCACCTACCAGGAGTTTTCAGGAAGTCAGTTTTGGGTTTACCTTCCTACTACTACATACTTCTGTGAACCTGACCTTTAATGAGATGTTTTACAAGTGTCCTACTTAGCATAGCATTTTTCTTCCTTGCTCCTGGCAAGTTGCAGTGTTTTGAAACTGGGGACCTCTATCGGCCTTCCAGACAGTCCTTCAGGAGACTTTCCATGTAGTTTGCTGGGGCAGATAGCACTAGCACTTTACCTGGTATAAATAAAACATGCTCATTTTTACAGTGGGCAGGCAATCGGGATGAAAGGAGAGAGCTGCCTGAAGCCTTATCTCTATTAGGGCTAGCAACAGAATCCAGATACGTTGTTCTTTCATCCATTGCAAAGGTCATCTTTAAATGTTGTGGCCTTCTGATGTACTGGCATAGAATTTACTTCAATGAGCTTGTAATTTTTCCTTTTGATATAGAAGAAAACAGTTGTAAGAATGAGTACTTCAAATATTTTGTGCTATTCCTAAATTTAATTACAGGAGTCTGAGAGTATTTACTGATCTCATTGAAAACAGAAATACTGTAATTTAGGGACTCTCTGTTAAAAATTAAATGAGCCGTAGAGCACAGACTCTGAACTAACAGCAATACCTGCTGTTTTCAGTCTGTGGAAATGCTGTAATAGGTCCCTTCAGTGCAGCAGTGACCGCAGGTGAGTGTGGAAACGTGTGAACACTTCATTCTCTGAATAGGCTTCCCTAGAAAAAGTAGCAAAGGAGGAGAAAGACTGCTTGTACAATTAGTTCATTTCATGGCAATTTTTCATTTTTATTGGTTTAGTGTTACGCTTTGTTTAATAACTTTGGTAAAGATTGGGTCATATTAGCATTATACGGGTAATCTGCTCTGTGAAAATACTTTCCAGAGTGTGCTTCCTGGCCTCAGTCTTGGTCGTAGCATCTAAACTCTGTGTTTCAGCTGTATACTGCCTGTGTTTCTGCAAGATGATCTTTTGACAGTATTCCAAATTCTGATTTGCATGGCTTGATTTGGTTTGCTTTAAAATAGAGACAGGCCTTTAAGATACAGTACTAAGCACTGATTTCTCTGTGTGTTTTCTTCATCTGGGTGCATCCATTTGAAGCTCTTTAAGTTGAATGTGAACAGTTAACACTTACAGGTAGCTTTAAGTGCATTTCTGATCTGCTGGTTGAGGCAAACTTTTACACAAAAGTTGACAACCGTGGAATTTTAGCCAGCTGTTTCCCAGCATGAAATTTTCTTGTGGATCTGTTTCAGTAGCACATAGCATCTGTTGCATTTTAAAGGTGAAACTTCAATTCTGTTTTGTTGGCCTGTCATATGAAACGTTCTTCTGTGTGCCCTAATAAATGTAGTTAATATTTTATAGCTTTGTTTGCCTAGAGTATCAGGCTTCAGGAGTACAATTGGAAATGTTATAAACCGGGGGAGAAAGCCTGCATTTTACATGGCTAATTCTAGTCATTTTGCAGTTTCTATCTTATGGCAAATCTTCCCTCCCAACCCCACGCTCCAGTAACAGCCTTTAAACTTTTCATCAGCAAGAATAGCAAAGATGTTGTATTTTGTATGTCTGGCTGTATGTGCACAGAACCATATATCTGCAGATGACAAGCTTGCTAAGTGACAGGCTCCTTACTATAAGTGGAAAACAAATGCAAACCCACGCGATTATGACTTGCTGTCAAAATGTATTCCAAGAGCGTGTGTTATCTGAAATCAGAAAATAAGCTGTCCCTAATATCACGTATCAGAATAAATTAACAATGAACTAGTTCATCAGAATGTTTTTCTGTAACTGAAAGAAGCCTTCATGATCGTAAGTGCTATAGAGGAGGTCACTGCGAGTTGTGTTGTATCTGTTAAGTACAGAGGAAACAACCTAGTAAGTGATGTCTAGAAACTGGGGGAGGGTGTGGGTAAGGGGGTGTCCAGAGTTACGTTATTTAGTTTTCTTTGTTGAGATCCCTGCCTACATTCAATGATAGCCTTTCAAGTTTTTCTTTACATGTCTATATCTATATTTTTGTTAAGGATAAATAAGGCTCAAAATATTTTACCAAAACAAAAGTATGGCTTTCTGCACTCGCAGGTTTCCATGCAAATTATATTGGTGATTTGAAAGCAGAGCTGAAACCAGGTGCTAAATTGACCCTGCCTGAAAAAAAGCCTGCAACGTTATTCTGTTAAAGTGGCAAAACAGAGCTGATGTTATAGATCACAGCATTGATCACATGAGCAGCTGGCACTAAGAGCGCCCTTCCTGGGTTCAATATTTAAAAGTTCAGCAGGTCATTGTTGAAACTTGACAAGGCGAAGCTAAGTCAGCAAATGTATGAGAACTTTAAAAAGTTCTCAAAGTAGTGTTATATACACCCCGTTCATGAGGAAAATCCAGGCATTCTGATACATCTGTGTGGTTCCCTGACAAATTCAGAATATGTAAAATCAAGATTTTATTATTTTAAATTTATTACCTTCAGAGTTATAAAAGAAATGGACAAATCTGAACTGAATGTAATAACTGCAATATTTAGATGTCTCTGCACTGAAGACTGGAGTAGAGATGAGAAATACCCAAGCTAAGGTGTCAAAGACAGCCTGTGTTTGATCTCCTACAGGCAAGTTACATTAACCTCCTCTGGCATTGCCTTTGCTGCCATCCTGTCAACCCCTCAGGAAACGGCAATGGAAGCCTGTACTTCACAGCCTTTCACATTCGGTAGACTGAATGTATTTCTTACCTACGGTCACCCATGATTACCACCTATGGTTACTAGCAAAATTCCAAACATTGATATTTTACCTATTATTCCTCTGTAGTCAGTCTATTGCTCTCCACTTGTACATTATTGCTCTCCACTTGTGCATCCCCCAGATTCCATCGTGTGAGGGAAGTGCAGGGCCTGGAGGAGGGATGCTGAGAGCAGAAGGGGTTCTCGGTCTCAGCAGGGCTGAGAGACCACAGGGAGATTCCAGTATTTGGGTTACATGAGGCAGTTTATCTGCAAGCCAGCCAGCTCTTGATAAAGTATTTTTTTTGTGCTGATATTTCATGAGCTGTTGGGTTTATACCCTCTGTTTCATAGTAGGAGTTTGTAAGCTTGAGATTTGAAATAAATAGCCATTTTTTAAAAAATGATATTAAAAAAATGTCATTCCTTAAGGTTCTGGAAAGCTACAGGAGGAATAGGTCCCACAATCCGTACTACCAAGAGTACAACATAACTGTTTACATTTTGTTTGGTAACTGGGAAATGCTGGAAGGGGCTGTGTGGATGGGTGGAGGTGGACATGCATATGCAGATTTTATCTCACATGATAATTTTTAGTCCTTTAAGAAGAAGCTAATAATAGTTAGAATTGGATTTGTGTTATATTCCTGAAGAGGAGAAAAATAGCAGAGGAAAGCAGAATAACTTTTTTGTGTTTGTGCCTAATGTTAGGTTATTTCTTGTGGTGAGGTTGTTCAGAAAGTGCTCAGCTGGAGTTGTTAATAGTGTCACTGATATTAACTCTGCTTTTTTCTTTATTGAGTGGTCAGCCTTTGTTTCAGCCTCTGCTCTATGTATGTTTTTTTACTAATAGATCTTTTAAACATTACACAGTGTCAAAAAAAAAAAAAAATTGGCAGCTTCAGCCCTGTTGAATGTCACTTGTGCTCAGTTTTGAAGAAAGATGGCCTTCGTGGTAGTAGAAAAATATCAAAGCTAACAGTTCTGCAATGGTATTGACACCTTGTTTTGTGACAAAGTTAGAGTCGAGCTTTAGTTCTAGCTTGTGAAAGCTCTCTGTGTGTTGTACAGTGATAAGGGAATTATATTGGAAATGAGAGGTTTGTGACCACCAGAAGCAGAAAAGAGAGAGGAAAAGAAGCATCAGTAGAGTTAAATCATATTTAAACTTACATTTCAGATTGATAGTGCATGGACAACTACTCCAGAGGAGAACCCCTGGAATGGGTATTTGTGTGCATAATACAAAGTGGGAGCTTCGTTAGCTTGGTTGCAAGGAGAAAGATACATGAAATGTGCATGGTCTGTAGCTAATAAAGCAGGTTTTAGCATGATAGAAGGAAATTGGAGTCATATTTAAGTGATTAGAATTGCATGAATAAGCTTGTGTGTTGCATACAATGATAAATAAGTAAATTGCCAAATGCAAACTGCTGTGAAAACGTGTATAGACAGCTGTTGTTCCAGATGTCTGAAATGGCTTAACTACTGAATGTCTTTTAATAACCTTATTGCTATTGTTTGCAGAGCTCTCAGTTACGATCAAGAGCACTAAATCAAAAGCCAGGATACTCTAAGAACAGATGATTGGCTTTTCAGATGAGCATGACTTAGGGAGTAGTACACTAATTAGACAGTCCGGTGTGTTTTTCCAATAAAACCTTCAGAAATTTTTCTGAAAACCTTCACAAAACAGGCACTTTTAAAACATCCCTCTGTATAACTGTTTAAGAAACCTGGCTGAAGGTATAGACCTTGAGACCATAAAAGTTAGGCTCTGAGCTTTTGAAAACACAGACAGCAATTGCATTTTGGTTTTGTTCCTTTCAGTGAGATCTTTGTACATGCGCAGCGTGGTGGGGAGAGGATTTCATTTACAGCTGGAATGAGGAGGAGAAGGACTGGAGAGAGGAAAGACCTCTGATTTCCATTATTGGGAAGAAATACCAGCCGTATTTCGGGTAAGATTCATTAAGGCTGCTATGAAGACAGTTACTATTTTGAAGAGCATAACTCGTTTCTGATTTGTCTTTTGTATTGTCTTGCACAAACTGCATGTGGTTAGATAGATCCTCTCAGCAGCAGGATGAACAGGATGACCTCCCAACAACTCTTCTCTTTTGTAATATGATAGCCTGTTGCTGGCATGAGGAGTGATAGAATTGCATGTAAAGAAATAACTGCCTTGATGATGAAAATTTGCCACAGTGGAGCATAGACAGATTTGAATATCAGAATACACAATAAAATAGAGAGGAGGTAGTTATTCAGAAATCCCTTGCCTCCCCAATACGTTCATCATTTGCCTCTGCTGTTAACAGGGACGTAATCCAGAGCTAATGGATGCTTGATGCCTGCGTATCCCCATGCACTGCCATACACTACAGCAAATCTGAATATCATCTGGCTACACTAGGTTTGCACTATGCTTGAACCAGTCAGGAGAAAATATGTATGGGTTTTGTTTAGACTTCTGTTAGCTCAGGTGTTCTGTGGGTGGTATAGACACAGGCCGAAAGAAAATTTTTATAGGAAGAAAAGCCACAGGACATAAAAAAGACCTTATTCACATTGGAAAGAGAAGGGAGAGATTACTTCTGCATTCTTTTTAAAGATAATTGCTTGAATCTACTTCCAAGGCTTTGGCTACTTCAAGTCATCCCAAGAGAGAAGGTTTAGGCCACACAGGCCAGGAGAAGATTGAATGTTAAGTGCAGATTGACAGTTGTGGATACCCATGCATTCGATCACCTAGAATGTGCGACTTCGTAAAAGCAGCTCTACGAGGGTCCGAGGGTACTCTCCCTGATGTGAAGGCACCCTGCCATAAGTGGGAGAAATCTAGAGTTGTTTTCAGAACCAGAGGTGCAAAGTTCCTATGTTCCCCTTTCCCATCTACGAAATATTCACAAAGAGATGGAAATACTTAAATGCAGTTGTTAATATGTTTTAAAAAGAAACTGGTACCAGGACCTCCTGTATACTCCTAGTAGCTTCTGTAGTCCAGTACACGGATGGATAAAAAGGTCATTTAGCGATAGTATAATTTTAAATTTTGTTGTAAGACTTATTTTTCTTTTAACTGTACTTACAGCTCTGCTGTAGAATTGATATACTGTGCTCCTCTTCTGCTTACCATCCCAATATCCTTGCAAACACACAAAGACAAAAAAGTTTGCAAGCAGCTCTTGAAGGAAAACAGTTTCAGATCAAATGTTTTACTAAAGTACTGTGCATACCCAAATATATTATTATATTAGGGGAAGCTATGGGAAAGCTAGGACTGGGAAAGAAATAATAGCTGTCATTAGTTGAAGAAGAACATATATTTTATTTTTTCTTGTTAAACAGTCTCAGTGTTTCAGAGTTTCTCACACACATGCTTATAGAAGATGGGTGAATGATAAAAGGTGTTGTGGAATTCCACAAAGGATGTTTTACAATAGTGCTAGTAATTAAGTTCTAAAAGTATGTTTTATTTAATTTTAGATGTGAGAAAATAAGGAGAGGAAACTCTAGAAGGTTTATATCAGGAAGTACCTTCAGCGAAGGAGAACCTGTATTTGGCATAGTATGTCCTTTTTTTCTTTTCCTCATAAAGATTAGAGAATTTATTATTTCAGATCCTAATCAGTAAACCTTTACATATAATTCATCATGTTACACTTGTTCATGGTTAACAATGATAAAAGAAGTTGAGATTTGACATTTAGAATATGCAAGTTTTGGAGACTGAGGCCCATGTAAGCATTGGGAATTCACCAGAAAGTTTTTTCTCATTTGTCTTTTGGTATTTCATTAGTGATTTGCACCTGCATTTCATGTCAAATGTTTTCCAATAAAGATGTCAAATAAATGGCTTTGAAACAACAGGTATAAAGTCAATGAATGGGAGAAACAAATCAGGAAAAAATATTGAAGTAATTTCAAGAAAAAAAACAGCAGAGAGAAACATGCCAGAATTGATAACATGCATAGTGATTATTATGAATATAATGAATTGTGCTTCTGTTTTTAGGGTTCATTAAAAATATCTTGAGTACAGAGGCTCTATCATACTTTTCTTGAGAAATGTTGCTGACAGATCAGTGCTGTATTTTGTGGGGCTATAGTCCTGCACTCTTATGGCCTGTTGGCACTGGCAACGTTTCTGAGGGAGCTGCTTGTATATGCCACCCTTAACCCTCTGGTAATGGCAGTATGTGATGGACCTTAACGCCATATGCTCTCAGATTTCTTAATTCCAGCAAAGGCTCTGTCATGGTTTAGACCCAGTCAACAACTCAGTCCCACGCAGCCGCTCGCTCACTCCTCCCCGGTGGGATGGGGGAGAGAATTGGAAGGGTAAAAGTGAGAAAACTCCTGGGTTGAGATAAAGACAGCTTAATAGGTAAAGCAAAAGCCACACACACAAGCAAAGCAAAGCAAGGAATTCATTCACTCCTTCCCACGGGCAGGCAGGTGTTCAGCCATCTCCAGGAAAGCAGGGCTCCATCAACCATCAAGCATAACGGTTACTTGGGAAGGCAAACGCCATAACTCCAAACATCCCGCCCTTCCTTCTTCTTCCCCCATCTTTATACACTGAGCACGACACCATATGGTGTGGGACATCCCTTGGGTGGGTTGGGGTCAGCTGTCCCAGCTGTGTCCACTCCCGGCTTCTTGTGCACCCAGCAAAGAATGGGAAGCTGAAAAAGTCCTTGACTAGTGTAAGCTCTACTTGGCAACTAAAACATCTCCATGTTATCAACACTGTTTTTAGCACAAATCCAAAACATAGCTCCACACTAGCTACTATGAAGAACATTAACTCTATCCCAGCCGAAACCAGGACAGGCTCCAAATGGGCTACTCTAAATAACCAACTTCTTTGATAATACAAAACAAACGGACTCCACTGAAGAGTCAGATGTTGATGCTAGTATCGTCCTTGTATACACTCACTTTGACTTTGGAAAAAATGAGCTTAAAAAAAAAAAAAAGATTTATTTATACTTATCTCCAATTTTTTCCGCATTTTGCACCTCAAACGCAAAATAGACTAAAAATGTCAAACAAAAAGCCTGACAACTAGCAGTGTTTGGTTAGTTTCTGAGGTATGACGAGCTGTTGTGTGGACCAGGGGATGCCCTTCAAGGTTCTGTTGTTTCTGATAAAACAGTAAGTGCGGTCTCCTGTCCTAGGGCTTAAGTGTCATCATGTGCTATGGATCATACTTGTCTTACACCTTCTAAAGTGAGATGCCCAAACCCATGCTGCTCTTCTCTCTGTCATCCCGGATTTTTAGATGATATTGCTTATTATCTGCAATAACTATCCAGCTAACAATTTCATTCAGTGGGGGGACCCTGTCTTGTAACACTGCAGCTGTTGGCAATCCCTGTTTCATGGTGTGGAAGTATGCTATGGCAGTTGTGAAGTTCATGCACTTGCTGCTGGGGCCCCTCATCTGCATCACTATACTTTCTTCCTTTTTTTTCCAATTCCTAAACAAATATTTATACATCTAGTATGTGGTGTACTCTTATACTTTTATCTGACGAATTGAAGAGTATATCCAGAAAATCTGTTATTTCCTGATTTTGTGTTAGCTGTAGCAGAGTGGAACAGTATTGGTAGTCCCAAGGTTGGCATGGGCCCGTGGCAGCAAATGGAGTGTGAGCAGTTTCTGTGAAAAGTGGCTTTCTGTAAATGAAGCCGTGAACCTTTCCCACCTATGGGCACATGCTAAATGCCAGGTATTGACTGTACTTGTTGGTGTTTGCTAATCTGCGTGTGTAGTCACCTATGTTATTTTCTCATGGAGCTTCATTTTGATCTCCACCTATTTTAGTTCATCAAGTCTCTTTCCTTGTAGGATTTTGGATTCCTTATAGTGAGCATGTTTTACGCTGTCCACACTCCACTGTGTTTAAGAGCCAGGTGCCTTATTTGGTCAGTAAACTTTACTAAGGTTTAGTTCTCCACTGTCCACTCATTTTTCTCTGACAACTTTGGTTCTGAACAAAATCAGTTTGTCATTAGGGGTTGTAAAATTTCTGATATAAATTATTTGCTTTTTAACTTTATATTTGCTGTGTGTATGCTTTATGCTTGTATTTTCTGTTTGAATCCTTATTGGTATGCTTCCTTTTTTTCCTGTGTTGAGAGCATTATTCGAAGCAGATTTCCTTGGCAGAGTATGCTCTTAGACGTAGCCCCTTTGCCTGAATTAAAAGGTAATATTAGAAATAGCGAGTTCTTTAGAATGAGCCTCTCTAAAGATACAATTCCCAAATCCCGGTCTCCAGCAGCTCATATCTGCTGCTGCTCTGCTTCTGTTAGAGAAAGCAAAGCAGAAAGATTGAATGTAAAGAAATCAGTATTCCTGGACTTCGTTTTTTTTTCCTTTGTTTTGTTTTACTTTCATCTAAAATAGAAGTGTCTTCTTTTTATGTTGGTAGTATTCATAGCAACTGAGGATGTTAGTTAATTCAGACTTACGCTGAAGGGGTCAAATCAAGATGTATGTGGAGGGGACAGGAATTTCCTTAGGTCAGAGATGAAAATCTGTGTGTAACTAGAAGTCTAAGAACAGGAAGGAAAGTTTCCAGGCATCTGTGTGGACTACCACCTCAGAAGTATATTCAGTGTAAGGAAAGCCTTCAAGGAACTGAAAAGGAGAATTACCAGCTAAAGAAAGAGAAAACAAAAAAAAACCCACAAACAAAAAACCCAGAAGTGATATTTTTTGATGTTGGAAAATGTTCATCTCCAGAGCAAATGAAAGAGAAACAAACTGCAGCCCTATACATCCAGAAAGAGCAATGGGAGCGATGGAGAACTCGGAAGCGAATGGAGGTAAATGTAATTGGAAATGCCTAAAGCACATTGCATAGATGTTTCTGTCTGTTGGTATATCTACTGTATTTGGACTTCAAAAAGTATGTAGTATGCTCTCACATGAGGAATTAATACTAGAACTACAAAAAGGTAATTATTAAGTATTGTTCAGGGAGTAGGAAAATGGCTGGAGCAGTGACAGTGGTGTGACAGAAAGCAAACTTCCGGAGGTGAAAGGGATTATTTGAAAATAGTGAAAATAGTCCATTTACTGTGGAAATTCTGTGCAGGTCATCACAGAAATGAACTTCTGCAAACAGCCTTTCAGGAGGGGCTGGGGAAAGCATAGGAACAGAAAATGTTCTTGTGTTTTAATATATAGCTTGATAAATTTCTCAAGTGTTTAACTGATGAATGGTGAGTAGTGGCAGGGGACCGCACAGGGAGTCCTGTGAGGTCTTTTCCAATCCTTTATTCCCTGCCTGTCCACTTTGGGATGATGCATTGGCTGTTTCTGTTTACAGGCACTTGGCAGTCTTTTATTCTCTGTCACGTACAATTCCTTACCCTGAAAACAGCAGGAAAAATGGAGGCAATGTGCCTTCTCTTTGCTGATAATCAGATTTGGATATTGCAATATTGCTAATTAGTTCAATACTAAGGCATGGTAGGAGCAAAGATGATGTTCTTGTTATGCTGAACTGGAAATATATTTAAAAGATGACAACTCTTTTGTTTAAAAAAAAAAAAAACAAACCCCAAATAAAAAAAAAACCTGACAAGAAGAAAAAAATAACTATTACATTTAGAATACACTTTCCCTGTATTCAAATACGCTTTTATTCATTTCAGGAATAATTTGATTCAGAGAACACAAAACTTCCAAAAACATGAGACAATATAGGTCTGAACTCAATTTCCGTGGAAGTTAATGGAAAAAATTCTGGGAATGTTTTGTCAAGTCCTAGAAAAGTGAAAATGATAAGATAAAGTAGGGCAAATCAAGAATATCGCTGGGGGAAGATCGTATTCTCTGTCAAGAGTATTTGTTTTCACTTATAGTTGTTTTATGAAATGTACTGAATATGTTTCTTACTTGATGTCATATATGATAGTCAAATATAAAACAGATATTGGGCTAGGGGGCAAGAGCAAGAGCTTCATGCGGCTGTCGATACAGTTCAGAAAATTCATATGTATTCTGTTTTAAGAAAAAGGAATCGTATATTATTTTTTCCCTTTCTACAAATATCATAGAGAATAGAAAAGTGGCATACCTGAATATTTTGTGTATATACTGAACCATTTTTTTAGGCTGCAATAAAAGAACGATATTATGGGCTCACTGTGCTCCATAGATATGTGATGTTATAGAATTTATGTCTTTCCTCAGTACGACATTTTTCCTCTCAGTATTGGCCACATGCCAGCATCTCTTCCTATCAAAGGGTCATTCTTCATGTACAGAAGTACAAGATGGAGCTTAGGTAGAGAAGTTTGAGCAGCCTTGTCTTTTATTGTCCCCCAAACCAGAGAACACTGAGATGCAGCCTGTCCCTTTGGGTTGTGTTCTCTACAGAGGTGTGCAGCCATTCACAGCAGTGCTGAGCATGGCTTCCTTCTGCTGCTGGGGTCCTTTTTTTAGTCAACCATTCTGAGAAAAATACGTAATTCCTTGGAGGTTAGTTCATTTGAAAACCTCAACACACGACCTCTTGTTTTTCAGTCAGTTGCTTTTTCTAAAAGCATTCACATTAATCTGACCCTTCTCCTTCAGGATTTGGTTCACATAATACGATTGCCATTTGATCTCCCTTTTTTTGCCTTGCTAGGAGCCAGCTCCTAATCTTATGTTTTATGGCTCAGTCTACATACCTCGGAATACTTTTGCTTGTCCTTTGCTGCACTTTTGAAGTTTTTGCAATGCTCTTTTGATCATTGTAGTTTTTAGTAGGCTAAAATATTATGTTATTGACACATATTCTCCTGCTGGGAGACGTCAAATGTGCCAGTTATTTGGGAAAACTGGAGACTCCAATTAGATATACACAGTGAGACACTATTTTCTCTCCACTTATCTTCGCTACTTGACATTAAATTTATAATGGAGATTTTGTTCCTGCTTCTGATGTTCAACTGCAGTACAGTTAAATTGGAGAAGGATTTTCTCTTGTCTTTCATGTGTTAACAGCTCTGAGAAGATTTAAAGGGAAGTTTTCCCTTGCACAGTTGTTCTCATTCATGCCTTTATATTATCATTGCTATGATTTTCCATTCTTTATCTTTTATTTGCTCTTTGGTGTGGCCTCTGTCCTACTCCCTGCAAGGATCACTTGTTTTTACTGTTAAGGGGATTCTTTCAGAAGTAGATCTGTGTAAGCTGTCTCATTTTATGGTCCTAACCTTTACTCACGTCTGGGGTTCATGGGTTACGTTCTTTTGCTCCCCAGTAGATTTCTCATGAGATATAATTTTTGCAAGTCACTGTGTGTACATAATGTTGCTTTAGATTCACTTTAACTTTTTAAACTCTTGTATTATGACACTAGGCTTTCAGATTTTTCATGTGATATCTGAAAAACGTGTATTCACTAAGGCATAAAATTACTCAAATAAGGTCAGTTATAGAGTGTATTAGCCTGGGACAGTAGCTAAGTTTCACATTACAAAATTAAAAATAGCATATGTAAAGACTGTGTTTAATAATACATACTTTCATACATTACAAAGTCATTGGGATTTGTAGGAATTGAGGGACTCTAATACAAAGTTTATTTTCTCTAGAGGGAAGAGATGTAGTCTGTGTTATATTTTCTATTATTTCTTCATTATTTACTTGAGCAATGGCTTTTACCTAGAGGAAGAAAGTTTTTGGTCAAGGTACTTCATAAGGTTTGTGAGTTCTGGTTATGTGGTATGCCTTTTATTTAGGATCAAGGTCAGATTAGCTAACTCCATTTGAATCTTTCTTTTTCATGATTGCGTCTCCATCAATCACATACTTTTTGGGAGACGTGAAAATTACTTCTTACAGTGACTGTCCCTTGAAGGTAGCAGTTATAAAAAAACCTACTCAGCTTGTTTTCCTGAGTCAGGGGAGTTACCTTGTCGTCTTCTTGTTAACTGTCTGCAATTAAAACTAAAATGGACAGCTGAGAGCTGTATTTGCAGGTCAGACAAATGACCTGCCTCCTCTGGAGACACTGTGTTTTCAGTTGGATAATAACTGCTATCAAGGTTGTTAAAGATTAGAGGTTTTTGTATAACTGAATTTTGCTGTTTACGGCAACACACATGCCAGCAGTGGGTTCTGCCTACTTTGCTGAATTGTGACTGTTTGCTTAATTTCCTATGTCTGAAGTTTATAAAGGTTGTAAAATGTATTTCTTTATTCAAAAAATACATATACTGAGAAAATAGCAAAAGGAAAATAAACTTGACTGCTGTTTAGCTTTTGTCTCCTCTCAGGACCTTTCTCTCACCCATGTGCTTGGCATTTTCAGACCTGATTAAATAGAAAAGTTTCTCTGTACTGCATTCATGTCCTCACTCCGGGTGCCCTCTGTGACTGTTCCCTTAGAAGATGTTGTTGGAAAATGCCCAGGCCAGAGTCATATTCTCATCTTCCTTTTCCAGAATGAATATTTTCATATAGCATAGAAAATGAGGCTAAGATGTGTCTGATACTTAATTTTGTAAGGCAAGCAAACAGGCAGTTTCCGGTGTCATGATCCACTGTTATAGAAGAGAGGAACCCAACTGATAAGAAATTTATTATAGAACAGGCATTTAAGCTGGCTCTTCAGGATAAGCCTAAGCTACCTGAAAACAGAATCCTTTTGGAAGACCCCTGTGTGTAGTATTCATGCAAAGCGATGTAATAAATCAAGGACTAACATATTTAGGTTGGTTTCACAAAACCGCTCTTCACAGAAAGCAAGTTTTTTGAAGAAAGCTGTTTTATTATGCACTTAAGTAGCTATGGCATTAATCATTATGTCATTTATATTATGGCATTAATAATTTTTATCATTTAATCCTTTTTAATCTCTCTGCTACAAGATGCAAGAATTAAAAACAGTTAGGCTCACTCTTTTCTAATCTATCTTCAGAGATGGTTGATTGTTAGATGACGTGCAGAAGTCAGTTCTGTCAATTAATACCAGATTTGTGAGCAAGTTTAATTGTCTTCTCAGGTTATCACAGTGTCACGTTTTTCCATGTTCTAATTCTGTTTAATTTAGGCCATTGCCTTTTCCTACTGTCAGGTGTTCTCAGTGGAAGGTTAAAATTGTGGTTTGCATACTGTTGACTGGACAGCATGAACTTGTTATCTTTGGGTCCTCCAGCTGCTGCCATGGCATTAGTTGGGTTGAATCACCCTCGGATTAGCTATGGTACCTTTACAGAGTTGTACTGGAGGGCTCAAAGAAAAGGATGAAATAAGTGCTGTTCTGCCTGACTACTATCTGTGTGATTGAACGACACGGCTAGAGAAAGTCTCTACATCTGTCTTGAGATCCTCACAGGGCAAATGTGGCATTTTTAGCAAGCATGGATCTTCTCCTGACTGATGGTAATTAGGTGGCAGATGGGTTTGTTTATGGGCTTAAAAATGGTTAAATAAAAGCATAGTGTTAAAAGGGTGATGTTATCAAGGACAAAGAGTTTATAAAATTTAACAGATGTGGTTTTAATTGTGTGGCATCAGCTTAGAGCTTCACTGGAGGACATTTGAAGATAATACTAAGGCAAATGAGTGTACGCATTGTAAGCATCTGGGTGTAGAGATAAGGCTCGATTTGCATATTTCTTTCATTTTGCTTTCCTTGTTTTCAAAAGTTGCATAGGAGGATGAGTGCAACACTATTTTTGCATCAGCGAAGTTATTTGCCATTTGCTTTTTAAAGTATTTTCATAGAAATAGAAAAGCTGTTTGAGGGATGGAATGACTATTTAAGCTGTTGCATTTACAATGAGGGTTTTCAGTAGAGATGTGACTGCGGCTGAGTGAAAAATCATGCCCGAGTCTGGCTGCCTTCTTTCGCTAGAGCACCATTACTTGCAGCAGAGTGCAATTGTCTGCAACGTGCAACTCCAGTTTCCCATTTTATGTCCTTCTTCTCATCTTATTAAGCTGTAAGTATTTTTGGGTGACCACTCCTGTGTGGACTGGCTGTTTACTATCTGCTGTCTTTTGCTGCTGTGTGTGTGTCTCACCAGAAGCAGTACATGGACAGCTTCAGACTTCAAGTCTAAGTCCTCTGGGCTCTGTAGTGGCCAAGGGCCCAACACTTTTCTGTGCCTTCAACCAGCTTCCTTTCAAATCAGAGCACTTCTAGCACAGTCAAACCTCCCCAGTTGCTTCCTTTGCCCTTCCTATTTACTATTTATCCTTTCTCTCTTCTATCAGCCAGTTTCCTCAGGACCCACATAGTTCGTACATATCTCAGTACACTATTTAATTCCTGGCCATCCAAGAGGAAAACGGAATTTTTCTTTGGAATCAGTGCAGTCGTGGGTACAGGAAGAAGGCGGCAAATCAGACTTTGCGTATTCCACAGTGCAGGAAAGGTCAGAACCATGCAAGGTAAAGCTGCTGTGGAGTGAGGCTATCGGAAAGCTGAAGAGAAGGACACAGACCAGTTCCCAGAGGAGATAGAATAGATACATAGGCTCCATGAGGAGCAAAAATACTGCTATTCCTCACAAATCCTAATCATTAAATGTGTGTCTGCCTGTAGAACTTTAATTATTATCATACCATAGTTAAACAACATTTGTTTCCTGAATGCAT
Source organism: Sula dactylatra (assembly GCA_013389905.1). NCBI lineage: Eukaryota > Metazoa > Chordata > Aves > Suliformes > Sulidae > Sula > Sula dactylatra. Next base: position 896,775 of record WEKW01012570.1, on the reverse strand, counting down.
AGCAAGTGCTGTCCTCTGGAGCAGAATCCAGCAAATGAGTGAGTCCCTTTCATAAACAAAGTTCTTGGTCTTCATGTGCGATGTGGACTGAAAGCCTCCTTGCAATGTTGCTCAATTTAAAAGGATTACAAGAGAGATGAAGAATAACATTAGCAAAGTTTTGCTCCAGATTGTCTTCCAGAATTATGTGGACACTTTCATTCACCTCTTTGAACAGTGCCTCCAAATGAAAAGGATTTTATAGCTGATGCAAATAAAAGAGGGAGAAGGAAACAGGGCATGAATGTGCTGGATGGCATGAAAGGCGTAATTATCCTTGACATAGTTCCAATTGATAGAAGACAAAAGTAAGATGCCAAGAAAGGTGGGTCCCAGTTGTGCTGGGAGTAACGTGAAGAAAGAGTGTGAAATTAAGCTGTAACTGTGAGCTAAACTATTTGAAGTGGCAGCTTTCGGAGCCTGACAGCCCACTGCAGCAGCAGAAGTACTTAAGAGTATGTATTAAAACAGAAAAAAGTGATCTATACTGTATAGATGAAGTATGTGCTGCTGTGCTGTTATACTTGCTGTTCTGAAGATATGCATACCTAACAAAGCTTACAGAGTGCACCAGGAGAAAAGGAAGATTTACTACCAACGTAATGTGACATATGGCCGCCTGTCACTTCTCCAAAAATTTACGCATTAGTTAACGGATAAAACTGTCACACTTAGCTTTTAACGTTAAAAGCATGGTCTTTAGGAAAAGAGCATACTCTCACAAATTGCAGACAGTCTAATAATAAGATCACAAGATTTTATGCGATTTGGCATATATAGCAAGTTAAGTTGTCTAATAAACTGTAGCAATTCATCATCTACTCTGGAAGTCTGCAGTTTAGTAGGTGGTCATATAGTATGTCTTCTGGTGCCTAGACTACCTCAGGAAAAAAAATCCTGGGTTTTAGAGGGGCAAGGGGATTATGGCTTGATTTATTTGGCAACAAAATTGACTATAAAACTACTTTTACTATGCTCAGGGGACCAAGGCATAGAGATGTCATATTGAGTAATAACATCAGGATAATATCAAGGTCTTTGGTCATCTCACTGATTTCACACAGGCGAAGCCACAGATATGAAACACTTGATACCAGAGGAACAGGAAATTTCATGTGGATAGTAAACACCTAGGGAAATTAATGATCTGTCTGGCTAAAAAGATAAGCCCTGAGTCACAATAAGTGAGAGCACTGGAGGGAGAGCCAGCTACATGCATTTAACTGTTTTAGTGCTGTCCAAAGTATCGCTTATTATCAGGTAAAAACATGGTTTGTATGTAATATATTCCTATATAAGAGCCAGTGCTGCATCAAAGGAATGCCCTGCAGTCTGCTGAGTGCTGCCTAATTGCAATAGTTAATGAAAAAAGTGCATGCATTATAAGCATCCCTTTTCCCTACTACACATTTTAATGCCCAAGTTAGAAATGAGGTTTTCGTAACTGGTAGTACCTAGCGGCCCAGCTGTGGTCAGTAGTAACACTGAGAGTCTACTTACAAAATGATAGTAATTGAGGTTCTTTAATTTTTGTTCAGCTCCACACTGAGGTGCATGGGATTTTACAGCAAAGTCATGGTTGTGTGGAGCTTGTCCAGAGCTATGGGCACTCAGACCCTCGCAGATCAGGCCCTTGTTATCCTACTCATGTGCTGTGTTGGAAATGTGCACCATTTGGAAGCACCACCCCTTAGGATCCAGTGGCAGCAGAACCCATTGCTGTTGCTGCCACTAATAAAACAGACTTTCACAAGATCTATCCTAAAAAACAAAATCTGTCCTAAAGAGAAAATGCAATTTAGATTGGCATTTCTCTCAGCTGAGTTTGTTTCTGATTTTTGTTGTTGTTGTTCGCAATGCCTCGCTGCCCTGCTTTGCAGCAGATCTCAGCTCATGGTTTTACGGGAACTCTCCCCACATCCAGTGGGACTGAGTTCAGCAAAGCATTGAAATATGCACTTAGCTGCAAGCACACGCTTGAATCCCACTGAAGACAAAACTGTGAATGAATGAATAAGCACATGATGGAGTAGAGAGGACAGGGGGTGTGTGCCCTGAGCACTGTTAAATATCTGCTTAAGCACTCTGCTAACCTGACAGGATATTTTACAGTATAACCTGAGTTAAACGTGAGGTGGAGGAAAGGCAATTTACAAGTCTTACCAGAAAGCGTCTAGTTTTTTCTCCTATGCAAAGAAGATCATAGTCACACTGTAGGACGCAACGCACCTGGAAAGAAACCAGAACAAACTTCTCTGTGGGTACAAAGCACACTGCAGGCAAGCAGCTTTAACAGTATGTTTTTTCAAGTGGGTATGTCCCCTTCTTTGATCCTGAGATGCAAAGTGCAGAAAATGAAACATTGAGGTTAGAGGGAGGAGAAAGGAGAGGGAAGGCGACAGACCCTGGGTTCGTGCGTGTGATCAGCGATGCACAGTGCAAAGGAGATCTCTGCTGCTTTTGCACTGCAGATCCACAGCACTTGTGTGAAGTGTGGAAGCAATGCAATGATGTTGCTCTTACACCAGTGGCTTTTTCCTCCTATGCCTTATGGCAACCAAAATTGGTTTAAAAAATCGCCTTGTAGTAGACATGAGTATGTCTGCTGCAATAAACATTTTAGATTCATTTTAAAAGACAAAAAAAAAAAAAAATCCATAAGCAGTTAAAAGCAACCTCCTGAGGCTTGGGGGCGAATCAGTGAGTGATGAATCAATCCTACAGAGAGAGGGCCAAAATATGGACCCAGCAGAGGAAAGGGAAGATGACAAAACTGGTGTGCATGCACACTCTCACTCAACATGAAATGCATATGGATTCCTACCCACATTGAAAATAAAAATGGTTGTACCAAACTTTAATGTCCTGTGGGTGGGAAGAATACCATAAGAGAGATTTTTCAGATCTGAACATAATTTTAGCTTAGTACTTGGAACGTTTTGGAAGACAAAAGCAAAAGATAAGAAGAGTTGGTTTACAAATGCAGAAATGGAACCTGTACTCACTATCAATTGTGCTATAATTTACGGCATGTGTTTTATCAGAAGTGTTTGAATTTAGATTTTATGAAAAGTTTCCATGAGGTTTGACCATCCTGATATTCCTGATACTAAATTCTGTAGAAGGCAAAGTAGTAAATTGCTCCAATATTTGCATTTTTAATACCTCATTACATTTTATGAGTTACAGTTATGTTTCCACATTTTTTTATCATTTTATTTGGTCTGTACATGCATAGCTGTAATAGCAAAATTGCAATCTACAGCTGTTCTTTCACAGAGAAACTTTTCAAGAATAGTCAGTAACTGTCATCCCAAACCTCTAATTATAAAATTTATATCAAATCACTAACAAATGTGTACCATATAAATGATAGATTGTAGTGGGGTATGAATACAAACAAGTGGTGAAAACACTAACGCATCTTGTCAATAGACTGTGTTTAAAAATGAAATATTTATAATCAAGCACATAGGCATACATATAAACATGAAATTTCTCACAAAATTTATTAGTACAGTAGTATTCCATTGTCCAGGGATCAGAGGAAATTACAATTCGCAGAGAAAGTGGAGATGCACTGCTGTGTTTAAATATTTGTGCCTGACAAATGGAGTACAGAGCTGCATGCGGTCCTTCTTCCGTGTGTATTCCTTACTGAGCTGCAATTTTACCTTTTCTGCACAACCTGTGTATGCATTGCAGTGTTAGCTTATAAAACAGAAGAAAAATAATCTGTTGTCTTAATATGTGATTTTGAGGAAGTTTTAGTATATAGGGCTTGAACTGAACTCTCAGATATTGTTTAAGAGAGGAAACGCTACACTGAGTGAATCAAGAATATATGTAGTAAGCAGGGAGGAAAAGGCAATTTATGATCCAGAGAGACCTCCCTTGGTAGAAGAAAAAAGTAAAACGCAGATAGAGCTCTGGGAAATTTCCACTCTAGGAAGAGCAAGTAAGATGGCTTTTGGACAGGAAAGGAGAAATTAAGATAGTCTCCCTTATCAAATAAAGCAACATATTGCTAGCTGTTTTTCAGTGGCTTTAACAAAGGAGCAAACTCAAAACCAAACGGAGTTAAGAAAAAAGTTAAAGGACATAAGAGGAGGAGGATGTAGGATGCTCGTATTTCGTCAAGACAAGTCAATAAGTCAGTCAGTTGTTCTGGTGGCATGTGGAAGGGTACATGAGAATTCCTGATGTGATTCTCTTGGCAAGTAACCTAATATAGCAATTGGGCTTTTTTTCTTAATTTTCTAAGTGTCAGATCATGGTAAATAATTTTTCACTGTAGGGACTTGCTTGCAGAAAATATATAAATGCTAATTGGTCTTAGAGTTCACTAAAATACTTGAAGATGGATTATTGAGAGTGATTTACTAGATTTGCTGGAGTAATTCAAATTCCAGTGATGCTCTTCCAAACTTTCTGTAGTGCATATCCTGCTATTGTTTCATTTTCTTCTAGAAAACCAGAGGTGATTCTGAGATTGTTTAATTTGTTTGCTTATTGGGGAGAAAAAAGCTTTTGCCATTAGCATTTGATTAATTTTGCAGGGATATAGAAGATGAAGAAAAAAATAAGTACGTTATTGTTAAGAACTATGAATGAGATTGACCGTTTCTTCTATAGCTTGCTACGGAGTATGGTAAAAGGGTTGAATCATAATATGGGGAAAAGAAAAAATCTTTCCCCCCCGAACTTATATATGCATACATTTTCTTACCTCCTGATTTGACTGTGACTCCTGAAACAGCATTTTCACAAATAACCATGTCTCAGTACTAAAAGTGGTTTAGATTGTTAGATCTAAGATTACATGATGGAGTGAAGACCGTATTTGTCTTAAGCGCCTGCTACAGTGATAATTAAATATACTGTAGAGATGAAATTTTATTTGTGTCCCAGGACTCCATTCTTTAGTGCTTTTAATGCCAAACATAACTAGAACAAGGAGACGGGGGGTTTTTCTAGCTGTGACGAGGTGAAATGACTGAAGGATAGAGCCGGTCAGTGTAGTCCGTGCTTTCAGACTTGGATCTTTTCTAAGCAACATAGATTTCCTCCTTGCAAACTGCTTGTCATCACAGTGGCAGTGGGTAATAATTGCTTTAAAAAAGATAGCATGTTATTCAGGTTGCTTTAAAAGTTAAATGAGATGCGTTCTTTACATATATTATGGTTCACAAATTTAAGAACTAAACACATATTCTCTTCAAACAAATCCTTTTTATTGTACAAGGTATGTGCTACTTCAGATATATATATATATGAATTCTATTTTCATCTAGTTTTTGGTTTTTAAAAAAGAAAAAAAAAGATTAAGAAAGAGTCACTTGAAATTACACACAAAGAAGTGAACTGTAAATCTCTGATATTATAGTGAATTGAGAAGATTACCAAATGGCCACCTTAGATGACTTTTGTACAGCTATATTTATGTGGTTGTTGCACTGACTGCAACTGCCAGTTGAAGAATGTTAAAAGGCTCATTCGTTCCTTCAGACTGAGAGAGATGCTTTACATGGGATGGTTGAGTTCTCCAAGAAATTCTTGTAGTTAGCAAGGGTAGCTAGATCTTTCGAGTTGAGAAAAGCAGGAATCTTCAGTATGTCTGGACAGTATATTTGGGAAAATGCCAATCCCTTTGCTTAGAATTTGTCAGATTTCAAAGTGCTTTGAATCTGAAAGGGAGTAGCTTCAGCTGGTTTAAATCAGCAAGTAGGCATTCAACTCAGTCCAGCTTTGGTGATTTTACATTAGGTAACCTTTGCAGTTCTTCATATTATAGTAATTTAGTTCCAGAGGGAAATTATGTGTTAAACAGACTAGGTAGAGAATAATCGGTTGCTTGCTAGCCTGCCTTGTATTCACTGTATTAGAGTAGGGATAACCTACCGGGGCACAGAGCAAAAGAGGTTATCTAATGTTTTCTGCCTTTTATTATCCATTAGCACTCACAGGTTAGGGTCAGTGGTGTACAGCAGAGATCTGAGAAACTCAGAAATGTTTGCAGTCGAAGACCACAGGTGAGAAGTGAATTCAGTAAATTGCAGAACGGTGTTCATTGCTGTGACAGGCAGAGGTCTCAGCAGCTGGCACCTGCCTGGTGGCATTTGCAGACTCCCTGACAGTGGAGGTTTTTAGGAGGGTTTTGATCTCTCAGACTCTACTGAATGTCACTGTGAAGAAGCTTATATTGCCAAATTGTTCGTGATATATTTACTTTCCAGTGTCTTCAGTTTTTAGGTCTGGCAGAAGCTTTCATGAAACTTGAGTTAATTTCAAATACATTGTTTCTAATTCGGTACTGTACAGTCAGTATTAATACTTCATGTGCTATATGATAAAGATCTTTAGTTACCATAATTTGACTGATAGCATGCACGTGTTAGGCAGAGATGCAGCTAGGAGAATAACTTTCTGTTTCTCGGAGACTGTATTAATTTTCAGTAGGTAGTGTTTTCAACATTTATGTCTCTGCAGAAATAAATCATGGCACTTTGTTCAGCAGAACCTCAGTGTGAAGTCAGTCTCAAAAACAGGAGCAGCAAAACAAATGCATCATCCACAGAGACCTCGAGCAATGGAAGCGACAGCAGAACTGCACAGCTTTAGACAGAATCCAGCCCTGAGATTGAACGGGTTTGTGTAATGTGTAAATGTTGCCCTAGATTTTTGTTAGTCTCAGTCAAGTCCTTGGGATTTTTCTTTCCTTCTGTGATTTCCTTAGAGACTCCGATTCTGATAAAAAGGTATTTGTTTCACTCACACAGTCGCTCAGTGAGCGTGCCATACTTCATTTCAACAGAAAAAACCAGTATTTTGTTTGGGTGTGTCAGACTTGCATACATTATTAGCTTGAGCTTTTCTAGTAAATACAAAAGAAGATTATTGAAGCCTAAAAGCTAGTGTCTCATATGACTTCCTTGTTGCCCAGGGAAAATGCCATTGTTTGAAAGAACAGCAAAAAGTTATATGTATGATCAAACACAGTTCCCAGTTCTAAGGTTTATTAAACTGGATTTACCGTGCTATAATCTTGAGAAATTATTTCTGATCCTCACTGCGCATACCTCTGTATTATCTTGCAGAGGTGTGTGATTGCAGCTTGCACAGGCAAGCATCTACGCTTCTTACGGAATAACCTGCAACTGTAAGAAGTTCAGGCAGGCTGAACTTGAAGACTGCTGTTACAGCTGTATTGGCCTTAGGGTCAGCAGCAGCAAAATCAAAGCTACTTCCAACAGCTACCTGCATTGCGCGTTTTAGTGCAGACGTCCTCAAATAGCAGTAAGATTGGATCCTAACTTCTGATCCATGAGCAGGCTGGGATCCTTTCCTTGTGGTAGGACCTTATCTATGCTGCTGGACTGTCAGAGACAGGTAGTTGCTGAGGTGTTCAGGTCTTACCCAGACCCCCAGCAGAATGGGGTATTTGGTTCTGTTGTTACTTCAAGAGGGACTCTCTTACTTTCCAGGACATTTTGAGGAATAATACACAGCACGTGGTGCCTAACTGGCAGAGAAAATGGGTTACATTACTGGCAATGAACTTCATGCACAAGAACATCTAACTTGCACCTCTCTCCTTTAAAACGTGCCTTTGGATTGTCTAAAAAATAGCTAGTGTGTGTCAAGCAAAGAACCTACAGTGAAGAGATTATCCAAGAGAGGCAAAGTAGTCCCCGTCAGTCGCAGCATGTTTTTCTTTCAGATCTCACCCTTGTGCTGCAGTGCTGGGTGCAGGTTATGCTTGTTTCCTGCTGTTCTCTTAGCAAAGGCTGAAACATCCTATCCACACATGTTAGTTCAGTCAAGATTAAGTTTCCCGTCAGGGAAAATTTTTCTTTGCTTCGCAGCAGAGCTCTGGTATCTGTGAGTGCTGCCCATACCGCTGTCTCTGGCAGTAGCCAGAAACTTGCCTGCTCACCTGAGCAGTGTTGCCAGCTGCTGGGTTTTTCCTTCAATTTTGGTGTTTCTTTCAAGTCAAGAGTCTTTAATTACTAATGTATATCTCAATTTGTATGTCTGCTTATTCCAGCATTCGTGTGGTTATTCCCAGCATGTTTCCACGAAACAAACTGGTTTACTGGGAGCAAGCACTTCTGTGATAAGCTATAATAAAGGGAGTTTTGCCTCAGCTTCCATAGGATTACTTCAAGCAACCGCAGAATTCTTTTTGTCTTGTTTAAATATTCTTTTTTTTTTTAAAAAATAACAGTCTCACTTCCAGTAAGTTGACTCACTGTTTTCTCTAACAGTGACTTAGAGTTTCTCCGACAGGCTGCCTTTTCTTCTTCTCTAAGTGACATGTATTTAAATTAAAATTTGGATTCATTCTTGTTAACAGCATTTCAAATATATGCATATGCACTACAGTTTTACAAGAAGTAACATATAACATGTTTAATTGTCTACAAAACTGAAATTCTAGTCTTTCAAAACAGATAAAACCCTTGAGAACATAAACCATAAAGGTTTAGAAACAAGAACATAAAGCAATAAAAATGTATAATTAAATAAACAGCACTTATGAAATAGTTTCATATTTGAGCAGAATATCAGAATTTTTAGACTGGAGAGGTTTGATCCTAGAAGGTGTTTTGCATACACTAAGTAAATCTTTTTCTTTTATTTAGGAAATATTGGGACTTGCTCTGCATGAGATGTCCAAACGCGTAACTGAGCCATGGTCACTTCCCTGTGGTTTCCAGGTCAGCAGCCTGAGCCCCCAGGCTTCCTGGGCTTCTGATAGAGTGAAATAAGATCCTTCAGAGCATTGTTCAAAGTGGGAGCCTGACTTACATTAGGATGGGATTGGTGTTATTGGCTGAAAAGCAGTGGGACAAGATCATTTAGATGGAGGGTCATGTTTTGTCCGGTTCTTCAACACATTTTTATTGTGGTACAGGGACTGAGGATGATAATTCTTCTTGCCATCACTTTGTGGTGTCTCCATTCCTCACGGTGGTTGGAGCAGCTGAGTACCCACTGATGATGAGAAGACATTGAGTGTGACCTGCATAATGTGAACCATAAGCACAGGAGCCTTTTAATGTGCTAAGTGAGCTCTTACATAGGAAAGAAGGTGAGGAGCATTGCTGGGCCCCAGGAAAAGCAGGGCAGGCATCTCTGGCATTTGTCAGACAAGGGGATGTTGAAGCACCTTGCTGCTTTTTTTCAGTGGTGCTTGGACTTCTCAGGTGGCATATAATCTGTATAAAATGTTGCACAAAGCATACATACATTGCCAAGAGAGAGTTCTCTCTGGTTGCTTTTGAAATGCTATGGGCTGGTTAATCTGAAATAGTGATACTTAGGCTTTTTGTGTGCTGCAGTTGTAATCACGATCTTTCTAATTATATGAAGTACAGAAAAAAAATAGCTCTGAGTTAGTGATTTAGAGTTTAAATCTCCAGCCCTCAAAGAATCAAGTCTTGAAGTATAAAACTCCCATAAGAAGTTAAAAGCAGAACTGAAATTATAGAAGGTCAGAGGCAATGCAATCTCTTGCAGTTTTTTCTACACATCATTTACTTTCCTTAATATATAGTCCATGCTTTCAAATGAGGTTTCCCCATGCCAGTTTTTAAAGGAGAAGTTTATTTTCTGATCATAAAATCAAGTTTGAAGCATTTTCTGCTTGCTAATGAGATGAAACTTGACTTACCTTTCCCCTCCTGGTGAGTGCACATAGCCAGAGGCCTTGCTAGGTGCCAAAAGATTCAGTTCTTAATTTCAGCAAATTCTGAATTTGACAGCTTCAGAATGGTGATATGCTGAGGTAAGAGCCTTTACTAAAATACAAGGAATTTAATTGTATTAAGTTCTGTCCTCATTAGATATGTTGGAGAATTTGCTAGGAATAAATGCTGTTTTCCTGGTTTCATGGTATATTTAGTGGTTAGCCTGGCGTAAGGGTTTAAACATCTTAATTAGAACATATATATATACACTTATACTTTTGTAGTAAAATGATTTAGTACGTACAATTAATTATGCCTGCTCAAAGTTTCTCTTTGCATTCCTGGGTTTATGGTAGGGCTGTGTAGAAAAATTTTATTATAGTCACTAGCCTTAATTCTTATTTTTATCTGTAATGCATGTTCATATTAAAAAAAGGAGTGTAAATGCCCCAAAGCTACTTATGAGCACTGCTTTTCTCTTTCAGAGTTAAAACCTAGGAACCTTGAAGGATTGGTTTTGTCTGAAGAAGGCAGGGAGAAGAGTTTACTAGCTATTAAGCACTGGAGTCCTTTCTCTTACCAAATTAGCACTTCTCCATCCTTTCATCCCTACATTTGAAATTGTTCCCCAAAATTTTGGTCGGCTTTCGTCATTATGCTATTTCTTTTTTGACTGAGAAAGCATACTCCTTGAACCCCTGAAATGTTGAAGTTGACAAAGGTAATTCGCCTTCCGTGCAGCAACCCGTTTGTTTGCATCAGGACGTGTAGTCCAAGTTATTGCAGCTTCGTGGATGGAACTCCTCACGGGCAGGAGCCCACCCCATAGGACAGCTGATAGGAAGAGGACTTAGGTGAATGTATCCCACGGAGATGGTCAGGAAAGGGGTCAACAGGGGAACGTCTCCCTTCTACAAAGTCTTAACAAGATATGTGAGAAAGGTGATGAAGTCCTGTAAATTGCTTGGAGTCAGGCTTGAAGGGGAAGGACTGAGAGCAGCTCTGCCAAATAGCTGAAGATACATGAGCAGAAGTAATTACAGGAATTGTACAGTTTACTGTAAGGTAATCCCTATGTGACTTCATAAAGTTACAGCAAATTAAGTTATATATTGCTCTCATCCACAGAACAATAACACCATTCACCTGGCTGAGGAAGGTAGAGTAAACTTACATATTGTGTCATTGTTTTTCTTCCCATGATATTTCATTTCTCATGGGAAATGTTACAGTATTAGTGCATCCATCCCTTTATGCACAGTTTTTATTGCTTTTTGAATTCATGTATAGGTGAGGATTAAAGCTCTGCTACAAATATCAATACATTTTTCAGGATTTTCTCAACAGGGCTTTATGTATAACCAGTTAAAGATGTGAACACGCTCCTCCTGCTTCTAAGCCAGCTCACCAGTAGCTATGAATGTAGCTCTCGCAGTTAGACTTAAGGATTTTAAGTTTCTGAATTTTTGGATTGGCCAGTGTGTCTAGCAGCAGCCCTTGTCATGGAAAGGCATGACCAGAGTAATCTTTCTTTTTTTTTTCCCCCTCTGTCTGGTGGAACCTGAAAATACAAAGAATATGTGTATTTTTGAAGTGAAACTTGTAATAGAGGGTCTGATGTTGTTGCTGGTTTTCTCTAGTATTTTCTGACTATACCCTTCTTCCCTTGGGCGCTAAATCCATCCACAGGATTCTCATTCATTCTCTCTCTCTCTCTCTCTCTCTCTCTGACAGGGTGATCAAGGATTTGACATAATTCCTGTTTTTCTCAGTCTTTTTGGAACATTAGTGATGCATTGAGCTATCATGGTTTTATTTTGCCTAACGGCTTTTTTCCTGGTGTGCAAAGTGAGAAATATGGACATAAGCTTTGTAGTAGAGTATGAACTGTGGTTGATTCTTGGCAGGTTTGTCAACCATAAGCAAAAATCCTGTTGCCTTTTGTGAGACTCCAGACCTTGTAGGCTTATTAATTCTTTACCCATCTTTGTAGCTTTGTTAACTTTCCAGCTTCTTTGAATGAATCTTATCACAACTGTGATAAGACTCATGGTTTGTTGGGGTGTTTGCCCACTTTCCACCAGCTGGGAGGCTTCGTTTTCTCTTTTTAACATCTCCTCTCTGCACTACTGAAATGAATGCTACACAGGAAATACTGCAAAGGGTAGAGATATCCCCTTGTGAGCATTCCTCTGGAAAGAAAAAGATTTATAGCAAAAGGGGATAGTGTCCAGGTTGCAAGACTTTAAGCCTGTAATAGGGACTTTGATATCAGTGTGAGTGAAAGGATAATCTGATTCCAGGATTTCTGGGCTAATGTGGAGTCTGTGGATCCCTGTATCCACACTGACCTAAGCTGTGCTGATACAAAAGGCTGCTCCCTGACCTGGAGATGAAGTTCTCCTTGCATGATTTGTATGCGATGCATTTGAAAAAAATAGAAGAACGTTTTGAAAACACGGGGCCAGTTTATCTCCTGTCCTCGTTTTGGTTTCTTCTGCATGTTACCTCTGTGATTTTGACTCCTAGGACATTGGTCAAACAGACGGGCAATTGAAGTTTATCACACAGGATGTTTCTATTATATCAAACCAGAGCTGAGCTATTACATTCTCTAAAACTAATATTCTGTATTGAAAACCAGACCCGTTGAACTAACTAGCTATCACTGCTACTCCAAGGAAGATTACAGAGGTGCTAATCTGAAACTTCTTTTCATCTTTATTACATAGAGTTTGCCCTGTAGGCATATTACCTTAATTATGATGCAATGCTATGGGAAAGGGAGGAGAAGTTTGTGGAGGGGAAAAAAAAGTGAATCCTATTTTCTTTCCTTATTTTTCTTGTCTTCTGTTTTGCCTTTCTCAGACACTCATCCTAAATTGATAGTGTAGTCTGCTTTATGCAAGGTTAAACAACATATCTTCCAAAAGCAGTCTCCTGTCATGTGTTGTCTGGAAACTCTGTATCTCCTTTAACTGATAATTACATACTTGATTTCTAATAAATGGCAATTGCTCTATGGTTTTTGTTCTGTGGCAAGAAGCAGGATTTTAAGGCCTGGAATACCCATTGGCCTGTTTAAAATTCTTGCTGTTGTAGTAGTTGAGGAAGAATTGTTTAAGATATCACATGAGACAAGTGCTGCTTTATAGTCTTTAAAAGACAAGCTTTTCTTTATTGGGAAGGTAGAACCTTCCAAATAAAATCCTCATCTGTAATGGGCAATTCCAGGGAACACCGGCACAAGTGACAGATCCTGCCGACCTGAGGGACTGTCACACTAAGTGTGCAAGTTTTTTCTGTGTGAAAGATTAATCTTCTCTGAACTGTCATCCCATGTGACAGAAAGATGTTTCTTATTTGAGATTGCTGATTGTTAAAGTTCATGGTAATGGCGAATGGGTGGTTGAGCTGCCTGTGTAGTTCTTGGCTTTCACTTACACTGAATAACCTGAGGGAGATGTCTGTAAGTCAGATTGGGTTCTGATAAAGTGAGCATTTTCCCAAACTGATCCTGTGGATAAATACCCTTGTGAAATCTTCGTTAAGGCTAAACCAATGTTTTCCTCAGAATTTATTTTCTGAAAAAGAATGATCATGACTCGGGTGGCTTTGAACCACATTGGACATTTGTAAGTCTATCATTCCTTTCCACAAATTCTTGTAATAATAATTTTCCTCAGCTTATGGTAAAGGTTTATATTTTGACAGGTGTTGCATATATGATCTTTTAATATATTAACTGCTTTTACAGAAGTACTAACAAAACCTATCTCTGGATTTTCATATAATTTCATAGCAGATTTTTTTAATGGGCTTCAGAGGTTAGAGGAGAAAGTAGGAATAGTCCTTGGATAGATCACACCTTCTAAATATATATAGTAGCGTCAGCTGCTATGGTCTGGTTTCCTGGAGAAGGACTTGACAGTAGTAATTAATTCTATAACTAACCTGTCCCTCAATTCGATTACAAAAGCTGACATTTTTCTCTTTTTTTATTAGAAGAATCAGATTCAGTTGTGATTGACCTTTGTTACTTCCTTATAGCAGAAGTTTTCTGAGGAGTAAGTTTTATCTGAATCTAACTTACTTGAAATGTTTAAGGAGAAACGTATAAGGAAGCTTTGAAAGGGCTGTATAAAAATGATGGATCCGAAACCATTTGAGGAATTTGCTGGTGTGTTCTTGGTGTATTTTAAGGCTGTAAGTGACAGCATTTGATTCAATCTGTTTTCCTTAGCTGGTAGAACCGATCACCCATATTTAGCACCCTATGATTGAGTCCCACTTGGACTGCTTTTAGGTTGTTTATTGTTCTTTGGTTTTCATCTCGCCTCTTTTCACATTGAAGAATGAACTGGTTGTGCAGTGCTGGTAATATTGCCATATGTTACTTTATTATTATTAAAAATAACCTGGTGTCACAAGTTTATATAGGGCTTTTTCTTATAAATAAGAAATGTTAACTTCCCTGAAGAGTTCAAATTATTTACATATTTTCAATGTGTGTATGTGATATTATGTAGCCATGTCACATACCTTCATGTAATGGAAGTGAAATGCCATTGAGCAGTGTGATGCTGCTTCTGGAAAGTTGCTGGAGTTTTAGAAACCTCATTTCATCCAGCTGACTCCTTCAAACTTGGCCAGGAATCCAGAATTGAGAGGTGCAGTTATTTTCCTGTCCAACCCTTCTCTTTCCATCAGCCCCATAAAGGTTTTGTTTACCGTAACTTAATTTTGAATTTAGGCAAGGGTCTCATTCCAAGTGGTAGCACATTTCAGATAGTGAAGCTGAATATATATTTATACTTGATGTATGGAAACTTGACATGCATTCTTTACATTACAAAAGTGACTCATAAAAAAAATACTGGTGATGTCCAGACTTGTCCAACGTTTATCTCACTGCAATATTGTGCAGTTGTGCCAAAGACAGGCATAGCTCCTCACTAACGTAGGAAAATATCCAAAGAGACTGATACTTCTCTATGTGGAATTAATGTTTCATAGTGACAGTGACAATAGAAATGCTCATAAAGTGCCTTCCATGTAGAAATTGAAAAACTGCTCCACCCAGAAAAACAAACAAACTTTGTTCTGCAAAGATAGATGCCCATGTTTTAATCCTAGAAACACTGTATTAAAAAAGCCATTTTATTGACCTTTATTTGGTGTAACATTTTAATATTTCCAGATTAATTTAAAAGCTGCTGCATTACTAATGTACTAAAATGCCAGCCTCCACATTCAACATTCTGAACTGTTAATGGTCTTTTGGCACACTGAGAGAAGAGACGACAGTTTTTTTAATTTTCTGTTGTTTTACTTTAAGGACAGTTTGTAACATGTTTAATAGAACAGTGATTCTCTCAGAGCTGGGTTCACCACCTCCGATAAGCTCTTTTCAGAGGCGTTTCTGTTGTATGTAAAGGGGCAGAATTCTGTGAAAGAAGCACACTGTCGTCTTTTGCCTTGAGTCATTTGCTAGCAAACACAATAATCAGTTTCTTTTCAGGAATACAAAATAAAGTTTTTTCCCTTATGCCTGTCTCTTCCTCCTTGCATGTGCCAGGTTGCCTTCATTCATGTCCTTTGGCCTTAACATTGGATTTAGGGAGTTGGCAGACCCTTGAACCTGCTGACCTCAGCTCACCTTGCACTTCTTTTGGGAATGTGCAATGTCCAAAGCTGGCTGACGCTTAGGTGTCTCCTCCGCAAAGACTTAGCTATCCATTAGTCCCATCGCAATCCCCACATGGGATGTGGTGTTGCTATTTATTATGTTACACCATAATGGCATTAACAGAAATGGCCAAGTTCCTGCATGCACAGAGTGCCAAAGCTGGCTCCCGTCTCCAGGAGTAACCATGCATTGCAGTTTAGACAAGATCTGAGCTTTAAGTTCTTCTGGGTGTGTTCAAGCAAAGAGGTATGTTATTTCTGCAGCAATCCATACCAGTTATGAAGTGTGGATTAGAGTTATAACATAGCTGTATCATTAGTTTTAGAGGCTATCTAAGATTTGATTTTGTTACTGTTTTTGTAAGTGTACTCGTAGCTCTAAGTCCTTTCTGCCCATGTTTCCTCAATATTTGTATGCAGGTGTGTTTCTAGCCTTTGCTTAATTTGCTCCCTGGTGGCCTTACCACTGTGATAGATGGCAAGGAGGTAGTGTCAGAAGGCTCCAGAAATCATTTGTTTCCAAACATTTTTATGAGTGGGATATCTTTAGTGTTTGGATCCAACAGTCATTTTTTTTTTCCTTTGGGGAAAAGATAATTTTGAGTTTACCACATGTAATTTTCAGTGGCTGCTGCTAAAAGACTTCTCAGCAAATAGTTGTGTTCAGTTAAAGGATGTCTCCTTACCTTTCGACTTACCTGATGCTGAGGAGATGTATTTGCTGTTGCTGAGGGCCACAAGGGCAGCAAATACTTCTGACCTTTCCTTAAACAGCAGCTGGTGATTCTGTCTATGAGCATGTGGCTGGGTTTTCCTTCTGACCTGTTCTCAGCAGGGGTTGAAATCCTGCCGAGAGCACATCGCTCATCCTGACAGCAGCAGTCCATTGCCCCAGTCTGCCTATGAGGGAGGTCACCGAGACCCTTCAGACAAGAAAAGATGGTGAGGTCCAAGGGCTCACCCTGTGGAATAACAACTGAGCTAAAAAAGTTTTAATATTAACTTGTTGATGAGTTGAAACTCCAAGAATAGATGAGAGATTGCTGAAGTGCCCCAAACAAAGAATGTGAGTGGGACATGCACGCTATCACCCCGGCTCACATTCTGTCTTTATATTATGTGTAGAAATATAAAAGAGGTTGATTTTGATCAAAGTTTATGTAAAGTTCTGTACAGGAAGCACAAGTGAATAATAGGGTTTTTTGTTTCATTTACATCGAAAAGTGAAATTTCTTGTGGCCTTCTGAGTGCAGAAAATACTTAAGTGATTTCATTTCATGCATCAAAAATATTTCCAATTTATTTAATTAGAAGTGTGTATTGTTAGAATAATTTAGGTTTTTTTAGAAGTGTGTGGAATTTGAATGAAAACAAATGTGAGATTGCACTAAGCACCTGTAAGTGAGACAACAAGGTGGCATATTTTCAAGGGAGGATAGATTTGAATAGCTAAATCTACAAAAGGAATAAAGTAGGCCAGTCATTTCTAGCCGTAATATTTTTTTACCCTACAGTCACTTTAAGAGAAAGTTGGCTTTGCTGTTATCTTATCACAATATGTTAACAAATTGTTATGTTAACACAACCTTATGTTAAACAGAGTGCTATGTTAAGGCAATCAGTTTAAGATAAAGTTGTCTTTCCTTTAGGTGTAAAGTTGGAGACTAATCTGATCCTCTGATTTTGTACTTTGCCCTTAGGCAGAACATAAGATGTTCCAACCTTAGCAGCCCAGGTAGAATGGGATCAAGTCTAAAACTGCCTGAAGCTGCCACTGAACAGCATTGTAATGTATAAGAGCAGCATTTGGACTGCTGGATGTTTTGTTTCTATGCATAGAAGAATTTCAAAAGAGCAGTCAAATTTTATGTTACTTTTGCAGCAATTTGTCGTAGTCGTCTTGTGCTGTAATTGTAGACCACAGAGACCCTCTCAATCTCATTAGTGTGCTTTAGACCTTNTGCAACCTGCCAATGGATTGGGGAAAACCACAAAGTATAAATAAAGTAGGCAAATTTAAGATGGATGCAATAAAAGACAAGTGTATATTTTACAGTTTCTGTAAATGTTTTATTTTTCCTGTGGCTAGCACTTTTATACAGAGATGCTGTTTTTGAAACTAATAGCAAGTACTAGGCTTAGTAGATTTTAAAAATGCTCATGTTTCTATAAATCAGCCTTCTCTACATTCACATTTTTCTATCCCAGTAGATCCAGGAGAAGATAAGATGTGAGAATTAGTTTGGATTGGAATGGGAAACAATGTCTGTCTAGTGTGACTTCCTGAAAATGAATATTCTCTAAATAAGTAATAAAGCTGAAATGGCTGTAACTCGCTGTTGTGAGTTTGTTTATTGATAGTTTCTGCCACTAGAGCTTAGATGTTGCTATCTTCAAGTTGAAATGGGCATGGCCAATGGTTTTTCTTCCTTTTTTTTTTTAAGTTTTTTTTTGGGGGGTTAGGGAGGTTTTTGTTTGGTTTATTTTGATTGCTAAACTTGATTATTACTTGTCTTTCATTTGGAAGAGCTGCTGATTCTGACAAGTCTTGGTAAAAGCTGTAACAACTAACTTTGAGTTAAACTCATGTGTTTCTATAGGCTGTTATACTGGTTCTCTAAAAGATATCAGCATTATCCTGACAGGGTAGTTATTTCTTATTACAATGTACTCCGAGACAAGAGTTGAAATTACAGTGTAGGAGAGGTTATTATAATTTACTGCATCATATATAACTTTGCTAAGCAAAATATTTGTTTATAAATAATGATGTTTGGGTTTCTGTGGTGCTGAAACAATGACAAAAAATAACAGTTGGTCTTTTGTGTGCAAAAATTTTTTTCATGTCTTCAGTTTTTTTATGAAGCTTATCTCAATTTGACTCCTTCCCCAGTTACTTATAATAATTAGTTTTAAAGCTTTACGTAAAACTAACCACAGCCGTGACCTCCATTCTCGATCAGTTTCCTGACAGTGCCCTCTTTTTTTAGTTACTTAAGCAAAAACGTGTGTGAATATGTCTGTATAAACATTAGTTAAATATTGCATTTGTTCGTTGTTTTTTCCCCCCTGTTGCTGTGCAGATGACAGAGTGAGCAGGAGTTTCAGCTAACCCCAGGGAGCAGCGTCCCCAGGCAGTCTTTGCTTCAGTCTCATTTACATGCTGGGGGCAGGGGAACACAACAAAAAAACCCAAAACGTAAAGGTAGATAAAAGCTGGAAGAGAGTGGTGGCTGTGTTCAACTTTCTAGTAACGACAGGGCTAGACCCAAGCATTAGAAACACCTTGTGTATGGAAATTACATATCTATATTTGGTTGATGGCCAGCAATAAGCATGGAAAGTTCTTATTGTGGAGGTACCTGTTAGCCATTTAAATATAGGGTGTATGTATCACCATAGAGGATCTTCAGCTAAATTTGTTAAATACTGAAAGGAGAGAGGCAGATACCTCTTGCTAGAAAAGTCTGGGGAAAACAAAAGGTGTATCAATACAACATGTCCCTTATGTTGTGTGCTCTGTTGAGGTGGGGATGCAGTGATCAAAAGTGCCCAGGGCATCACGTGCTGTTTGGAGGAGATTCCAAAAGCAGAAAAGCTGGTCTGTTAGGGTGGAAAAGGAGGAGGGCTTCACTGCATACGAAGGATTCAGGGGTGTTGCCTTCTCCTCTGTGCATACCTGGGAATTGTGCTACTGCAGGTACGGCTGGAGTAAGGGTCACTCTGAGCAGGTGGTTCCTTTTTGCTGTCAAATGGTAGCTTATCCCTTCTGTAGCATCTGCAAAGGTTAGCAGACTTGTGATGCTGTGCCTGGTGTGAAGTGGCAAGCAGGAACAAATCTGCATTGGGACATGTCATATGTTTAACAACAGCCTGTAAGATATCTAGATACTGGGGTTTATTTAAGAACCTAATGAGATGAGAGCTTTTACCCTGCTTGATTACCTCACACTCACCCCTGTAAGCCACCCTCAGCCCAGCATCACATTTATTAGCTCTTGACATTCCTTCTCATCAGGCAGATCACTGCTGGGTGAGAAGGTTGGCCAGAAAGCCCTGTTTGTTCATGCTTTGCAGCTGCTCAGTTACCAGTCTTGAGCATCACCAGCCAAGGTCCCTGAGCATCCCCTGACATTTCTCCACATGGATCCATCGCAAGGGTCTTCCTGCACTGCCAGTGTCTTTCCTCCAGCCAGTGTGATCGCCACCTCCTTTCCAAGCCCCAAACCCCTGGTTTTCCCAACCTAAACAGGCTATGTGTAAAGCACACCTGATCAGCTTCCTAATTTGTGGTTCCATCTCACCTCTCTTTATTGATAGAAACATTCTGGACATGTCAGTTTTGTTTAATCCAGGTGTTATCAAGCTTTACCAGCCCTTACTGAAACACATAGCAAGTAAAAGTCTTCTGCTCGAGAGTCCAAAAGTTCAGTTTCACGCATTCATGCACACCCCTGCACACTTACGTGCTGACCGTATGTACTATTTAAACTGTCTTAAGGACCTCATGATTCTACACGTACAAATGTGCTGAGGGCTCCTGGTATCTTATGGCATCATTTTATTTTCCTGTGCTCACTGTTGCACAGCCTAGATGGAGCCCATTCAACAAGTGGGCATAGTTGATTAGCTGGGGTATAATTCTTCTTATACAGGATGGTTTGCCAGCCTGTACGGTCCTGTAACAAATTGTACCTTTTAGAGTAATATGATTTCTTTGCATTAGCGGGTCAATTCCAGGCCGATTCCATCTGGCTTAATGGAGCATGGGAACACTTCTTGAAGCGCTTGACTGACAAAAGGGGAAGATGGATGGGTTGTGGCAGAAACCACTGTTGTTGCAAGAGAAGCTTGCTCTGTCCCTGGTCTTTTTCTTTCTGCCCTTCTCAGCCTCTCCTGGGACAGCAGGAAGCTGTTTTTCAGTGCTGGAGCACTTGAGCTGTGCTCTGGGGCTGAGAGAATCCAGGTGGCTTTTGGCATTTGTCATTCGATCTGAGTGAGAGTTTCAGACCCCCTCCTTCCCTTATCAGCTCTGGGTTTGTGTCTCTACTGTAATTTGGAGTTGTTGATGGTTGGCATTTCAATACACTGCATAGGGTCAGGGCTCACAGCAGAGAGTAGTGAAGGTCGAGACATAGGAGTAGAAAGGATGGATGAGGGACCAGATGACCATGGACCACGTTCCTGCTAGAACACTCCAGAAATGTGTGGAGACAAGCATTTGGAAATTTTTAAGTGAGAATTTTCTCTTTATGGGAAGGCAATTGTTGCTGGCAAGAAGGAGCAAATGCATAAGTTAATATATATTGTAGTTGTTGAGCAAGAATGAAACAGTAGTGAGACTGTCTTTAGACATGGAGTACTTGATGGTGCTTAGACACACTGTCTAAACCTCATGGTGTTCCCCACACTCCTGGTCCCTTCACGATGTAGTCTGGAGAGCCTTTCTGAGCACGCTGTAGCTCCCTGCATCCTCTGGATTTTCCTTCTAAAGGGAACTAGATTGGAAAGAGAATTGATTGCAGTTTTGTACAGGGTGTGCACCTGGGAGCTAGGAAGTGCCCTTGGCTGCGCAGATTTAGTTTCTGAGAAAAGTAATAGTTTGGAAGGACAGGTGATACCATAAAAGCTGGTTAAAAGAACTCTGTAAGACTCCATTTTGTAGTTTTATAAAGCAGGCATTCTTTTATTACAGCGCTGGATGCACAGAGGATAATTCTTCCTAGTGTGTACCCGTACTGGAGTTCATTTTTGACATTTATACATGAATGTTAACATACCATGCCTATCTAATACGTAATCATTGACCTGACTAAGTATCCTCTTCTTCCATTGGTCTGTATCTTCTATGCTTAAGTTTAAAGCTACAGGGTGATTTTAATTCACTGCGCATGTTCGAGAGGACATGGGGGGGCAGTCCTTTTGTCCCTTAGTGGAGTCGGTGGTCACAACCTCCCCCTCCAGAATTACCTTTCCCCCAGTTTCCGTGCTTCAGCACCTTCTGGGCCAAGATGTTCCCTTTTGTCACTGCTGACTGATTTGTGGCCTTCCCTTACCTTCACACCCTTCTTTGTAGCAGGATGTTTCCACTGTTAGTCCTTGAAGTTTTACTGATTTGTGTTCTTTTAGGAGGTTATCGTCAATGAGGTGTTCATTGCTAATACCCTTCTATCTGGCCCAAGCATTATTAAAATTCTCAGGTGTTAGTTTCCACTCCTAACTGTGATCCTTTCTTAATTACCAATAGCTCCTGCACTATTCCATTTCATCCAGGAATACATATATAAACACACATTTGAGGTAACAATTCTGGTGCAATGGCTGGGCATAAATTAAGCACATCCTGTCCACCACAAAAGGCACAGTGGAACCTTCTATCATTTAGCTTTTGTTCAAGGTATCACAGGAGCCTATGAAGCTGAAACAAAGGTCGTGTTTGATGTTGTACTTGCTGAAGAAAATATGTAAATCTTCTGAGACTGCCAAACAAAACTGTCTATGGGGAGAATTCAGCAATGGTAGAGGATCAGTCTGTCTGTGCTTGGTGTAGATTGATGTGTTCAGCAAAAAGTTAAATATGTTTTTTTGGTTCTTATTCCAGCTATCCAGAAAAAATTTCACTGAGGAATGTGACTGATTTTACATGGGACCTCACAGAGAACATGTGTACAGCTAGGAACGACATACTGAGCATGGTAATGACACATAATAAGACGGTTTGGTGTAAGTTTTGCTGAAGAGTATAATTTTAGGCACATTATATAGCAGCCAGCGTAGTTGCAATCTAACAGTTATGTGGAAAATGTCAGAATTCAACAGCCAAACAGTCAAATTCAGAAAGCTCGTTGGCACCACTAGATTATGATCATTCAGAATGGAGATCTTCACCTGCTGAAATGTTAATTTAAAATACATTGCCTGACTTTACAGACACCGTTGTTAAAATATACACATGTGCAGAAATACTTTGTGATCACTATTTTCACCTTTTCTGCTCGCAAAGTGATTTGTATACACATCTGTAACAAAAACAGATGGGCAAAAAGTACAACATTGTCTTCTGGTGGTTTTCCATTGTTGAAGATGGTGGTGATGATCTCCAGGTCTCATCAAACCTCAATTATTCAGTGATTCTCTGAATATTACCTAAGGCACTTTGACATCCATGACCAAGGGGTGTAATGGCAGGCTGCTTTTCTGGCTATCTGTTCCTATTTCTTCTGCCATTTACTTTGGATTTACTAGATATTTTGCTTTTGTACAATACAGCAATACCTAAACCACTATCATCAAAATCCATGTCTGTCTCTCACTGCTGTGCCAGTCCTGATGTTATGGAGCTGGGTTATCAAAATGAAGAGTTATGGTCAGGATTTGGGCTGTGAATAAACTTTGCTTAAGTGCATCCAAGTTCTAGAGAGATGCTGTTTTACACCAGTACCACAGGACTGTGTCCCTTCAGAGGACAGCTCCCAGCTAAGGAGACGTTAAAAGAAAGGATCTAGTAGGCTTTTTTTATATAAGTGCTTTTACTATAGCATTCAATAACAAGTTCTATGCCATATATTTTCAGTAAAATAAAATGTGAGGAGTTAAAAGTTTCTGTCAAATTGTGTTCACTGTGACTAAGACTCTCCAAAGATCATTGGTATTCACCTGTGTCTCAAACGGCAGTTTAGTATGTTGTAATAATATGATCTTGAAATATGCCTTAATTTTGCAGAGAATGTAATAACTCTGTGAGAATTACTTAGTGAAAAATATGTCCTATCATTAGAGATTGATAGTTTATAGAATTAATCCTACTTCCATAGTAATCACTGATATATTTAAATAGGTGATTGACATGGTTTTTAGCTGGGATAGTTAATTTTCTTCCCTGTAGCTGGTACAGTGCTGCGTTTTGGCCTTAGTATGAAAATAATGTGATACCACACTGATGTTTTAGTTGCTGCTAGGTAGTGCTTACATTAGTCAAGGACTTTTCCAGCCCCCCATGCTCTGCTGGGTGCACAAGAAGCCGAGAGGCGAGGGGGCACAGCCAAGAGAGCTGATGCAAACTGGCCAAAGGGACATTCCATATCATGTGA
>WEKW01012570.1:858940-873257 GCA_013389905.1 Sula dactylatra | reverse complement strand
GGGGGAGGTTTTTTGTTTTTTCCCCTCTTCCCCCAGGTTTTATTTCTCTCTCTCGTTATTTTCCTATTATTATTGTTATTATTATTATCATCATCATCATTATCATCATTATTATCATCATCACCATTATTATCATCATCACTATTACTACTATTACTATTTTAATTATTAAACTGTTCTTATCTCAACCCACAAGTTTTCTTTCTTTTGCTCTTCTGATTCTCTCCCCCAGCCCTCTGGGGTGGGGGAGTGAGCAAGCGGCTACGTGATGCTTAGTTGCTGACTGGGGCCAAACCACGACAATGATATGGCTCCATGTTCAATTATATTGAAACCATGACCCTGAAACGCTATAGGTCAGCTGGGAATATCAGTGCCTACTTGCATTTCTTTCAGTATGGCACAGTCAGTCATTAATATGCAGTATTAATGCTATTAAATAAGACCAGGATTAATAGGTCAAAGACTAATTTAATCTGTTTGGTGGTGATGATCTATACTAAGAGAATTTTAGACGTAAAACAATAACTGTTACTGATTGAATAGTGTCTTTGCAAACAATGGTACGTGCTGTGAAAACCTGGAATGCTTTATTTGGCTTTGTTCAATGTTGTTCAGTAATGGCCAAAGTGAAGGTTGAATGGGAATTCAGTTCTAAAAGTAGGAAAGAAGAATATTAAGAATACTGGGGTTTTTTGGTTATTTTTCACAGCTATAGCTCTGGGTTAGTATTTAATCTCTTTTTAAGTTTTGATTCCAAAAGTTACATTTATTACTATTTTAGTGCTGCTGTAATGTAAACTGTATATGAAGTCGCTCAGTGGTAGTGCCTCTTCACATGTATCTAAAATGTGTTTAGCATTCAGCACTAAAGGCAAATTGTTTCATCAAACTGGGTGCAAATTTACATTGCGGGCCAAAGCTCCACGTGCCTTCTCCTGAACAGCAGCCCTGGAAGTCAGCTGTATGCAAATAAATATTCTTCATCACCTTGCCTTACCCCCATTTCATAACCTTACACAAAGCATCTTCATTTCCAGATGTTTTTCCTAAATTGTATTTCAGTTTAATTTCATATCTCCTTGATGGTTGTTGTCTGCTTATCTCTCTATTCAATGAGGAATCCAAAATGCAAAAGCTACCTCCTTTTGAAACCTTCTTGTCGTAGGCAAACCCATAAGGCCCCTGAATGGCATCTCATTGCTCATTCTCACTATGACAGCATGTAATTCTAGAGAGTAGCTGGAGAAACTGGCAGATAGCTACTCTTGGAAGCTGCCTGGAGTGACTGTCTGAAGCTCAGTGCTGACGGTGGTGTCTGAAACACAGGTTAGGAATGATCAAGTGGCGTTAACACGGAATAGGAGGGAAAAATATATTACTGCAACAGTCTAGTCAAAAAATAAACAGGACTTAATGGGCTGAAATGGGTTAGGAAAAGCTGATGGAATATCATAGTCGGGGAGGCAGTGTGGATTCATTAGTCTTGGTAAACCAGTACCTTTGTCAGCCATGAGTATTTTTGCTACCACAAGAAATCCCCTGCTGACTAGATGGGCTTACTGCGGAGGTCCAAGCTTACTGTGCTTCATAATGGAAAACGAGCTTGAGAGCAAGGGGGAACAGGAGAGGTGAGTTCTTTTTTGCCTGAAGGACATGTTAAGATTTCAGGCTGTTTCTGGATGCAGATAGCAGATTACTAACAAATCCTACTTTGGGAAAAAACAGTGCCAAATTTCTGGGCATCCCTAAGAAGTGTAATCCACGTCAGTTTAAAGGTGGAGGCAATTTATTGCTGGCTTTTGAACCACATGGTAAAGATAATTGGCTCCATCATTTTTGCATTCCCCTGGGTGAGCAGAATCAGCATTGGTGAGGTGTAATGGTATACGTTTCACACGCCTGTGAAAAGCCCTCTGTCATGAACCATGGGGACCAGAGGAATTGCATCAGTATTGCAGCAGAGAAGTGACAATGGTCCCTCAGCCTCTCTGTCGAGGTTGGGTTGGTATGCAAGGCAACGTGTTTCTGAGAGGCAGGTCGCTGTGCTAGTTTACCGTGTTTACCAACTGCCTTCTTCCAACTGGGAGAAAATTTGAATATACCCCAGGAGCAGTCACTGTGCTTTGTGGCTGATTCCACTCATCACATACACTGCATCATAACCTCATAATTTATTGAAACTACTGGACTATTGGTTGAAACCCAAAGGATGTTGAATCTTTGTTCGACATCAGTCTCTGACTCCAGCTGACAGAAATGCCAGTCCTGGTTTTTAGCATTGGTGATGGTGATATGGAAATTTCAGTAGATTTCTTTGCTGTGTCTGCTGGAGGGAAAAAAGTAACCATCTAAGATAGAGATTAATTTTCATGAACTGAGAAGGAACACAAAGGTTACTTATCTGAGTTAGTCCTCGATTCAGAACTTTGTTTAGTCCTCTACGGAGGTAACAGAAGAAGATATAATGCCAGAACGAAGATAGGAATGAAATCTCTACTCTGCCTTTTCCAGTCCTAAGGTAAATTAATGTGCTGCTGCAGGCAAAAAGATGGCAGAGGAAGCACTTCAGGATATAATTCTGGTGTCCAGTGGCTCTTTCTTACAGCCGCACACACAAAAAAAAAAGTGTGACAACGTTGCATAAACTTGCAGTTACCCTGCCTTCTGCTCACTGCAAGCTTTTTTCCAGAGTTCCTTAACAGAGAAATCTTAAAAGCTTCCTGCAGTCAGCAATAGCTCTCTGCAGGAAATCTGGGGAGGCTTTCAGTTGCCAGAATGAGCAAGCAAGTTTTTGTATATGACCAAGGCCACTAGCAGAAGACTTTGAGGCCAGGAAGGTGGGGAAAGGGTTGTGAAGATACACTTGAAGAAACTCAGTCACTTAAATCGCCATACATTTAACGTAATTGTTCCTGAAGTCTGTGAAAACCCTGGATTATTTCACATCAAGTTTACTCATTAAGTATGTTATCGGTAGTGCCATATTTAATTTGCTGGAAATTAAGTGCTGTGAGAAAAAATGTGATTTTCACATTCATGTAATCTTGTTTTGCATCATGGATATATAAATACATATATAAAGATTGCAGTGTAAGCATTGACTAATACACATAATAGTCTTAGATACTTCTTGATACAGTGGAGTCATCTGTGTGAACTCACGAACATGTTTTTTAATTAAAAAGTCCCACAAGTACATGCCTTTAGTTCTAATTACCTGTATTTTCAACATCTGACTTGAAAATACGTAAAAGAAAATAGAAAGTGGAACCTTGTCTTGCAGTCCTTGGTAATCTGAAAACTTTTGTAAAGCTGACTGTGTCTGCCTGTGAATGTGAATAAAGAGAAAACAGATGGAGCTGGAAACACTGTATGCACACATCCTCTTGGTCTTTCATTTCATTATGGAATTATTCTTAGATTTTGTGGGATTTTAAGACAACTCAACCGATAGCATTATGAAATTAAGGATGCTTTCACTTTATTTTTTCATTTGTGTGCTTTTTGACCTCCAGAACGTCCTCTTTCAGTTTCAGTATATCCGTCACAATATGATTTTTGAGGGGGTTTTTGTTTTTAAATCTCTGCCTTGTGATCTTTCCTTAGCTTGGTATAAATAATGCAGTAGGTCAGAACTGCTGCAATTCCTTTTCTTTCCAGCTTGAAAGTGTGTATGACGGAGATCCCTGAGAGCCTGTGGGACTGTGTGAGCAGAACTCTGGGCAGTGCGGAGAGCTTGGGGCACAGCGGGCAGCTCCTCCCCTCGCCCTCAAATCCTCAACTAGTGTGAGGCTGAGAATCCCCAAGAGGTGAAGGGGCCTCAGTGTCAGCCCTGCTGCTAGTTCACCTCAGATCCTTCCTAGCACTGTGGTTTCGGTTTGAGATGTCTTGCAATTGAAAAACGTAGAACATTACTATAAAGCAGTAGAGCTTAAAATGAATGAACAAATATTATCTAAGACATCATCTTCTGAAGGTAATTACCTCCCAACTCTATGAGGAGTCAGCTGTGATATACTGATTTTAATGTTGAGATTTTTGTGCATATGCATTTGTCCTCCCTGAAATAACACCTAATAACAATAGCTGTCCAAACCTTGAATTGTTGAAGGAGGAATGATCGAATGCATTAACTGGTTGGAAACCCATTGCTTCATGGCTATTAAGTTGTAAGAGTTAAACATATTTAATATTTTTGCTGGCTGTAAAATATTTGCTGTCTAAGAAGGTTTGCCCTTCATGTCTTTGCAAAGATCCTAGCTGACCTCTGTCCACTTGAAGTTCAGTGGGTCAATGCATTTTTATGATCAGGACGGCCATAGTTGTGTGGCAGGTAATTAAGTATCATTGATGGGAAGGTTGCTTAAGGTTCACGTATACCATAATTCCACACTATCTTGCCCATGCAGACATTTGCCCTAGAAGATATTGAAAATTTTACGGTGTTCCTCTCTAGGAGTCAACCACTGTGAGTGAGTTATGTGTTCATTTCTGCAGGGGAGAATGAACAACATTAATGTGACTTTGGATAGCAGTTTCATTTTCAGAATGATGTATCTTTCTCTTTTGAAGCTTCTTCTGTAAAAATCTTTGAAGCAGGTGTGAAACCATTCAAATTGCATTTTGCAATCTACCTTTGTGAAAACAAGTGTTTGTAAACATCTCTCGCTTTTAAAGATGTAAGATAGCTACTATGCATATAGCCACTCTACTTACTTATAGATCCTGCAGACTTCCCCTTTTATCGTCATCTTATTTTTACCCCAGCTTTTACACGTTGTTTTGGTTCAGATTGTAAAGACTTTTGCATGCATAGAGGAAGTTGGGTGTAGAAAAAGTATGTGTAAAAGGAAATCTAGGGATCCTGGGACTAGGTAGGTGCTGATATTACTTATAGGCTACTGATGAGAATTAAATTGAGGTCAGCCCTGGGCAGAAAGATTTATTTGACATTGTTGGTGTTGAGAGTATGTAGAATTAATGTCTGACCTTAGTCTATTACCAAACAGCAGAGCAGATAGCAGTATCTTTGCAGGTTCAGCAATGAAAGCTGTTCTCCTGTTCCAGCACCTGAGGGGGAGAAAAAACAGTATTGAAGGATGCCTACAAACTGTGCAAACATAGTGGTGGGAGACTGCTTGGGTCTGTCATTCACAAATTTATCATGGTGTATCTTAAACTTGTTTGTTTTCTCCTTTAGTTCGCAGTTTCTGAAATCTTTCCCTCTGGTAGCTTTAAAATTAGCCCGAAGTGGTTAGCTTTCTCATTTCCAGCCTCAGTGGAATCATTCCTGCTTTACAGCCATTGTGTGAAACAAACAGAAAAAGTGAGCTTGAGTAGCACCTCCTCTTCTGGGCTATTTAGTCCAGGAATATTTATAGCCAGCAGCCATATCCACTGTCGGACTTGTAATGCTCTTGTAATAGAGGTGCACTTTTCCCCATCGTTTTAGTAGTCCCTTTGTACCTCTTTCAAGACAACTGCAGTGTTTCTGAGTATGTGTAGCCAGTACAATGATATCATTTCTCTTTATATCTTTTCCTTATACATCCTTGGCTTATGTCTGCCTTTCTCTGTGTCACAGTAGGTGCTAGTTCACGGTCATCCTGGTATTGACTAATTTAGCCAAATAGTCTCCCCACATAAAAAATCCTTAATGCACCAGTATCATTCATCAAAATATACAGCAATATTGGTACCAAGCTGAATCCTTATACTTATGATCTCTTTGGCATCCTCTTTGCTAGTCATTGATAACTTTGTTGGTGTATTGTTCTCATCTATTTTGAAAGATTAGGTGCAAAGCATTGCAGCTGGGGAGCACCATTGCAAAATTGCCTCATAGCTTTCTGGGTTTCAAAATGTATTTGCCAATTGTAGGTCATTTCCCTGGACAAATGATTATTTTTTTAAATTTAAAGTATGGTCTTCTTGCTCCATATAGGAGTTACTTAAGTGTAAGTCATATTATTACTATTACTAACACAGCGCAGTGTTAACCCTTGAGGATAGGTGAGGCTTCTTCCCACATAAACTCCATTAAGTCCATGGAGAAATGATGCGGAGTGCCATAAGGCTATACGCTCAAAAGTTATGTTATACAAATCCTGTTACTTCCAAATCAGTTGGTGTGCTTACGTCCCACATGATGCTTGGAAAACATACCCATAAATTCAGTCAGAAGCAAATAGAGTGTTCTGAACTACTGAGACTTTAAAGTAAGTCTACATTTTGGATGGTAGAAGACTGTTACATATCATCAAGCTGAGATAACAGCACTTCCATCTTAAAAACAAATACAGGAGAATTTCCCCAAATCAGAAAAGTTTTTAGATTGCACCTTTCTGACACAAGTTGTCTTGCATATGCAGAAACCAGTTCTTCTACTGAAAATCGTGTTTTTTCTTGCATGATAAGTGGGATAGAAAAGGTAAGTTGAAGCTCAGGTTACAGGTATTCCCAGTTACAGGTATTCCCAGGAAATGTGTAATGTGATCATGCTGATTCAACTGGAAGTGTACAACTCTGTTCCGCACCAGCACAGCAGCACCAGTCCTGGCCTTGCCGGCAGCTCAGCTGCGGAAGGCTCAGCCGAGCATGAGAACAGGAGCCGATGTGGAAGACAGTGGCAGTTGTCTAAGGCTTCCCTCAACAGCAGCAAGGACAGCGGTAGTAGGTACTACCTCTAACTCCAGACAGAGACATGTACAGCAAAGTAGAGAGTAGCCATCAGAAATGTGAAGTTGTCACATATGCCTGAACGTGAGGTACGTTTTTCTTTCCATCTATCTTGCTAGCATTATCCCACACAAGCCGCCCCTGCATTGGTACAAGTCGGTGACATTAAATCTAATGCTGTGTGATTGTGCAGAGGAGGAAAGGTATGAAATTACATCTCTAAGTTTAGAACAACACTATTGTTTGTAAGACAAATGTTTAAAACTGAACTCTAATTTGAATTATAAGGCTCACTCTGCTGTAGAATAGTTTGGGGTTGTTTGTGTTTGGGTTTTTTTGCTGGAAAGTCACAGTATTTATCTATCAGAATGTTATACCTTTGTAAAGGACACATCTTGCCAGCTGGTATAATTTGCATGGCTGTTTTTCCCATTTCAAGGCTCATGCTGTTTATGCAGCAATGTACTTTAAAGTTGTAATTTGATGTGGGCTTGTTTTTATCTCACTGTTAAGATATGATTTTGGTTTGGGGAGGTTTGCTCTCCATCTCCACTTTACAAACTAATACAATATTCAGATGCTGTGTAGAACCTGTGTTTCAATTTGGCTCATCATTTAAAGAAATATGGAAAATGTTCAGTGCTGCATAAACAAATAATTTAAATTCTGCTAGGCCTTACGCCAAGGTGAGAAGGTGAGTGTTAGGAGTACTGAATTTAAAAAACAAACCCTGAATTACATACGGTTCTTGGTAGGTTCCCAAGTAGCTTTCTGAAAATTGCAATAATGCGGGAGACTTGTCTTGAAAAGGGCCCCTGGAGAATTTGAAGAACCAAGATAAATACAGAAGCCCTTGGTGTTTGGTGCATGGAGGAGCAGAGTGGCTTTTGTGCTGCTGAAACAGAACTTCGGTTGTCATTACTTCAAAGGGACGCAGAAGCGTGGCTGGGTTAGCAAGGGTGGGCGGACACGGGGGAAGGAGGAGTGGCAAGGGACTACGGTGGTGACACCGTGGTTGTCGCTGTTCTTCATACATCGGACCGTATTTGCATTTTTAGAGTACCTTGCCTGAAAAAT
This sequence comes from Sula dactylatra, assembly GCA_013389905.1. Classification (NCBI taxonomy): domain Eukaryota; kingdom Metazoa; phylum Chordata; class Aves; order Suliformes; family Sulidae; genus Sula; species Sula dactylatra. The sequence continues at coordinate 865,499 of WEKW01012570.1, read as the reverse complement.
GGAAGCGTTATATGGGCCGATGTCGGAGCAGTGTGCTCATTTAATTTAGCCCACTTCGCCTGAACAAGCCAAGATTATTGTTCCCCTCTAGAAGTTGTTCATTTTATTCTGCCATGAGTTGACGTGGTCTAACAAGAGAGACGTACACGTGTTGTGTAGAAAGCTTGTAAGGGTGAATTGTGAGAGAAGAAAAGAGGAATTTGTTTTATTTTCATTAGTCTTCAAAGGGGTGGAACAGAATCACTAACGTGAAGATTAGTTGAGCATGTGACACACATTTTCATGTCCACTGAGGAAAATTCATATGAGCATGTTTGATACTTGTATGTGTCTATGGTAAAAGGAATATAGAAGCAGAGAGAGAGGGAGTAGTTCAAAAACATTTATTTTTGTCTAGGAAAGATACTTTTAGAAATCACATTTTTCAGTGACAAAGGCTACCCATTTTTCTTTTGCAATACCTATGCTATTTCCTATGGACAGCTTGGATTTCTTCCCCCAGCATTTGGCCTTGTGCTGGCATTGGGAGTATAACTTATTTGGATCTTTTCATTGTTGTTGTGGTTCTGAAGTTTTTTCATAATTGTATGTTTTCTGCATAACATTACTGTTATGCACACAAAAAAATAAATACAGGTTTATTCAAGATTTTTTTGGACTTTTTACGTTTGTGTTAAAAAAATCTATTTTTAGATTTTTTCAAGCGTAATTTTCTTAGTGCATCCTCTTTTAGGTAAGTAGTTCTTGATAAGAAACAGCTTTCATTATATGAGAGTGAATGACTTGTTTGTTTTAGGCTTGTAATTATTCTCAGTGATGGTTTTATAGTTGTAACTGATTGTAAGCTTTAATAATCATAGTATGCAATCATACCTTGCAGCATTTTATGTAGGAATCCATTTCTGTTTCCAGCTTGGTATATCAGCACACTTAATGTGGTTGTATTTTTCATGGCTTAATTAAAACTAATATTTAACATGATTTCAAATTGCCAGTTCTGGCAGTTTGCAGATAGATGTAACAAGGATCAAATCATTGTCTTCTGAGACTGCTGAAATTTACAGTGACATTTGTTCAGCCAGTCACAGCTCAGGTGGTTTGTGGGATTTTGAAAGCCAGTATGTGTCTGTCTTCAATATCAGTTATAGGCACTTCAAAAAATTGCTTTTGTATGGTATGTGAGCAATGAGTGTTCTGTTTCACTGAAAAACAAAATGAGTATTTTTCCCTCTGAATTTCTGAGGAGAAGCAGCCTGAATTACTTCCTGTCTATAATGTATTCATTTCTTACAAAACAAATAGGCAGTCTGAAAATCCCCGAGGTATCCCCGCTGCATGCTTGGTTTCCAATTTCTCTACATGATGACTTAAAGAAAAAAGAAAATCATATAATGTTATTTGGTTATATTTGAGATGTGGAAGGAATTTAAGTTCCTTTACGTCGAGACCACTTTGACTTAGTAAATGTGTATCTAGATTTTCCTTTTCAAACAGAAACAGGAATAACATACCCTTAGCCTAAAAAGCAAAGTACCTAAAAGGTACTAATCATGAACATGCCTGTTTAAAGCATTAGATTTCCTTGCTGATGGGGAAGTGGGCAAGCTAGATGGAATATTCCTTGCTGCATTTAAGGCAGCAGAAGTGTCAGCCTTTATTATTTTAATAATTCATCTTTGTTATGTTGATTGTGCATCTTTGCTGTAGCGTATGACTTAAGGTTGTTAAGGCTGTTCTTTAGGTGTATTAATTAAATCTGTTCTGGTGCCGTATGCAGTAGTTTCATAGGATTCACCTCCCGAGTGTTTGCACATCAAGTATTCTGCTTGAGCACACTGAGGCCCTTCAGCAAGGTCAGTCATGTGTGTAGGATGAGGGAGCATGGACAGTTTGGGCATTTGAGGGAGGGAGGCAATGAAGTTCCCCAAGGATCTGTACTAGGGCCAGGCCTGATTCACTTGGAAAGTGCGTCACAAGTACTCGTACTATGGCACAGAGGGGAGGCTGGATCTTTTGGAATCTTTATGGGAGAAGAGGTGGGAGAGCAGTAGTGGCAAAGGGTTTGGGTAAGGCATCCAGATGCTGCGTGCTGGAGGTTGCAGGGAACTAAGGGTGGAACTGAAATCCTGACAAGCATTTCTGAATGATCAAAAGGATGGAGGAAAATGCCCCTTACTGAAGTGAACAAGTGTGTTTAACTGTGGTGTCTAGAATGAAAACATCCAGACTTCAAAGTAAATTTGATTTGTTTGATTAAAATGTCCATATGGCACTCAAGTGTCCATGGAAATTAATGCTATTACAAAACCTCAGTAGCTTTAAAATAATTATTCCTTGCCAGTAGCAAAGGCATATAGTCACACTGTGATTTGGTAAGAGAGAGACTTTGCAAAAAAATTGTCCTTCTTTTGACTGTTTTACTTTTTGTTATATCAGTCAAAGCCACGTTTTTTACATTATAGTCAATGTCCTTAAATTATCGCCCCTTAGCCTGCTGAAGAGCAGCTGTAGTATTTCATTGTTCAATGCTGTAATAAGGGGAAAAAAGCAGTAATAGAAACATGTTAACACTGGCCACTCTGAACTCTTGATTTTTGAAAATCTCCTGTGTAGTTGAGCTGGAGGTTCTGGATATTAGGGGCTTCTTCACTTGTTCTTCACTTAGCTTATGGCTAAGGCAGGCAAGTAGGCATGCATGTGTAGCTGGCAAAAGGTGTGTATTCTGATGTTATCTTACTCTACCGCTTCTTGTCCTGTAAAGGATAATGAGTTCTGAAAGACTGTTCACGGCCTTAATGAGTGATTCAACAATGGGAAACTTAACATTTATATTACCAATACCTAGTTACTTTTTCTGGGAAGACTCTCTGATTCAGTTAGTGAAATATTTTTCTCTGTGTTTGATTTCATTATTTATTTTGTTAGGTGTGAGGGACGGTATCAGAGGATCTGTTTTTCCAAGGATAAATATAAAGAAATATTGTATATTACATATAGAAATAATATGCTATATATAATATACTAGATATTATTTAGCTTTTAAGTACTGTGCGCATCATGTTTGCTAACAATAAAGAATTCATTGTAAGAAAATAAATTAGCACATTTGGATCATGAAACAGTTTCCCCCAATGTGGCATAAGAAGAAATTACACTTCTTGTAGATAGCAGAAAAGTTGCACTGCACACAAATGAGATCAATTAAAGGGAGATGCATGAAAGGAATGGAATTAGTATAAAAATATGCTTTGCTGAACATCTAATTGCCACATACAAAAAAAGATTAGAGCATTCGTTCTGAACATGTTCTGAATCCAGATACAAAGAGAAAACCTGCAACCTTCGTATTCAATCGCTGAGCTAACTCTGCCTGAGTTTGTCACATATCTTCAGACTTTCTTCAGCACCATTTTTCAGAAATAATTCCTCTCTCCATCTTCAACTACATTTCCAAGATGGAGGCATAAGCAATTTGATGATTTGACTGGAGAAGTGGTTGTATTTTTGAATGAGAGCAGATGATAACACAAAAACAAAAATCTAGCTTGCACAAAGTCTCAAATATTGGCTGCCTGTTTGGAATAGAGGTGTAATTACCATTGGAAGGGATTGTTTTCTACATGGTTGCTTTCTTTATTGGTTTTCCTTCTTACTCAAACAAGCACTCAGTTTTTATTATGTTTGGAATTCATATTCACTCCTGAATTTAAAAAAAAAAAATCAAATTTTCTCATATTGTTTTCATGTTAAAATTCCTCTTGTTCATCCTTTTTTCCACTGGGACTTGCCCTTTCCTTTCTTAGATGTTTTCCTGCTTCTATTATTTAATTATAAAATAAATAGAATTTTATTTAGAAAATAACAGGCATATTAACAATGAAGGTAGTTATTTTTCTGGAATGAAATCCTGTAATGAATGGGTGGAAAGAGAGAAAATCTATCTGATTACTTTCTTGTAGACCTTGTTTGTCATTTGCCAGGTTTCTCTTCTTATGGATTCTTATGGATCTTCTTTGACGACATGTGAATGATGGTGAGTCCCTCATAGTGAAGAACTATGGAGTTCTTGTAGAACTGCAAGACTGACTGCTGCAAATGGATTTGTATTTTGAGGATGTTACTGGCATCAACAAGGTCAAAACTGGACATCAAGCAACAGTAACGTGATGCCCCCAGAATTAATGGAGAAGTTGTTTCTTCTCCTGGTTATTTAGGAGCAGGGCAAAAATCTTAATTTTTAGCATTCTACTAACAGGGAATATCAGAGAATTTAACAATCAGATTATATGCCCACCAAAATTGTAACAACTGGAAGAAAGTAACTTTTTAAATAAACCCATGACATTCATCCAGGTATTATGAATCCGAAAGAAAATTATTTATGAAGTGGGTACAATAGACTTATGATCTATTATGCACCCAGACTTATGGCTGGGTGCATCCATCTGTTTCTCTGGTGTAGGGATGCGTAGCCACCAGACCTTTTTTTGCCTAGCAGCTATATTGCTTCTCTGCTTGACATGCAAACATTGCAAATGAAATACTAGTACAAAAATGCCTTGAAACAAAAACATTTCCTTTGTGCAACTAGCTCTGTAGAATACAAGGAAATTAGCAGGAAAAGCATAGCAATGATCTTTAAAAGATAAGAATCCTTGTCTTGTAGAGTCAATGGATAATTTCCCCAATTTCTGTCTTCTTCACTAGACTGGAATACTGTGTGAGCAGATCTAAGTCCTTTCTGTTTATGTGGATCCCCTTCTGATTCAGTGTTTCAGGTCCAGTGTTCTTCTCCTGGCCTGATCAGAGGTAAGGAAAGCACACACTGTGCCAAAGGGGACTTCTGTGAGGATCAAGGACTGAGACCTGAGTTGGACTGTGATTAAACAGGATCCTCAGCTGCTTGGTAGAGGATATATAAGCTCTGCATCCTCCAGCACAACTGCCCATCCGTCTTCCTGCTGTTGAGATCTGCAGGCACATTCAGGTAGTGGCTCCCAGTTTATATTGTGTCCCCTGGACAGTAGGCTGCTGTCTCTCTGATTTTAAAGATCTTTGCAGACGTGGCAAGATGCTCTTTCACCCTTCAGCAGTACTATTTAGTGATTTACATTTCAACTAAGAGTGTGCTGGGTTAGAAGGGCTGTTGGCAAGATACTGTTCTTTTGTCTTTTTAACCACTGAAAATGAAAGGAAAACAAAACTGGAAGGTGGATATATATGGAGATGATTTTGTGCAGTAGCAGAGCAGGCACTAAGCACAGGGCTGATCTTTGCTGTTCCTCCTGTGTGCTGCCCAGTAATTTCTGTTGGTGTGAATTCTGCCTTCATTGTAGAGTTATGTGTAAGAATTCTGCGTTTGTTCCTTTAAAATGACTAGATTTGTGGCTTTTATGGGGAGATGGGTCTGTTGTGAGATTGCTCTTTCTTTTGTTTATCCCTGGCTGTAGAGTTGCACCAAGTGAACCCTGTATTTTTTGGTCAATGGAGTAACCTAGTGAACCTGTTCACAATGAAGATATACTTACAGAAATTACGCTATATAATACTGTTTTGGCTCTTTCTTTCCAGTTCTCTGTTTTAACATTTGGGCAGTCTTTTATATTGATTCCTCAGCTTTGCATGTGTAGAAACAATGTGTTCAGAAGGAAGCACTTGGCATGGAATATTATGTTTCCTTTAAGAAGAAACTCTACTCCTTATAATCCTTATTAGTGCATAAGGCTTGTGAGTTGGCATTGCTGGGAGGCTATGAAGAAGTCACTTGCCATGTATGAATGCATGCTTTTTGACTCTGGAAGTGCTGCTGGTAAAAGGGAAAAATTGGTGGTGATTACTCAACTTCTTTGGCATTGCAGGATATTCTTGTAGTCAGAGAACATGAATCGGGTATAACCTCCTGTATTTGTATGCATATTTGAGTCCAAGAGCAAGTGAATTGAAGTGGGAGGAGAATAGTTTTGTTTGTTTTTACTTTTAGTGGTTTATTTAGTATAACCCTAATTAATTATGCACTATTACGACCTTTAGGTCTTCAGTTGTCCTTGTCTTTAAAATAAAATAAAACTCTTGATGGCAGCATGTCATGGTTCTTGGCTGCAAAAACAACTCCCACAAACCCTATACCGCTGGAGGGCCTGATGCCTGTGCTTCCTGCTTTCTTTGGACTCGCTACCTCTGTGAAGGTAAATGACCAAAACGTGTCAGCAGCACTCTGCACAAGCAGTGTCCTGACTCCTCCTTTGTGCCCTTGGGCTTTGAAGACCGGGGGATGGGTCACATGCAGCCCAGCATAACCCCTCTGGGTTTGCCCCTGCTTCTGTTCTTTAAAGAACTCTAGTTTGTATGATCTGTGTTCAAACAGACTAATGTCCTTTCACTAGCAGGATATTAAGTCTCTCAGGAGAAAATAGCTGCTGGTGAAGATTTGTCTGAGCGAAGAGAGAATATACGAAATCACAGCAAGGGATTAAATGGTTCTGTTGAAACCAAGGGGTAATCCTTGTGGGTAAGGCTTGACAGAGGACTAAAATCAATTGATCCTGAAGTGCAAAATGTT
>WEKW01012570.1:778139-858928 GCA_013389905.1 Sula dactylatra | reverse complement strand
TTTTTAAATTTCCAGGGCTGTGATCTAGTCCCTTCTGACTTTGTTCTTTCCCCTAAATTACAGTAGAAAAAGGCCATAATGAGCAGTGTGATGCAAGGCAATTCAGATTATGAACCCAAAAATGTCATCAAACTCAGTTTATCAGTGAATTAAGAATCAGATATGGTGATGTTAAATACCATTCAGTGATTGCATATCCCTCAAGGAGCTCAGGGGCATTAGGAAAAAAAAAAGCAATGCTAGATGTGCTGGACTTTTGTTAGTTTTGTGAAATTTAAGAGATTAAGCAGAGAAAAGTCTTTGTCACAGTATGAGGTTCTCCCAAAGGGTAGGATAACAGATAATCCTTTCGTACTAAAGCTATATATATTTCGGCTACAACAGCAATCAAAAGTAAAGCCGTGAAAGCCTGTAAAAACCTGCCTGAAGGGCAGGCTCTTTCCGAGTGCTACAGAAAGCAGTTTCAAAGTTGATGTAACAAGATCAAGTCACTCTTTTTCTAAACACTGCATGTTGGATGTTGGGTCTCTTCTGATGCTGTCAGTAACAATGTCCCGAGTGGAGCTCTCTGAGATGCCACTTTCTGTAGTACCTGTGTTTAAAAATAAATTAATAAATAAAAAAAACCCCTCTTTGGCTGAGGTAGCTGTGTTTGAGGAATATAAGATTTTTTTTTTTTTTATTATTGTTTCATTTTTTACTGGTAGTGTTAAACTAGCCAGGTGACAGCTCAGATTGGTATTTTGCAGGCACAAGCATCTGCTGACCTGCTGGAAATGGAGAAAGGGGAAAGTACAAGTGGATCACACCAAGAAATTGTAAAACAGGTTGCTAGTCTGAACTGCCTTTTGGCCACTGTCAGGCAATCGGAACAAAAATGTCTACCGGCTGTTCAATTTTTAGTCTTCTACCTGGGGTTATCAGAAAGCGCCATCGTCTCTATCTGCTGCTGTATGAAGCCTACCACATCACTAAAAGCTGACACCCTGAGATGTATTTTACATGAAGATGGGTGAGGATTTCTTATTTGACCCCTTTTGCTAGGTTAGGGAAGAAACCTCCAGGTGAGGGACTGTTACACAGTGGTAACTTTTGAAGCTAGCAGAGCCATTTAAGCAGTTTCACGCTCACAGCATACGGGAGGGATGTTTCACAAAGTCTTTGGAGCCTCTTTTTTTTTCTTGGTGTAAGAATACCTTAAAGCTGGTTGAATCAGGTTTTCTGGAAATTCTCCCTGAAATTAAGGCATGCTTTCTCTCTCTTAACAGACTTCATTCAGCAGTCTGTGGAAGACAGTGTGGCATGTTGCATGCATCGGAGAATGTGTGGGTGGCTGTGTTCCTATGATATGGATATGTTCCTAGTTATGCTTCAGCATAACTACGCAATTTTAGGAAGGAAAGACTAAACAACACTGCTTTAATTTTCCTTTTGCTATGTTTTATTTTTCTCTTGCTTTTCAGTTGTGAGGTCTCCTCCTGACAGCCAGGAGCCCTTTCAGTCATACCTTGCTTGAGCTTGACTTTTATTTTTCTTGTAACGTGCAGCCATGACATGAAGAAATGCAGAACCATTAGTAGGCTCTTACAGAAACAGATTTTTGAAGGTTATAACACTTGCAAACTACTTTTTAAAATTTGCTTTTACATGCAAATTTTCACAGCAAAAATGACCAGTTTTGCATGAAATAAGGGACAGGACAGGTACAATACTATGCAACTTCTGCTCTGTATGCCAAATTTAAATAGCTGTTAGTGATGATGGCAAGTTTTAAAATGTTTCTGAATAATTACTATGATGGAGATGAGTGATCTATCAATGGGTGGCAACATTTGAGTCTAATGTCAGGTTATTCTTTGGAAACCACCTACTTTGTGGTGCGCTCCTCCCTAGCGTCTGCTGTGCTTGTCATATGTCGTGTCTTTTCTCCTTACTCCCTTGCTCCCTTGTTTGATTGCTTTGATTTTCTTTTTCTCTCTTGACCTTTAAAACTATGCTACCTCCCTGCAGTCCTCTGGGTTTTGGACTTAGGTGCCTTTCGAGTCCATGCTGAGAAAGGTGTAGAAGCAGCTTTCACCCTTTTGACGGAGCTCTGTGACTTGTGAGCAGCATTGCCTCATGTACAGTGCCATATGGAGAGCTTTGGGGCTTCTCCCTCATGCTTTTCAGGGAAGAAGAAAGGAGGTGACCCTTAATCCCACAAACTCTCATGACATCTATACTGTTCTTCAGTGGAGGCTTTTTATCCCTACAGTGTGGGAAGCATGGAAGTGGCTCACTGTTGAAAATCACCAGCAAGTACATTAAGGGTTGTTTCTAAGGCTATGGGTGGAGATGCTGGGAGGAAACAGAGCCTGAACCAAGTGACAGCAAGGGTCAGGGTGGAGCAGCCAGCTCCAGGCCACTCTGCATAAACCTTTTCCTGTGTTCAAAAAAGACATATGCAAAGCATGTGGTGTCATTGCTGCAGGAGAATCCCAGTGAACTGTGGTGCAGATTTCATATAATTAGATCACTTGGTGTCCTTTGGTACTGTACTTCCTGCCCTCTCATTGATGGCTTATTGCTTAGACAGAAGCAAAACTTTCCTAATTCCTCATTCTACAGAAAACACAAAAAACCAGAACAAGTAGATTTCAAAGAAAGAAGAGTCCTGGGAAAAAAGTCAGCTCAGTAATGCCCCAAGTATAAAACATGCTGTAATTGGTGATGTAAAGAGGTTGCAGAGCATCGGGACCTCCATGTAAAGCCAGTCCCAACCTCATTTTTGTTGAGTGATCTTCAGCCATCCTTTTTCCAGAATTTGTGTGTGAATTCTGTTAAGGCATCATGGCAGTAAAGCCCTGTGGACTGCATAAGTAAATAATTAGTAAAGGGATAAATTATACAGAGGTGCTTATGTTCAGGCAGAAAACTTCAGCAAATACCTTTTCGGGAGGTAAAATCTAAAATAAAGATTAGGACAAAGGTATCAGCCTATAAACTACTAAACTAATATGTGAGATGATGCTGAGAAGTCATATCAGCTCAGCCATCTCAAAATCCTGCTAGGCTTTATAGCTGAATAGTTCTTTTTTTTAACTTCGTTTCTCCAAAAACTGCAGCGGTTTTGCACCATCTCTGCCAGTCTGTCGGAGGGCCGTGATAAAAGATGATAGCCATCCATTTAACAGAAAGCGATCGGAGTCAGAAGGGATGAACCAGCCTTTGGGACTTGGAGTGTGAATATTTTCACACTCCATTCAGTAAAATATCTATCTAAAGGTATTTTTAAATTTAAGTTTTAGGTATTGTTATTAGGTGTTAAGGTATTTTAAATTTAGTTTTGTTACCAGGTAAGAGTAAAATGCATGGCACACGTTTTCCAAAAGATGAAGTGTTGAATAGTATATTCTACAAATATTTAATGAAATGCTTCTTCTCGTTGTGAGAACCATTGGAAACATAATCAGTTTCTTCACTAATTCAAGGAGATAATGCAAAGGTCCAAGAAGGAATAGATAAAGTTAGAAAAATAATTAGAGAGATGATTTGTATTCAAGTCACCAGACTAATGAAATTCACCCTAAAGCATCTGCGGAACTGGCCAGAACAGTCTCTGAACCATTATCCATGACCCATACCTGAGACTGACGGGTGACAGGAGAGGTCCTGGAGGACTGAGAAGGGAAATTTCATTGCATAAATAGCTGGTTTAGGAGATGGGGACAGAGCAAGGATTGCAGTTCGTTTCAAGTTAAATTGCTCTTTTAAAAGTTTACCACGCGCTGTTCTCTTAAGTGAACATTGGAATTATAATCTAGGGGAAGTCACCAATAACATGTGTGCTGTCACACAGGGAGATGTTTTCAAGTCCGTTGTGAGCTTGTGACAAATGTTAAACATGAGACTGTCATGTTTAATTTTTTTTCTTCATTGACTTGTGCGATATCAGAGAGACTAGAATTGGAAAGTCACAGACACAGCAGCTTCAGAAAGATTTGAAAGCGTTTCAACAAGGACAGAATTATAAATGATGTTGACACATAAAGAAATTATCTGAAATAACTAAGATTTAATTTAGTCACGACAAGGGCTAGGCAGTACCAAACAGAGAATAAATGGCTATGCATAACTAATAGGACTAAAAAAGGCCTAAAGAGGGGCAATTGGATGGAGTGGCATTGTGTGAGGAGACACTGAATGGATTTGGACTGTTCAGCCTAAGAGATACAGCCAAAGCATGGACCTCATAGAGGGATATAAGCTCCAAAGTGGGGAAAAATGGTTGCAGACAATTTATTAATTCTTTCTTATAAAGAAGAAGTAGGATTAGAACAGGTTAAATTAAATTTTCCAGTAGCAGATTTAAAGCGAGCAAATGGAGTGCTTTCCCATGTGGTGGTCGATGCGTGGACCTCACTGCCATGGAGTGCGGCAGATGGCCAAAGCTCACGCGGGTTCAAGATGCACTTTGACAACTTCATGGAGGAAAAATTCTCCCGTAACTTCACCAGGCAAAGGTACAACCTCTGGCTCAGTAAGTCCTAGAGCAGCAGTTTGGTGGCTGTTCTCGGGGACAGGCTTCTCAGCCGGACAGTTACTGCCTGGAGCTGAGTACGCCAGTCCTCTGTTTCAGCATTACTTCAGAAATGAGGTTGCTCCATTATTAAATTTCTATGACTGCCTGCTATTTTTGAGACAGTTATGATCCTCATGCCAATCTGTAGAAAACCACTGAAATCAGTGACCGTTTCTCTTTGTAGTTGAGGTAAAAAAGAATAAATGCAACGTCTTTTTAAGCCAGTTGCCATGAAAACAATTTCACGACTGCTTTTATCGTGCAATAAATTACCCATAAAAGAGGATAGATTAATTTAATTATTTTGATTTAATCCCAATAGTGTATTGTTTTATGAAGCAATGCTGTGGCATAATTAAGAGTTGTAACTGGTTAAACACTTTATAACCACAGAGCTATTAATTAATACTAAATTACAATAAAATTAACAAAGTAACATAAACAAGCCACATAAATGTTTTAGAATGACAGTGATAATGCATCAACTAAAAAGCTGTTTATGTAAACCATTTCTTAGAGTTTGACTGCTAAAATTAATATTTATATAAGATAATTGCAAAAATGGAAATGGGGCAAGAACATTCCTTAATTTTTTCAATTCAGAAAAATCCTTTTAATGAGAAACATCTTTTTGTAAGTGAGTGTTGAAGCAAAGCCCTTGAACCCAAATTTACAGTAAAACGTAAAACTTTAATGTCAGCTTCAAGACCCCTCTGGATTTGACACTTGTTTGTCTTGTTTGAATACAAATCTGGACAGCTCGTGCATTGCTAAGCTTTAATTTGAGTATGATGCATTAATGCCACAACTCAGATTCTGTTCTCATTTGCAGGAATGTCAGGAAATGTATGAAATTATTTGCATGACTTGCTGGACTGGATGGTTCACAAATTTTGGAAATCCCGCAGGTATTCATTTATCATTGTGCCTTAGGTAGAGAAATACAAATTACTTGGTATCAGAGTGCTGGACTACAGGGGCCAGTGGCAGTATGAGATAGAGAAATAATTTTGAACTTTTTCAAACCGGGGATCAAATCTGATTAAGACCAAATAAGTTACAGTAATATGAAACAAGTTTTAGCAGTGTTTGAGAAGACCTAGCAGCAAGATTGACAAGGTTTATAATACTACTCAGGCCCTGGGATTTTGTTCTGTATGAGGCAATGTACAAACTGCTCTAAATATATCTGGTTTTTAATGGCATTTTGGAACCTACTGAAAACTAAAATTGATTATTTAGATTATCTCACAAACAGAAGCTCTAGAAATACACTATTTTTTTCCTAAATAAGATATTCAAATTTACTCTAAAGCCTAAAATTACTATGTTTGTAGCTTGCTGTTGAATGATGCTTTAAGTGCCAAAATGATGCAAAATAGACCTTGTGTCAGTACGAATTGAAGCCCGAATGTCTAACTCAGCAGGCTGCTAAAGAAAAGTTTGTTACAAATATCAAAATACCTTAGACTTCTAGTTTCAATATCTCAGGCAAAATTTGGTCTTTTTTATGTGTTTTAGTACATCGGTGTGACTAATCTTTGATAAATCAACAGTTTCTGTCCTGTCTTCTTGTGTGTAGTATGTAGAGACACAATGAGTATATGGGAACATGCAAATGCATTTGCTACAGTGTAGGTGGTACTACGGGGAGACTTGTGGGAATTCATGCACATAACGTAACTGCATGTGTGTGATCCTTATCATGAATGGCCTTGTAGAAACCCGTTTGCTTTCAGGTACCAAAGTTTTTGGAGGTGAGGGTATTGTCTTGAGCAGTAAAGGGCATGAGTTTATGATTTTGTGTTTAGTTATGTTCAACAGTAAATGGAGGGCTGATGGAGGGAAAAGAGCTAGGAATATATGTGTTTGGAACCATAAATCTATACATTGCTGAAGGTTTCCTTGAAGAGTTCCATGTAAGTGGGAAAAATAATAACCAAGCCAAACACAGCCTAAAACAGGCTAACATAAATATTACACAGACTGGGGGATGAAAGACTGTGGGAGCTTTTATTCCAGAGTATGCTGCTCAAACATTCCTGAATTATTAAGTTGGAGAGTAGGAGGGAGATTTCAGGAGGACAGTGATGGGTATGAACAAACACAGAAAAGGAACCACTTCTTTTAAAAGTTCAGTGTAATTCTGTCACACAAGTTCGTGTCATCCCTATTTAAGAACTCTTTCAAGGCTGGGGGAAAGCACAGAGTGTGGGCGAGGGATTGTGTCTGGGACTGTAACTGGGAACATCCATCTGCTGGTTCTGCCCAGGTTCGTGATGTGGAGTGTGTGGCTGAAACCACATTATTTTTATGGTCTAGAAGCAGCTGCAGCTCTGTGTTTGCTTACACAAAATCTTAAATCCTTTTCTGTGTCATGCAGATTTTGCATTTGATGTCTCTTGCTGTCAGTTTGTAACTGCAGAACACATGGATCTGTTTGAACTCTAAATCCGGTGCGTGCTTAACTTCCCTTGAGGACTAAGATCTTCAAATGCATGCCAGGGGGTACCCCAGTTTTCCTGAGTGGAAAGGCTGTTACCCAGATTCTCCGTGGCTGTGTTTGCTGAGAAGGTCAGCCTGCTGTTCTTCACCATTCTCACTGCATTCCCACCTCCACAAACCTCATGACTGGATAGCTTCTAGGAGTTTTCTGAAACCATTTTTTGCCAAATGAACCACAACCTGTCACTTAAACTTGTTTCACCGTGAGTGAAACAGATTGGAGAGCAAGCTGGTGGCCCGTGCTCCCAGCAGGGCTGGGGGAGTGGGCGCCTCCACCGTAACAGCAGTGAGGAGCAGCTGGACGTAGGCTGGGAGACAAGTGGGCCCAGGCAGCTTTTCACTTGGCGTAGCTGGAGCTGGGTGAGGACATATTTGCAGTTTCTCTCTCTCTCTGGGTTTCTCTTCAACTTCCTTCCTTGATGAATAAGAGCTTTTCACAGGAAGGGACTGGCACCATGTTTTCTGTTTTTATAACAAAGTTAGTAGCAAGTGAACTAAAGCCTTTTCAGCCTGAAAAAGACAAAGAAAGATAAAAGGTATTTTCTACATTTCTCCTCTCCTCATGTCAAACCATTGGGACAATCTTACATCTGTTTCATGTTTTAAGACATCCTCTGAAAGGAGTAAGATCTCTGGGGGATCCTAATGTAGCTGGAGGAATGAGGCAGTGTTCCTGTGGTAGCTGAATGCCATATCCTGTAATATTCAGCAAAGAAAATTTTGTGAAACCACTTGGTTTCCTTGTTGAATGAGGATGGGGAAAAGAGGAGTTACAGCCAATTTCTTGAACACCACACTGTAGGTGTACTACTTGAGGAGGAGGTGGTAGGCTGCTGGCTAGGCTCCTGGTGATGCTTTTTGGCTGGAGCCTGGTACTGTGTGACCAGAGGGGAGGAATTCTCCTCAGCTGCTTGGGAGATACCTTTTTGGAGAATCTGTACTTTGAACTTTGGCTGTGGAAAACGAAGGATTTTTTTTAATACTTTAAAACACCAAGAGAGTTTACATGCAAACTCACAGGTTACACTTATTTTATGTCTGTCTGTAGAGAAGTGGTCAGCGTACGTGATAAATACTGTTTTGGAAACCAGCTGTGCAACTGGGGTAGTAGAAAATAGAAATCAGGGAAAGGTCCTGTGAGCATGCCAGGAGAAACCAGGATTGGAAGGTGCTCTAATGTAGATTTTTTTTTTTCTGTAAGAACTAGTGATAATCAGCTGAGAGACACTGAAGGAGAGACAAACTATTAATAATAGTGAACGTATACGTGTATATATTTCAGTTGTCTGTCCTTTTGTTGTCTAAGCAGCATTCTGAATGTCATGAAATTCTGCATGTTTTTCTTATGTTTTCTTTGAACGTTTTATTGTTTTCTCCTTTATCATGTTTCTAAAACAATTCACATTGTCAGTCATTGAAATTATCAATTCATCGCAGGGCTGACGCATACAACAGACTGCAGCGGTGAATCAGTGTAATCTGTTATTTGGGTTATGAACCCCATGCACTTCAAATTTTCACTGAGAAGTTCAATGCCCAGGTGTACTCCGTTTTCCATTAGTGTCTGATTTAATAGAAAGCCAGTCTGGGCTCAGAGATATCACCCTGACTAGCTTGTCCTAGAGCCATAACATTGACCGTTCTTAAGAAAGAGTCTGTGTGGAGATGACTTGTCTCTCTCCCATCTCTTCCCCACTCACCTCCCGGTAGATGTAGTCAGAACTGGGCTTCTGCAGAGCTGAGGTCTGGTCTTCATCTCAGCAATACCTGCATACATGTAAGGCTTCAAAATGTGCTGAAGTGGAAAACATGGAGTCTGGCAGCTGATGCCTGATGTGAATAGGCAGCCCGATGTCCTAGCTGTGAAGACAAATGGGGATTTTGCAGATGGGCTCTACAGGAATAGGAAAAAGGGCATCACGATGACCCCTCTGACTAGGGTCTACTGGTATTCTCCCACATCACCGCAGGCTGGTGTAAGGGATGAGTCATGCCTCGAGTGGGATTTTGTGCTTACACTGAGGACCTATTTACAAGTTACAAGGTATCTGTGTGGGCTTCACCTGAGATAACATACCAACATTTTTCCAAACCGTGCTTCTTGTTTCCGTCGTATCCAAATGGAACTATTGTTACATACCTGTCTTTTCTTCTAATGTGATTTGTAATGGTATCCCTAGCAATTTCTACTACAGGTGCTAGGTATGATAGAATATGACTGTTGGTTATCAAGATTATTTTATTTATACAATTTTTTAAAGTGCATTTTATTACACAGTGAGTGAACTGGTCAAATTGAGCAATGCCTGAAGAACTGAGGTGTGAGGCAGTGTAAAATGGTACAAAGACAGATAAGGAATGTGGAACAAGGACAGAGCTGTTTTATTCATTTATTCTATAGATCGAATAAAACACAATCCCTGTTGATCTCTAAGCAAACCTTTTTCTGAGGCACTGTGAAATTTTGAGTGACCTGCATTTAGGAAAAAATTCACTAAGACTTTTTAAAAACTCTTTTGGAGATTTTATTTTATTATAAGCAGTAAATTTTTTAAATGTACTTTGGATGCAGTTGAGTTATATAGTGAGTTTGTGTGGCACAGAGTGCAGAAAAAATGAAAATCAGAACTGAGATTATAATTTTGGAATTTGATTGCTGCTCCTGTGTTTAATCAACCAGCTTCCACCAGCTGTGTGAGACCAGCATATACATGCATTATAAACAGAGGCAGACAAAAATATATATGAAATGTACACAGAAAGCAAGAAATAATGCTAAACCAAATCACTCTAGTTTGAATCAAGTTTACTTTCTATTGCCAAGAAAAATATGGCTAAGTTGATTTTCCAGTAGAGGATTGCAGTAAATCAAGTTTTCATTGCTCCAATTTGACGACAGAACTTACAATAAAAATACTAGAACGATACTCTTTACATGTTATAGTAGTTGATGGAGAATTTTGGAAGATGGCGGTTTTTAGGATTGGTGGTTTTGGTGGATTTTAGGAATACCACCTGTAAGTTTTGCTTCCTAGGAAGTAAGTGTATTGATTTACAAACCTGGAACAGATAAGTTTTATTAGCTGAGAAGGATATAGTTGCATTTGTATTTTTTCTGATGAAAACTTTTATTTAACATACTCTTCAGGCAAAATCAAACCCCATTTTTTCTACAGAAGAGGAGAAAAAATGTTTGTATGCAAAGCAATTCTGCTCCCCTCATCCTAACACTACTTAGTAGTTTTGGTTCATGAATTTTCCTTGTAAGCAGGTAAAAAAAAAAGTAGTGATTACTCTCTGCAGAAGGCAAATTATGTGAATATTTAAAGAGCTATTCAGTATTCTTTAATTTCTTGAGTTAAGGAGTATATCTTAGATGCATAAAAATTCAAGATCAGACATTGACAGAAGTGTAGAGATGGAATTTCCTAGGGTATGATGTACGAAAATGTACATACTGTAAGAATCGTTATAGGTAGAATTTGCTTAATTAAAATAAAGGTGGTAATTTTCAAAGATGCCCAAGAGATTTAGGATTCTTGCTTTAAGAAAAGTGAATTTGCATTCCTTAGCTTTGATAATATTGCTCTTCATACTGATTTTTAACATAATTTTTTAAAGTACTTTTTAAAGTACATAAATTTTTTGAAGTACTTACATGACTCACCTATTTTAGTGGAAGAGAAAAGCGGCCAAGTGAAAGCAGTGGTTCAGAGAACATGCTGGAGAAAAAAAGTAAATTTCATGTAGAAATAAACAAAACAAGGCAGGACCAAAGAAATGAATGAAAACATTCTTTTTCATAAGTTCCTAAATAAACCCTGCGTGCATCTCTGGTTTTATCCTTGTTAAAATGTTCAGTGGTAAATATGGATGTGGACTAAGAGGGTGGTGTGAAAGCAGCTGTATGGTGCGTGTCTCGCAGCAGAGAGGGGCAGGGAGCTTGTGGCCCAGACCAAGGGCTGGGGAGAGGCGGTGGGACTGCAGAGGGAGCTGCAGGCAGAAGTGACGTGGTAGGTGGGTGCTGTGAGGTCACTTGCATTGGAGGAAGCGGACTGGTGAGCAGCAGGTGGCTTTGTGAGGTGACAGTGCCTGTCAGAGATAACATAGAGGAGCAGAGCTTGGGGAGGGCAGAAGCGAGGCAGGGCAGAGGCTGGATGCTGGTGGTGAGACCAGGTGCTGGTGGCAGCATGTGGGGACATGAAGGGTGACCCAGAGCTGGGCCAACAGAGATTGCACCTTTTGTGGAGGTAAGGGGGGATCTGGTAATGGTGATGGGGCTGGGAGACTGCTTGTGAGACCTTTTCAGATGGGCCCGTAGCCAATGTCTAACCACTAACCTGAAGCCCTACCTTTAAACCTAAACCTTATGCCTAGCCCTTGCACCATTCCCAACCCCAAATACTTACTTCGGAGCTGAAGGCTGTGGGGTAGCCTTTCCGGGGCTCCAAAACCAGCAATCTTGCCTCTGGGTTCCTTCTTTCTCGTGTCTATCTCCTCCTCTCTAGGCTTGGTCATGCTCTGGTACCTTCCTGCCCAGTCCAGGTTCCTGCTCTTGGTTTCCTGATCTGCCCACATGATTCCTTGTTTGAAACCCTGACCTTTGCAAACACGCAAAGGATTTTTGATTTTGTGAATTTGAAGGCCCGTTCTGCTTCACTTCAGTTTGGTGTGCCTTCACTTTATCCCGGTTGCTGCTGCTGCCTCTGCTTTGGTACCTGGTTCCCCTCCCCAAACCTGGTTGCACTTTATTCTTTACCACTGGCTACAACTATCAGCATTTGGCTGTATATGAAAGTTTGGAAAAATACTACCAGTCTTCAACAGGGCATACCTAAGCAGTTGCTAAATCTGGCGATTAAAACTGAGTGGGTGCAGATGCACAAAGAGGCAGCAAGTCCTTCAACACTAACTAAAATATGACCAACTTCACTGCATCAAAGCCCCAGGTCTCGACCATTGGAAGCTTGTAATGTCAGCATATCAGGAGAGTCAGCAGATGTCTGTTGAAAAAGATCAGGAACCCATTTCAGGAAAACTCAGAAAAGAATCCTTATATACTTGAATCCTAGCATTTGTATTTTCCCAACAATTCCTTCTGTCTTCAGAAAATGAAAAATTTTAGGCATCTGGACAGAACGACAGACTGAACCTGTCCTTCAGGGTTTTGACACTGCTTGTGGGTGTCCTCAGACACACAGACCTCTTCACCTTTCTTCTTCCTAAAGTTGACCTTTTCTTCTCCTTTAGGTGAAATATTCTGTTGTATTAATAAGAAAGGAGGAGAAGGCTGTTCTCAGAAAACCAGGATCTTTGAAATAATACCAAAAATGTTTCAGATTTAATGATAGGAGTTGTTTTTCAGGCAGTCGTCAATTGTAGAAATTAAGCTAGTCTTGAATTACAGCCTTGAAAATGTATTTAGTCAGCACAATATTTTGAAATTATTATGCCAACGTGCCATTTGTGCTTCCTCTCTAATTTAAAAAAAAATTATACACCTGATGGTTACAAGGAAACAGGGCAGCAGAATTTCAGAATGCCCTTCACCAAGCCTTCCATCGCTGAAAGGACAGCAAACAATTAAAAGGCCAAATATCCAGTTTTCAATAGATATAGGGGTTTAATGGTTGCTTAAGAGATAACTATGTCATCACTGCTAAATGATGGATCCCCACAGTTTTTGCATTTGAGGATGTTTTGGTGCACGTGAATGACGTTCCTTTTAAAGGACACTAAACCAGAAGCCTTGTTTCAGTGGGTATAAAATGGTTTGCTCCCCCTAACAGGGGTGTGAGGGTCCAAATGAGTGACTAATCCTTCAGGCAACTTTGAACCGCATGCATGGTGGGGATGTAAAGTCCAAAGTAACCCCCCAAATTACAGATCGTGTAGATGAAATGGCTACAGCACTACCTGCTTTAATGTGCTACTCTGCACCAAATCGCAGGCTGATTTAGTAGCCACAGTCCGTTGCTGTGTTGTTCTCTTCTACTACTGTAGAAAACTCTGAGATGAAGTGTTTGTCTTTTTTTTAATGTTAAAATCCAAACCAATCACAATTTAAACAGCCTATTTTTTTTGTAAAATAATATACAGAACTAAAAACCCTTGATGATTAGAAGAAGTGTTCTACAGTGTGTGAACAACACACAGCATGATGTATCCTCATTACAAAAATGCAAAATGATGATAATTTATCACAAAATCTGCTGACAACAGGCATTAATCTCTTAGTAAAGCAAGTAGTAAACCCTGCTCCCACGGCAATGCAATTCATTTTGTTCCTCTTCCTCTACTACATGCACGGAAGACTGGGCATTCTCTGGACTAACTAAATTGCAGCCTTAATGCTGTGGATTTTTGTGGGTGAAACACATAAATATTTTGGTGGAATGTTGAATCAGTGGTAACCATGGTGTTGGTGGAATGTTCCTGCATTCCACACAAACCAGTGCACACGCCCAATGAGCAGCTATCCTCCCATCCCCAGTTTTATACCAACTCTGTTTAAAGGAAACAGTAGGAGTTCTTTCAGGAGTAAGTTTCAGTAGTATGTTTGTAAGCTGGAACCACTTTTTGGTTTTTCTTGAATAATACAGCAGAATTGTTTGATGTCTTCAGTAATACGAACAACTGTTTGTTGTAATGAACTGCGTGTTGTTTATTCCTTATTTTTGTCTGGTTGTACTGTGGATTTTTTTTCTTTTCTTTTTGTGTGTGTGTGTATGTATACGTATATAGTAGAGAGAAATTATTTGGTCAAGCAGACCTGTTCTGGGGAAAAGTTATGTACTCCCACACACATATGGTGTCTTGTTAATGAAGCATACCAATTTTTACTTAAACAGTTATTTTGAAGGCTAATCAAATACCATGTTGATTCCCCTTATGTGGTATTTTGTTTGAAGTCAGCATAACATCCATGTGTTTCTATAAACTTCCATCACCCTTAAAAAGCTGTGAGTTATTTTATAAATCCATCTACTCAACCTCCCGTGTATTTATTCCACTTCAGAACAAAACAACAGTTTCAGTTATTGCAAAGCAAGCCATGTGTACCTAAATACACCTGCTTTCTGCTTTAAGAGCATGGCAAGCTGGCTGACTCCAATATAACAAATCGCTTCTGTGCTGTCAATTAACAGGCCAGAGAATAAGTTTTGTTGTTGTATTGGTTGAGTCATAGCTCTTTGCATATTCCAGACAATTGGGTCTGATTACATAGATAATTTACGAATACTGAAGTAAAAGACAAAACAGCAACCTGCAAACTGCCTTTGCTTCATGTGAAATTGTCCAAAGATAATGCTGACAGATGCTCTCGTAGTAAAGATCTGGGTTTTTCCAAAAGAGAAAGGTGAAATGAGCCCAGCAACCCTACGATTCATTTTTAAAGCCAGCCAATAACAACTTACAGCCTCCCCCCAAAATGAAAGATCCTGTTCAAATGCAGTTTCAAACTCCGTTTCATCCCTGAGATTTTTGCTGTATGGAGCAAACAGAGCTTGACAGAACTGCAGAGCAGTTGTGCCTTGCTCATTGCAAGCCTTTCGATTCTGGAACTGTTTGAAATGGGTTTGGTCAAGGTGTACTCTGCATGCCTAGTCTGAAAATGAGACCATATACAACCTATATCTTCAGAGTACATTTTCAGGCTGCGTATAACCTTGAAGTCTGGAAACGTTCAGAGGTGCCGTCTTGGTTTAGGTTTAATTCTATTGCATTTGGGTAACTTACAGTCAGTCTTTCTTAGTGACTCAGTAAACTATCCAGACAATGGTGTTCCTTCAGGTAGATACCACTGTGCTGATAGCTGGTAAGCTTATGCACTTCCAAAAGTTTGGCACAAGATGTTACCAGGGTGAGGCAAGAGGGGTACCTACGGAGGGGAAAAATGGGAGCGTAGCCAGTGACCACCCAGCTTTCCCAGTGGATTCCTAATGCCTCCGTCCTGTGCCCACCAGAAGGCACTCTTTGGTAGAGGTCCTGGCATGTTTCCCCTTGGAGCTGTGAGGAAGGTGACACCTCCAACCCTGACAGTCTGTGCCAGGAGGCCCAAATGCTTCTTGAATCCCTCAACTTTTATGGGCATTCCAAGTTTCCCCATGGCATAGTCTCTCCTGGGTAAACACTGGAGAAACGGCCCACAAAATACTCTTACGCCCACCAGTTGTGTTCTCCATCCCAGGGATAACTCGTGTGCACGAGCCCCACGAAGGGCTGTAAACCACGAGTCAGAGATTTTACTGTTAAATATTTTAGGTTGGGGAAGGGCAGAGAATATATTTGAGTCTAAACAAATTACTGGTAAGTGCTTGATAGATATGTTTTAGGGTAGATATTTTATAAGAATAAAAGGTTTTATGAATTTTTTCTTGGTTTCTGAGTTGACAGCCTTCATGAAAATATGTAAACTACTTTAATGAAAACCTCAGGCATTGTTTTCTTGTTATTTTTCTTACTTGAAGCTGCCTTTATCAGAAATAAAATAGCAGATATCAAAAGCTATGTATCCTTCTCTTCTCCATTTGTTCGGAGGGCTAAAACTATTTTAATAAAGGACAAATATGTGATATTAGTTGCTCTTCTTAATCAGTAATTAAAATATGAACGATAGTATTAATCTATTTTCTGCCTTCCAGGTGATCAACATACAATCTCCACAGCTATGGCTGAGAAATGCAATTAAGGTACCATAATTTCCCTTTTAATATAGGCATGCTTTTGGTGAAAGTGATTTCCAAAATACTCTCTCCAATAATTCACTTACTAACCTGCATTCCTTGAGGCTGAGTTCGCCTGGGTGGGTTGCGTTTTTCATATACAACTTTGTCCACTGCATTTCCTGAAAACTACATAATTTTTCCCTTATATTCCTTATATTTAAAAACACAAAACTAAAAGATAGTAACAATGTTTTAAGATGTCTGTATAGACTTATGTGCTGGGAATAATGATTACATGATATACTTGTGACTGAAGGTCATGTCTTTGAAATACTAATTCAGAAACTGTTGTGGGGAAATGATAGAAAATCTGTCTATAGGAGGCTTTTGGAATGATGGGTGCTGCATGCTCCATGACACTAAGAATTTAATTGTTGATTTGAATCACAAGATGGCAATCAGCTCAGCAACTCTGCTGTACTACAGGGAAAAGATGGTTGGTTTTGTTGGAAATACACATATCATGACCAGAGTTATCTCTCTGCAAGTCATGTTTTCATTTGTAAATTTAAAGCTGGGATTTCAAACAAAGAGCAGCAAGATAGGAGAAGGAGGAAATCTGTCAGGTTCCTTTTCCTTGGCAAGTTGCACTGAACTCAGATGGCAATGTAAACTTCAATGAAAAAAATATTTTCTTTCATATGAAAAATACAGATAAAGTATGAACCAAGGTAGTACACCAGTGCTATCAGATTAAAAACTTAATGAACAATTTTAAACGGTTGTTCTAAAATGACATGAACTAATTCTTGCCAAAGTAATTATGATGGGAGTATTTCCATTCCACTTCTAAATGCTCCACTATTGATTTAATATCACTATGGAAGTAGTAAGCTGTAAAATCATTCTGGAATACTAAATGACCAGTCTCCTTTCTGTTGGGAGTTTTTGTTGTTGAGCCTGCATGATATATTCAAGGATGAGTAAAGGATAGGAAAGCTCTCACTTTTGTTAGTTACATCCATTATAGAAACTGAATGTATTACTTTTCTGATTTTACCTCTGGTCACCAGAAAAGTACATGCAAATTATGTTAAATCAACACTGTAATGTCGCAGGGCAGGTTTTGAACAAGAGCAATGAAGAACATCATCTTAAGTGAAAAGTGGGATAAAATGCAAAATTCTGATCAGAAGGTGATTTTGTCAGACTAACTTAATGTTTCTTTTTGCTGAGATAGTGAACATCTCGGACTACAGTAATGCAGTGGGCTTAAGCTATTTAGATTTATAGGAAGCATTCATTCAGTACAGTTCCCAAAGGAAATTATTATTTAAAGTGGAGATGGTGCAGATTAGTACAGGAATTATAAGAAGCTGGCTTAGGCAGATAAGGAGCTGGGAAAAGAGGGGGCTGTGACAGGATGTACTGAGAGGTGAGTTAACCAGGTTGCAGGGGAGTTACTAGAAGTATTCATAAGGAACAGGTCTTGTGACCAGTCCTCTGTAATACTTCCTTTAGTAACCTTGGCACAAGGTCTTTGGTACAGTTTTTTTAAACTCCTGTAATGCTGTGAAGGACAGAAGTATTATACGGAAGAATTTGGTTGACTTTGGGGCTTAGTATAGCAAAGACAGAATAAAATTTAATAATAATAAGCACACCACCATTCTGTTAGGGACTAATACCAGGGGTGGTTGCTGTAAGCAAGAGTTTCAGCATACGGAAGTTCAACTTTTTTTGAAAAAATATGTTTGGTTGTAGCACATAGCTGAAGCTTTCATAATTACATAATTTTCATGAACACCTCCTTACTAAAAAGTTGCAATTTACTCTAAATAGTTTAGAGCCTAGGTATTCATATTCTATAAATTCTGATAAAATAAAATCTTAGATTTTAAATATCAAGTTCTGAGCCTTTTTCTATAAAGTTCAAAGCGGCTGCAGGTGTGAAGTCTAACCTTGCGTTAGGAGTAGGAAGTTGTCAGGCTACCAAGAAATAGGTTACGGTAGCAGCTGAGGAACTGATCTTCATATAACCAGCCCATCTGCCTCCTCCAGTCCAAAAATGCCCAAACAACCAAAAAACCTGGAAACAAGCCAGCGCAGATCTCAGGCACTAAGTGAGCAGTCATGTTACTTTGAGGTAAGAAACCTCATCTAGGATGGGTGTAGCTGTAGCAGAAGCTCAGCCACAGGCACAAAACTGGAGGAGAAGCAATAACTGTAATGAAGCAAAGCGGGGGCCAGGAGGTAGCTGGTGGATAAAACTGTACAGTTATGGCTATCGGGAGGAGGAGTGCGGCAGGACACTTACTGCGGGTCAGAGCGACCGGGTACAAAGGCAAACGAGCTCAATCAGTGCTCATCCATTGCAGTCAGAGCCAGCACATGGGGTGGGGGGTGGTCCAGCTTACTAAGTGTGTGTCAAAATATATTGAGGATACGCCTTATGTGGCACTGGCAGATGTGTGGTGACTAGGAGGAGAGCTTAGTGTCTTCAAGGTCAGCTTCGTGGAGGAATTCAGGAACACTGAAAGGTTCACCCACCCACTACCTTCAGGGTCATCTCTCAACAACCCTTCCTCTAGTTGAAGAGCCCCAAAACTACTGAGAAAGGGGAAAAAGGCAGGCATTGTAGCACAGTCCCACCACCAGAGTAGCAGCCCCAGAGGCATGCCAAAATGATGTCATGGTGGTAAAAAGGAGCAAATGAACCCAAAAATGGACCCTCCACAGTAAAATATGGGTATGCTATACTCTATG
Organism: Sula dactylatra; assembly: GCA_013389905.1. NCBI lineage: Eukaryota > Metazoa > Chordata > Aves > Suliformes > Sulidae > Sula > Sula dactylatra. The sequence continues at coordinate 840,427 of WEKW01012570.1, read as the reverse complement.
GCTACCCCTCTGAGGGTTAGTGATTAAAGCCAAAAATAAGATTAAGCAATACTTCATTACTGTACACTTAAGAACCTGCACTTCCATTAGATGAAAGGAATGCTCTCCACATCAACAAAAAATTGGTCAAAAGATATGAAACAGAAGGTAGAACTAACTGATCAGTTTTCTGAATGAGAGGATGACAGCAGTAAGGTCTCAAAAGAATCTGTGCTTAAACCAGTGATACTCAACTGATAAATGAACTGGAAATGATGACAAAGTGTGCTGATGATGCTTTTGTTCAGAGCACTGAAGATGAGTGCTGACTGTAGAAAAACTGCAGAAGGATTGTGTAAAACAAAGTGCTTGGGCAAGGCAATGGCAGGTGAAATTCACTGGAGGTGGATGAAAAGTGAAGGTGGCAAACACCACACTTGTGAGATGATGAAAGCTGAGCTGACCAAAATGCTGGGCATAGCTAGAGCTGTAAAATATAAAAGATGCTTCTCTGAGGATGTTAGCTTTAGTTTTGAGAATGTTAACTTTTGGGTCAGCAGTGGTTATAAAAACAAGTAGTATAACGGGAAAGGTACCAAAAATATCCTGAAAATGTCACATTGCTACTGGGTAAGCCTATGTTTATCTTGCAGTAGTGTACAGTTCTGTTTCTTCATCTCAACAAGGTATAGCAGGGGCTAGGAAAGTTTGGAGGATGGAAAGCATGACACAGATTTCTTCCAAGGAACGATTAAGTAGTGTAGCATTCGTGGCATGGGAAAGAGACGGAGGCCTGAACAACTCCCTGGGGGTGCTGAGAGTGAGCAAGGACCCATTGGTCCTTCTCATTTCCAGGGTCGGAAGCAGGGATTGAAATTGGAGGGTGCTGAGTGCGCAGCACATACAGGGGAGGGGTGTCCCTAGCAGGTGGTGCTTGTCGTGGAGTCCGGGTTATGGCAGGAGGTGAGTGCTCAACAGGACAGAGTTATGGAAGGAAAGCTTAACAGGGCCTGAGAAATATATTACTTTTTGTTGAGGAAGTGAGTGCAAGTGTTTGGGGGTCAAGTGGGAGTTTTGGAAAATTCTCCCATGGGATGGATAGCTCTGTTTTTCCTTAGGGGCTGCTACTGCCAGGGAGGGACTTCTGGGCTTGGTGGACCCTCCTGTGAATGGCTCTTCCCAGGTTGTTATGGAGTTTAAAATGAGAGGACCAAGGAGCCACTGTTGATGGAGCTACTGAAAAAAACCAAACTCCTGAAAGGGATTTCAAGCTGTGCCTAGCAAGCAGGAACAGGGAAGCGTTTGCCCAGTTGTACAAGGCTCATTTAAATTGTCGTATGTGTTTTGGCTACTTGTCATCAGAAGATCTATTTAAACTTGGAGAGTTGTAGAGGAGGATGAGAAATTTCATGGTGTGCCTCCATACCTCCCTGTTACAGGACTGATTGGGATTTACTTGCTTTTGTAGCAAAATAGAGGTGTTTACTTTTTAAAAATACATTGAGGGTTCAAATATGAGTGAGGGAATAGGACGTAATAATACGGACAGAAAATCAAGTGGACTTAAGTGTCTCTTGAGTATGTTTAGACTAGAAATTAGAAAAAGTCATGTTAACCAGAGAGATGAGTGAAATTCTGGAAGGGCTTTCCAAACACAGCTGGGACACAAAACCACTGTTTTTTCAAGATGAAGTTTATGGGAGGGATGAGATTACTGCAGTTTTCAGTAACGGCTTACAGTACCAGAAGCTGGGTGCCCAATTTGTGGGTGACCCCAAGCTTTGAAGGAAACAGACTTGAACTATCTGTTCAATACAACTGTCAGTTGTATTTACTGTTGTACAGTAATACTGTATTTGATTATTCCTCTGCCTGGGGACTTGACAAGTTGCCTCAGGAGTCCAGGAGGACCTTTTTGCCTCGGGGCTTAATTGATCTCTGGGATCAAGTTGTTCAACGCAGTTGGACTGGTCTTGTAGGGTCTTACGGTTGTTTTCATGTAACATATTCAGCCATCTTTAGTGCTACAAGGTCAGTCATGCCCTCCCCTTACCTCCTCCACTTTTTCTGTCCTATACTGTAATTTTTGAGACTTTCCAGCTCATCTCCTAAAGATCATAATTTGATCAAGATGTGTGTTTTAGAAGAACGTTACTTTGTGGCATGAGTAAATGGAGGGGGCAAGACTATAACATCCTGCAGGACCCTTTGCTCTTAACATTTACTATATGATTGCTTGCAGTTAGTTGGGATCAGTAACCCAGGTGGTCCTTTCAAAGCCTATGTTCTGGTGCATGCACTGAATTCATTAGCTGGTTTCAAAGCTTATGCGCTTAGCATTTATCTGAAAGTAGTTGAAGAGCTGTCTTCTCTCAGAGGATAAATCTCTTGCATCTGCACTTCCACTCCTGCCAACTCAGGAGGTACACACCTGGCTTTGGAGTGCACAGGCGTATGTGAGATGGCAATGCAGAAGCTGAACTGTAACGCCAGCAAATCTGGTGCTACCTTAACAAGGACAACAGAAACAATACATACGGTTCTGTGCATAATCCATCAGCTATGTGTAGATTACAGTGGCTCTTCAGAGCAACTGTTAAAACATAGAAATTAAAAACGTGGAGTGTGAGACCTGCTCGGAACATACCTGCACTTGCCGTCATCTCTTACGGCAAACCATAATAATAGTAAAAATACAGTATACTGATAGTAAAGTTATAGTGCAGATATTCAGCATTGAACAACAAAGCTTCAGCCTTGTACTTGTAGAAATCCATGCTGCCATATTTTTACTGATACAGTTAGCAGTGGAAGCTAGGGATAAATTGCTATTGCTTATCCACAGTCTGCTGACACCTTCATGTTGCTCTGTGGATATACCTGGATGGGTGAATTCTTCTAACAGAAAGATGGATCATGACACTTGGGTGCAGCAGGCTGAATTTATGTTCATGACACAATAATGTTATATATGTTAGGATCTAAAATTTTTGGACCCATGTACAGCATAGATGCCAGAAGTGTCAAAGTACATTTGCCATTTTAAAGCATCTTAATTACATAAATAATCTTGTGGAGATCTCTTACTCTAGTAAAAGACTTAGATGGAAGAGCAAAAAGGGCAGATTAAAAGAAAGTTATGAATATGAGGCCCCTAGTCAGTATTGCCCTAGCCTGAGGTCTGTCATTGCAAATACAGTGTTAACATTTTTGTAAGGACTGAAAAAGTCATGNTTTTTTTTTAACAATGAAAGGAAGCTGTAATATTATGAGTTGATTCTGGGAATTTTAAAAACAAACAGAAAACTGTACATACATAATAAGATGAAAAATTGTGTCACTGTTAGCTTACATATAATAGGACCCTAAAGGACAGATGTTCTGAGAGAATGAATATCCATTGGAACATGACTGAAGGGGAAGATTTTGAAATATAGCCAGAAACTACAGGTGGAAACTTTAAATAAATAAATAAAAATCAACTTATAAGTAGCCAATATAAATAATGCAGAGAATGCATAATATGTTCTCGATTGTTCAAACCAGCAAACAAACATGCTTCTGCATTCTGAACAAAGTGTCACTGATGGAGCAGCTTTGCAATGAGGTTAGCTGAAAGGGAATTGGAGCCAGCCAGCCTCCTGGGCATTCACAAAAGTAATGTCACGACTCCAGTAAAGAGCAAAGACTTTCATTTGCAGAATTTGGTTTTTTTTTGAACAGTGCTTTTTTCCTCTCTGGTACTGTAACAAAAATTAATTTGGGGATGCTCCATCCTAGATGAATCCTTTAGCCTATTTTGAAGAGAAATAAAGATAAAGGAGAGGGAGGGGATGTAGAAGGATGTTGTGTGTATGAAGTGATAAAAGATGGGTGAAAAGAGTCATCCCAGAAACAGCTTCAGCTACAGAATAGCACAGAATTTAGGCTTTTTACAGAATCATCCTGAAGATAAGTATTTTCTGTTCTGTTATCAGTGTAATGCCCAGGTTGCTGGGCACGTACAGCACTAGACTGGAAGTACGCTATTTCCAGCCAATAACATTGTTTCTTAACAAAGAAGTTTCATTCGCAGAGTAACATGATCAGAGTCTCCTTTTGAGAGTGGCCCCTACAAGGTGCGGCTGAGTTACAGGTACCATCAGCGGCAGCAAAGAACAGGGCGAGTGCTTTGCTAAGAAAAGTAACATATCAAAATAGTTTTGGGGATTGTTCATTTTAAGAAACCAACAGCAGAACTCGGGAGACCATTAATGTCAAAGCAACAACTGATACAGTTTTCCCTTAGAAAGAAAACACACACTAGCAGCTAGAGTTGACTTAATTGTGCTGAATGTGCAATAGAAAACTGGGAACTCATTAGCAGAAGCTTAGTGTGTCAAAATTGCCTACTGTTCTGCTATATGAAGAGAAAGAATTTAGCATTGGACGCCAAGGAATTTAACATTGAAAGCCTTGTGTGAGGACAGACAAAACTGTGGTTTTCCCAGCAAATACTATGACTACCCTTCTTCTGAACATGAATGCAACTACCCAGTCTTTCTGTAGCATTTTCCCAGAAGAGGTGATTTTCAAATGGTTTTCATAGTGAAATTATAAAATATTCCAGTAGCAGAAAAATGGTCTCACTATCTCTAATCACATTACCTTCAGAGCTGTCCATCTCTTAATTTTAGACCAGGGGCATGCCTGTTGCCACCATGAGCTGTAAATCTAGTCCTGTAGCCCTTTCCACATGAAATCCTCAAAGCATTCCTGCACTAACAACTTTTCCCATTAGCAAAACCTGGCATCCCCAGACTTCATCAGCTTAACCCCTAACCCAGGAAGGATCACCTTTTGGGTTCAGTAACAAATGTAATCTGCTTTCCTGGTGTGGACTGAATTCCTGAACCCTACTTCTTGTCTTTCAGCTGCCATGCTCTGAAGCAGTAGCCTTACAGCAGCCCAGGTGGCCTTTGCCATGCCAGTGACCATGGGGCATATCCCAGCCCACTCTGATTACTCACTTGTAGTCTGACCAAGATCTTAAAATGTAGCCAGGGGTTGCTAACCCTAACGGTGCTTCCAACTCTAATCCAGTTTAGCTTGGTGACTTCTTTCACCTCTCCTCCTATATGTAGTCATAGAATAACAGAATGCTTTGGGTTGGAAAGGACCTTAGAGGTCATCTAGTTCAACCCCCCTGCAGTGAGCAGGGACATCCCCAACTAGATCAGGTTGCTCAGAGCCCCGTCCAACCTGGCCTTGGATGTCTCTAGGGATGGGGCATCTACCACCTCTCTGGGCAACCTGGGCCAGTGTTTCACCAACCTCATTGTAAGGAATTTTTTCCTTCTATCCAGTCTAAATCTACCCTCCTTTAGTTTAAAACCATTACCCCTTGTCCAGTCACAACAGGCCTTGCTAAAGAGATTGTCCCATCCTTCCTATAGTCCCCCTTTAAATACTGAAAGGCTGCAATAAGGTCTCCCTACAGCCTTCTCTTCTCCAGGCTGAACAACCCCAACTCTCTCAGCCCGTCCTCGTAGCAGAGGTGCTCCAGCCCTCAGATCATTTTTGCGGCCCTCCTCTGGACCCGCTCCAACAGGTCCGTGTCCTTCCTGTGCTGAGGACTCCAGAGCTGGATGCAGCACTGCAGGGGGGGGTCTCATGAGAGCGGAGCAGAGGGGCAGAACCACCTCCCTCAACCTGCTGTCTGGTAGGCTTAGGCTACCTTCATAGGAGATACCTTCTATAATCTTTCCCTTTTTTTATAAGCAGTATATTCATAGGAAGGCATGAAAGTCATTTGCATAATAGCATTATGGTATTTGTGTACTATTTTTCATTCCCTTAATACCTTGCTTGCTTTTTTGCACCACAGCTGTGCAGTTATACATTACCAAGAAAATATCTATATATGTTCATTTTCAGCTCTCACATTATTAGAGGGGTAAAGTACTGAAATTAGAGAAACTGATTTAGAAATCCATGTTATTAAATAAACATTTTCGGATAAACATTCTGATAAGGTTTTGATGGAAGAGTGAGTTGCTGGTGAAAGTATGTAACAAACCAAAGAATTCACATTAATTGACAGAGAAGGGAGCGGACTGTGCATTTCCATATGCTAAAAAAACAGTGTGAAAAGGAGAAATTATTTTAAACAATATGCAGCTTATTTGTGAAACCTTGTATCTAATGAATTTGTCTGGCTTTTTAAAAAAATGGTTTCCATATTACTGTGAAAAAAATTACCATGCATAATTGAACTAACTTGATTTTAAAAAAGGCTATGCTTTTTTGTCTTCTAGTTTCTGGCAATTTGGCTGGCCTGGGAATCAGTTTTGCCACCATGTCCTATGCTACTAGGTGCTCTCAAGCACGTTCATGCTCTCTTTCTATAAGAAATGCTTTAGCAAAGCACAGAATAGGAGACAGACCTAACTGTTGAGTTTTGTTTTGTTCTGTTTTTAACACAATGCCTAGCACCACAACATTTCAGCATTCTTCATGGCAAACCTTGCTATACTTAAGCTTCCTTATGTGAGTGGAGCAGGATGTTGAGACCTCCCTTTGTGCTGCCTGTCTATTATATTAGTAGCCAGGCCGATATGTTCAAGAAAGCTTAAGGGCAAGACTGTCCTCTGTTACAACAATAATGGCTTTATTCTTCAGAAGCTAAGAATATTTTTATTAATTTTGCAGCAGTAGCTGCATTGCTACCGTTTCTTCACTCAAACCGGTGGTTCTTGCACATTAAAGACATTGTATTCCTGCAGCGTTGTCTTCTTCCTGTTGATGAATGCACCTGCATCTGTCTCTCCAGCTATCCATGGAGCTTGATTTCTCCAGCCACAAATTTACCTTATTTTCACAGTGATCTTCTACATTTTCTCTACTAAAACAGTGCCATAAGGAAGAAAACATCGGTTACATTGTTGATCAAACAGCATCACAGTGGGAGCCAGCCAGCCAGCAGCACCAGCAGTTAAATTTTATTAGACAGCTCTTCTTAAACAGTTTATATTCTTATACATGCTATTATGAGTTTGCTAATAGGCCGCATATCTTATTTACGCATTTCACACTCATTCATGTACACCAATAGTTATGCGACAAACACATGCTTTCGCACATAAATAGGATCATTATTTGGAGCTAATCCAGTTTACAGATAATCTCAGTTAAACCGTGGTAGGTCTAATTTGAATAGTCAACCTGGAAGCCTCACGCTTTCATTAGCCTTTCTACAGTATTGTTCAGGTTCTGTTCAGAATCTGAACTAATATAAGGCTCCTCTGATAACCCGTATCTTTTCTCCTACTTGTGCTATGTAGTTCTACAGACAGGTAGCCCCAACCTCCCACTTTGTGGTTACCTTTACCATAATGTCACTTAATTATAAAACATCCCTTGGGGATGGTTATTTGGGCTTCCAAGAAGTGAAGCGAGACAGAGAACTATTAAGGAAAGTGTGTTTTTAAGGGCATTTAAAGTTGGTGGAAAATAAATGCCAGTAAGAGAAAATCCTATGTGGAAGTTAGAGTGCACCCTACTGGATTTTGCAGTTCTAACTTCCCCAAGAAGAGCTGGCAGCCACATCTGGGCTTGCTGCCTGAGACACTGGCTGCCTGAATAAATGGGCACTCCTCCTTTGAGTATGATGCTATTACATTACTGAGTTTATTCTCTGTATATATTTCTGTCTGCCCTTCAAGAAAATTAATTCTTTTGAATTTTTTTATTTAATTTAGTCTGAGGTCCTGACTTTTCTTGGTTGAAATCTTCAGTGATTATTTCTGTGGATAGTGAGAAAGTCGTCCATAACTTAAGAGTAAAATATTTCCACAATAAGAATAAATAACACCAACACTGACCTTTCAGTCCCAAGCAGAGTGTCTCCTTAAGAACTTCACGGCTTCTTGCCTCAGTGGAGATTGACATTTGCAAGGTTGGTAAGTTGGTTATTTGGATGTAAATCAACATGGAAGAAAAAACAGTCTCAGTAGTTATGATAGCAGAGTCCACTTTTTCTCTGTTTAATATAATATAATGGATAATATATCACATAAATTCACCATCGATGTGTAATTTAAGTGATGGCTGCTGTTATGTATCAGTGTGGAGGTGTGAAAAGGGAGACAGAGTTAAGATACTGAAAAATCTGCTACATTTAATAAAGAGAAAAAAAAGCCTATCGGGGAGTTTGCCAGCTATGCCTTAAAGCATCTTTGCAACCAATTATCTGGGTTGATAGTCAGTATTTTAGGGATTAGAAGCAGGCCTTTGAATATGAGTCATTGTGAATTCTAATCAAGATGCGCTAGCATCTGATACAGAAAATTGAGAAAAACGGAGGGGGTTTGTCCTTTATTAGCACTGCCCTTTGAACACCCTGCATCTTTTCATATGCTTTTCTGATAGCCAGAAAGGTCAGCAGTTTGCTCTGACCAGCCATAGTAACAAGCAAACTGCCTGTACTCCTTGTTTTTAGTTTAGCCTAAGCTTCTTTCAAGTCTTCCACAAATCTTTAGAAATTTATTCTTGACATAACCAGGATTACTGGTGCACAGCTAGCATGGCTTCAATTTAATGGTAGTTTTAACCTAGGAGCAGGGTGGCTGAGGATCCAGAGAACTTTGCAAGGAGCTTTTGCACATGGGCACAGCAGAAACGCTAGAGGAAAGCGGTAAAGTCTTGTATGACGTTGATAAGGAGAGGACTATGACATCCCAACCTTCCTGACACTGCTGGTTCCCTGAGATCTGAAGAGATCCATCATTTCTATCGAGATGCTCAACAGTCCTGGCATGGGTTTTGATACTGAAAATATCAGCATGTAAGAGTGATGCTTAAAGTTTCACAGTCACTGAAAGAGCCTTCAGCACCAAGACTTACAAAGCTATGAGGAGAATGACAAGTCTGGCTATGATTCAGCTCACAAGGTTGATGTGTTATGGCAATGTGGCCCTACTGAACCACCTTTTACTGTATTATTCTCCATCTCGCCATTAGTAAATCTTCTTTTTGGAGATACGGGCAAGTTATTACACCCACTATTGCTTTTCTGGGTGGATAAAACTGTTTATTTAGAGGCTTCCCAGCTTATTCTATGCTTCTGACACTCAGGAAGCAGTGACTAATTCAGACTGAGTGTTTCATTTAATGTGGCTGTTTATAAAATCATACTGACTGTGTAAGATCCACTGGTCCTGAATTCTTTATGGTCACTGCAAACCCTGCTTTTGCAACCACAGTTTGCCTTCATCCATCTGTTCAACAAACTTGAATCCTTACATGGATAGGGCTCAGAAAACACCTTCTTGGAATTCTGTCGTTACACATTCTTAAGCACATACAGACCAGTCTGTACTGGAAGTTGTTCCAAATCAAGCTGAAGCTGAGACAGAGTAGACCATTTTTCTTGCATCCCAGAAGACTTTCAGCATGGTATTTCTGAAATCGTATATATTGAAAGATAGGAGTGCTAGCCTTTCATCTTTCTTGGCAATGCAGAGTGTTGCTTGAACAAGGCAGCAGATTGGATGTTATGATTGATAACCCTTTCTCCTTGCTCTGCTCATGGGTTGTATGTCCGAGAACATTGCCCTTGGAGACTTGGCTGCCTGTCCGTCTGTGGGAGTTAGCAGTAATGGCCTGGCCTGCAACGCAGACCTTTCATGGATGAAGCCTTCAGACTCAGCTCCTTCTTCAAACTCTTTCAGAGCATCATCATGTACTGCTTTCACATTATTTGCTGCAGCATGATGGTGTCTGTTCTGGGCTTTGTGCCTTCACAAAGTGAGTGGTGCCAGGCTCTGGCAAGGCCACCTTGCATGTCTTTCCATAAGGACAAGTATTGAGGAGATCATACCCTAAATTAATTCCAAAGGTAGCCCTAAACTTTTACCTGGAACTATCCATTACTTATTAGCCCTTGCCTTGAAACTACTATTAATGACCGAAAAGAAGTGGTGTAGTACTTAGTGCATTTGCTAGATACACGTTAGGCCTCCCTGGGACACTTCCACACTTCTATTTATTCGGTCTGTCCCCTGTCCCCACCCCAACCCTAGAGCTTTTTATTAAATTTATAGAAAAAGAGCCTTACAGAGTACATGTATATTCATCTGCTTTAAAATTATTGGCAAGCCTCCATCCCAAATGTCAAGGCAAAGCCAACACCATCTTCCTCAGACTCCAAGACCTGCAAGTCAGCAGAGTGAAACAGCCCACTGCTTTTTATTAGATGTTATGCACTTGACAGCCAAGTCAAATGCCAAGTTTGGGAGAGCAGTAATTCAGTTTTTGATTGAATAATACACTGAATGTGTTGTTCCTGTCCTCCAGAGAAATGTGTGACCTCTCTGGTGAGGTCCATCCTAAAATATGAAGTATCTCCTTGGAGGTTGCTAGTTTTTCAGGGTAATGTTGGCAGTGTCTAACCCCCCCTCCACCACTCGGTTTCATTTTCCAGAGTCTTCAGCAATATGGCTTAGGAACCAGGGAATAAATGAGAGTCCATATCTGTGCTATTCCTAGGAAGACAGTAGACGTATAGTTGCTATGAAGGCATCCCATCAAGAAAGTAAAGAGAAAACTGATTTTAAAACAGTCATTTTATCACTACTTTTTGTGGCACAACTAGCCTTGAAGCAAGCTAATGTACTTAATTACTTCACTGTGGTTTTAAGAGGTGCTGCTGTAAACACTTTTCCTCCACCTTGAGTTAGGTCGTCTTTAGTATATGCAGTAATCAATTGTATTAAAGCATGAAGAGACTCCCTTCCTAGTCCACCCTGATGGGTGGGGACAGTGCATGCCTCCCTTCTCCTCGTGCTAAGCTTTTTGAACTTGAGCTAAAAGCTTCATCCTTCTAGTGTGCAGCAATTCGGTGAAACCTCCTCCATCCTTTGTGCAGAAAACAGTGCTATAGAGTGAGAGAGTATCTTATTCTCCTGCGCTGTATGGAGGATGGACCACCACACAGCCTTTAAAAGCAAGCAGAGCTCAGACAACTACATTGAGATTACAGGAAAATAACCATGAAGACCTGCTTCAGCCAGTAAACTTTTGTGGGCTGAAATAAAATATATCTTAATTGTGCTTTTGGTGTGCAAACTACATCAAAGCCCCTGAAGTTGCTGCTTCCTTATTTTCTGTGTACAAGCCATTTTTACTCTACCAATGTATTACTTTGCAAGCAGAAACTAGTCTACCTGGGACTACATTGCCTTTGAATTTTAAACTCAGCACAGCCTTTAATGATCAGGTTGTGGCATCAGGCTTCCTAATTAAAGCAGTTTCAAAGGTGCGTCTATTATGGTCCAAAAAGCCTTCAGAGGTGAATAAGAGGGTACAGCAATCATAGAGCTGCAAATGTGTGAGAGACATTATGTTCAGGAATTTGCTTGGTGATAATGTCCATGTATACTTTTTCTAATCCTAAGTAAAATTTGAAAACAAGATGATTTTTTAATATCAGCATGTTTTTGCTTAAATGTACAATTCATGTTATAATGGGTGATACTGTCTTTAAAATATTAGCTTATTTCTAGTGGAAAAGTTTTTAAATTGAATTTCACTATCATGTAGATTGAGAGTTTGGGATTGAAACATGCCAAGAAGTTAAAATTTCCACTCTCCTTTTTTGTAGTTACTCTCGGGATTGATGCAAGATTTCTCAAAGGGCACTAAAGTCTACTGACAGTGAGTCTATGCAGTTAGGAAATACCTTTTCTTCTGCCTTTGATTAAATAAATAAACAAACACAACTAAATGGCAAAAGGTAACAATGCAACTGTTTCAAGGATTAACTAACAGATTGACTAAGAGACAAAGCCATAATGTGCTGAAGTAGGATTAGTTAATTTTCATATTTGTAAATGTATAAGTGAAATTAAACTAAAACAATTCAGCTTCCATCCATATGCAAGTTCCAAAAAATCTTCCACTTTGCATGTTGATAGCATAGTAGAAGGGGAGGTTTGCTGACAGCCTTGCAGCAAAGTGCGTCCCTGTCAGCCTTGTGCCTGAGACCCCTGGGTGAGCCAAAGCCGGGCTGTAAAAGCCTGCAGGTGAGAGCAGGTTGGAGGAAGGGAGCTCATCCTGCTCTTCTCTTGGTGTCCCAGTCTTGTGAGTGTCTGGACTGCTCTGCTCTGGCTGCAAGGAGGCAGAGATTGCTGAATATTCAGGAGAAAAATGAGGAATGGATGTTAAAGGCGAGTGACTTACTAGGAAATTCATTTGTGAAGGACATGAGATAGAAAGGTGTGTACTGACTAGGTGGTGTGAAGTAGGTCCTTGCAATAAGAGAAGTCAGGGCCTGCTCTGTAACGATTGCAAATCAGAACGTTTCCTCCCTTTACATTAGATTGCACTGTGTTATGAGGTTACAGACCCACCAGATATCAAGTACTAGCCATATAAAATTAATCTAAAAGACCTTGGGGTTTCTAAGGAACATATAATGTCCACTGAATATAAACCCGTGGAGTAACTCCACTCTACAAGCTCAGCTTTGGAGGTCAAAAACTGCTGAAGCTATGAAAGCAATGAGCCTAGTGGTCCATGAACTGTGTATTCATGATTTCAGAGCATCTCCTAAGCCATCTGCACCTAATCATTGTAAGAATATTTTCACAGCTGAAATTGTGATTGTCAATGGGAAACGTTGATATGAAAGAACTTAAGCCACCTGCTTAAAATGTGTAACTACTTGCTGTTGTAAGCAGCTTGTTAAAACTGCATCGATGTCGTCTTCTAGAATTGGAACCAGGATTCAGCTAGGCAGTTAGTTTTAAAGATACATAAGTTATTGCAAAAGAATGATGCAAGAAGAAAAATCTCCAGTCTCTCATCTGCATTTTTTTTCCTATTACAAACGTGTAATGGCAACCATTCCAACGCAAAGACAAATTGAATACACATGTCCTTAATTTAACATCTCATTCAACATGTCCCTCTGTCCTTTATCCTTTCCGATTTCTCAGGAGCTTTTGAAATGTTAAAAGGCAAACTAGATCAAATCAAAACATGATCATAAAATGCTTTAAAAAACATAGTATGTAAAGACATCGTTGCTGTTGAACGTGACAAAGAGCAATTGGAAAATTTTATTTTCTATGCTTCTGCTAGCCCTATTGGACGGCTCAGCTGGTTTAGCAGTATAAAGGCTCTGTTGGTATAACACTGGCTTTAGGAAAAAACATAATTTTATCTGAACAGATATAACTGATCTGCACAGATTGTAATTTTTTCTTACACACTAGGCATAAAGGAAGGCAGAATTGCTACTCAGTTAAACAGGATAAAATGTCATAGGCATAAAAGTGGTCTTGCCCATCAGCCTAGGCTCTCTGGTATGTAGATTGCTGGTTCCTAACTTTTTTTGGAGCTGGCAGTGTTGCTGCCATCATCTTAACCCTTCTACTGGCTTCTTGCCTCTTTCCGGCAATCTTCCTGATTGTCCCTTACTTCCCTGCCATCAGCTTCAGCAGGACCTCTGAGAAGACCTAAGTAAGGCTAAATACTTTATATGATTACTGTTGGAAGGGGGGGGGCATTGAAAAGGAAAGAAAATTAGCTCTCTTAGAATAGAGTTAAAAATAAATTAATTTACTGTTATATACTTATATTTTCTCAGTTTCACCTAAATGAAGAGCTATTGTATGTATTGAGTAGAACCAACATGGTAGAATTGAGTTAATAGTAATTCCAGTGTGAGTGCAATTTCTTGCTCCCTTTTTCACACCCAAATGTAAATTTTGGTCAGTGTCGTTGTTTTATTTAGAACACTGCAACAGCAGGGTTGGGCTTTCCTGCCCTTAGACGGGTTGTTTCAAGAGAATGTCCTGCTTCTTTGGAAAGGTCTGAAAACCAGCTGCATGGTTAGGCTGTATCTCCCATGCCTGGGAAGGTCAGTAAGAGCTGCTTGCTCTCGGGGAGGCAGGGCAAACAGCAACGGAGCTCTGTGTGCCAATTTAAAAAATGAAGCAAAACCAGAATATAACCAGGGACTAAAATCAAGGTATGTGCAAGTAATCCCAGCTTGGACTGACTTATTTTGATAGAAATGTTGCAGATTTAATCTGAAGTGCTATTGCAGTTTTATAGCACACTGTGGGCAGTCTGGGTTTTCCTGGTAATTCTGCTAGGTAAAGCCATCCTGCTTGTCTTGTATCTCTTTTGCAGGCTCTGTTGTATTCCAGTTGCCATCTGTTTTGTTCTGCTATTCCAAATTACTTTCCTTTGTAAAGAATTCCTTTTTATAACACACATTAGTGAATGCGATGATTGTTATTAGATCTTTGTTATTCTGGCAGTCTTTGCTCGCAGGTTGTATTTTACAAACTTCTTCATATTCCTGTTGTCCTTGAATATTCTCCCCTCTGCCTGCATATGTAAGTGCAGCATCCAAAACTGGATGGGTTGTCTCACTGGGAAGCACCAGTCCTGAACAGAGCCAGAATTTCTTCCCGCTCCTCACAGACAGTATTCCAGCCAGGTTTCAGGATTACATTGCAGCATTTAGTTGTGATGCTCTGCAATCTCCCTTGTCTTTCTGTTCAGTGCTGAGCAAGTCCATCCCCACACTGTACCTGCACATTTGACTACTTCTTACATGCAGTACTTTGTACTTGTCCTTCTTCACTTGCCATCTGGTGCACAGGGTCTCCCTGGTTCAGGAAAATACCCAACATATTATGACAAAATAAGAACAGAAATCTGAATGCAACTGAGTTAAATTCTTGTAGTTTTAAATTGTGAAATGCCTTCATTTGGGTGCCAGATTTGTTTCCTTTCTTTCTGTTGATTTATGATGTTTTCTCTTAATTATCCTGTTTTCTAGCTGAAGAAAAATAGACTAAGAATGAGCACTCACTCAAAAATTAAAAAAAAAAAATCTTCTTGAGTAGAATTGATTTAAATACACCTCACCACTGTTAAAGCTCCTAAGAACTTCACAGTAGAGGCGGTTTCTTAAAGATATTGGGCCAGTCCAGGTGCCAGTTTGGAGAGAGAAATGGGAAATTCCCTTTCTGCCTGAAACCAGGATAAAATCAGCTAGGGTGAGTCCAGAGTCAGGCAGTGATCAAATTAGATTGCTTTTCTTCTGAGATTAATATGAGGAAGTCTTTGAAAGAACAAAGTAGGGCTGATTATAACAGTGCCTGTGCGCTAGGGTTGTAGCACTTGTGGCGAGCAGGCGCTTTTTTAAAGCAATGTATGCTAATTACAGAAATGGTCTGAGGGGGGGAAAGAAAAAGGAAAAAAATAAATATGTTGTTCAGTAAAAATCCCACCCTTAAAGCAAATAGGGTGAGGAACTGCTAAGGATTATGTTGGAAGAGAAAGGAGGGGAAAAGGATGGTGAAAAAAGCTCAATATGAATAAAAAGTGCCATTGTGATTGGGGAAAAGAATAAAGGCAAGTATCGTCCTGATGTGTGTATGGAGCATAAGCTGCAACAAGGACAAAGTAATCGTTTGGCTTTATGCAGAGGCAGTAGCAGCCTAGCTGGGGTCTGTGTCCTGATCTGGGCAGTGCATTTCAGCAAAGCTGTGGACCAGCTTGGGGGCGTCAGAAGAGAACAGTAAAATCAAGCAGAGATCTAGAAAATAAGCCCTGCAGTGATAAATTGATATTATTTACTATCAATATGAAAGAAGGGAAATTTGAAAACAGTCTTCCACTACATGAAAGGCTACTACCTCAGAGAGGAAGATAGTTTATGCTTTTTATCTATAATGGATGGCATAATATTAATGGGTGCAAACTGCAGTAAGGAAGGTTTGTATTAGGCGTTTGGGGAGTCAGGGAGCATTAACAGTTCAAGTAGTGAATAAGTTGCCTGAGACCAATGTAGAATATCCTGAATGGTGGATATACTAAGGTTAAATGTCTGTCCAAAGACTTAAAACACACATGGATCAGAAATGGGAGAAAAATCTGTTTGTGTCTTGGAGCAGGAAATGGACTTGACCTGTTGAAGTTCCAAGCAACCTGCTATCATTGAAACAGAAGCCTTAACCCTGTCTTAAAATACTCAAACCTGCACTGAGCGTAGGGAGGAAAAGAGTATCTATGTGGCTGTGAAGAAAAAGAGTTGACGCTGCCCAAAAGAACAGTTGAGGCAGAAAGTGGGCAGAGAAAGGGATGCCAATAGGCCGCTGTTTGGATAAGCTGAGATTTTCTTAATGCTTTTTCCCTGCAGAGGACATCACCAGTTACTCAGTAGTACACACACGTACCCATACAATTTTGCATACAAATATGCAGAGATTTTGCTCTCAGCTGTAAATCATAGTGCATGAAGACAGAAAGTTCATTTTGCTCCAATTAAAGTTTTAGGACAGTACTGCTGATGGTGGGGAGGGATTGAAGCCTTCCACCGTTCCCATTAAGTTAACTTGTATCTTCTACTTTTTAATTCTATTTTTAATGAGCTATGCTTACCAGGAGCTTCTCAATGTACTTGCTAATGAGAGATAGAAAATAGATTTGGGATGGTTTTTAGAAATCTTTGGATTAAATGTTTCTGTTTTCAGGTGACTTACCTCCCTCCCTGTATACTAACAGTAGATTCACAAAAGCCTTTCTAATCTGCCAGTGGGCTAAGTAGCCAAGTTATTTTCTGCTGTTATGCGATTTTATTGGTAATATTTTTTTTTTTACCAAATTTTCCTGCATAACCAGATGTGCATGAAATTTGAGGTGAAAGACCCTGAAATGGAGCAGATGGAGTTTTGCTAGCTGTTACTTTTGCTCTGTAAGGGGAGCTCTGCAGCAGGGACTCCTCCCAGATGAATAAGCCTGGGAAGGGCTGGGGACAAGGAAGGCACTCATGACTTGGTGCATCAAACTGTCTTTCTGCAGCTCTCTAACCAAGTGACTTAGAGAAGAAAGTATGCTGTAAACAGCAATAACAGCTGCCAAAAATACTGACCTGTGCAGAATAATATAAAGATCAGGATGGGTTTTGTTCCTTGGGATGCTGAGCCCCGGTATGGTCTGAACAGTGCTAACTTTGAGGAGGAGGGAATGTGGCTACGCATGTTGCAGTGGGAGGGCTCATGTGCTGTAGTGTGTGCCTGTTGGCTTTCTAGCTGGCACCAGAGGTCCTTCCCTCTGTACTGAACCTAATTTTTTCAATTATTTTGTTCACCTACTTTCTGTTCTTCAGTTATCATCCTGATCTTGCATAGTTCTAAATAACTATTTTTATTAATAAGTAGAAATCATAAATTGGCATATACTCACTCTTGCTACAGAGACTTTCCCTTCTCTTCTTCCCGAACCATGCATTCACAAGATCATGTATATAGTATGAGCGTCTGGAAGGGGCAAGGCAGATGAAGCAAAGCCTGTGAGCTCACAGTGCCCTCAGCTGTGAGCACCTGTACTGATGATGTTTTGTAACAAGCCATAACTTCATCTAGGTTTGTAGTTTTGCACAAAATTGTGTCTGTGTTTGAGATGTATCCTTTTATAGTTACTGCTTTGGTTAAAATGAAAACCTCTGTCGCAGGAGTGCTGGAATGAATTTCAGCACAGTGTTTGGATTACTCCCAGAGGAGCAAAGCATGAGCAAATTGTTTCTTTAAAGAATCCAGCTTCTCTTAGTTTGTATTCAGTTACGTGGTTATTTTCCAGTGGAAGAGAGAGTTAGAGTTATCTCTGCTGCTTGTCTGGCTGCTTTCCTTAATCTGTTCATAGAGGGCGCTTTAATTCTACCTGGGTGGCTTGTGTGCTTTGTGGAAGCCTGTCTGCCTGGGGTAGGGAGTTACTGGCTCACACCTGAGCAAAAGATTTTTGTACCTAGGCATGTAACTGAGATGATACACCAGCAGAGGCATTCGTCCTTGTGCTTCTAATGCGCCCCTGCCTCTTCCAGTTTGCAATAACGGTGCATCTGCACTGTGGGGAAGGGCAGGGTGCTGCTCCTGCACCTCTTCATGATTTCCAGATTTAGATATGCTCTTTTGTCTTGGTAGCAGTGCTGCACTTGTGCTAAGAATGCAACCTGTCTGTGGTCTAGATTACATCTGAGACATGCTATGTCTGTAATGAGAGAGTCTGATTGGGATTCATTAATCAGGACTATGCTGGCCTTCCTGCTTAAACAGGGGATTCAACCTCTCATCCATTCCTTATTCTTTGTGGTTGGGAGGTAAGAATTTCTCAAGCTGTTTGAAAGATGGACTTTGATTTAATCTTTTTGAAGGCGCTTATGTGCAACTGAGCAATCAGTATAAAGGCTGCATAGTAAAAGAGGAGCAACCTCCTGCCAAATGGACGTACAATCCCGCTAGTGTGAACAGTGCAATGTAACCTATTTTAGCTTAAAAGAATAAAAGAACCGCTTCTGGAAGATCCTGAACTAGCAGTGCTCAAAAACATAGCCCTAAAAAACCGTAGAGTATGCTCCTTAACGCTGTGCGCCGTCATTCTACGGGTCGATGTGGCTAGAGGCACCTTTACTGACTGATGAAGATGTCACCATATTTATGATCTGCCCCAGGCCATTTTCATCCAAAGCTACTACTGCAAGGCCTTGCCACATACGTGTTTCTTCTTCTTGCTCCTTTTTGAGCTCACTTTTTGAATCATGATATATTCTTACTGTTCTTTCTTGTTTGCACCTATCTTTTATTTTCACTTTTGACTTGTCCTCACTTTCTTGCTCTGCCTTATCGTTTCCTTCTGCGGAAAGGAGAAGTCCACAGGTAGAGTGCCGTCACCAAAAGTGGATTTCTCCCAGGAGGGAAAAGGTTCCTCCAGTCTCCATCATTAGTACAACTATTGATGCTACTGTCTGTGTCATATGGATATCTAAATAACAGATGATAGCAAAATTATTCAGTTGCATTCTGTTAAAACAGCATGAATAACATATTCCCGATTTTTCATTCCTATAGGCTATCGCTCTGTGACACTGCAGCAAGCTCTGCTGGAGCATGAAGAAGGCTCAGAAGTTCATGTAAGTGTGTATCTTAACAAATGTGAATTGAAAAAGCCTCCCTTTATTTCTCTAGCCCTTATAAATATGAGGGAATTTATATAACAGGAAACAATGGTGGAAAAGGGATGAGAAGATTGCAGGGGCAGGAAAAAGATAAAAATTCACAAACAAGGTTAAAGAAATGCAGCAGGTAAGAGTAAATTGTCAGTGTCTGACTTCTTGGGAGCAGTGACAATTTATACCAGCAGTGAATCACCCAGGAGTCTAGAAAGAACGATAATGCGTTGCTGACTTGCTGTTCTTGGTTTCTCTGGTTTTTTGGAGGGGGTTTGCATTCAGCGAGTGTCAGAGCACAGCAAGGACCGGTGGCTCCCTGGGGGGGCCGGGGCAGCGCACTGTTCCCACCCAGCGGCTGCAGGCCATGGGGCCTTGGAGTGTATTAGTACCCGCAGAGCCCCGGCAGCACGTTTTAGCACACAAATTTTCAGGCATTATTTCGTTGCGCTCTCAGTTTCTGGTGGTTTTAGATGCATTTGCAGGTCTATTCTACATTCCAAAAATAAACAGGGCATTAACTTAAGGTGTGGACAGCTCTGCCTGTGGTAATTGCATAGCCAATTTCAGAATTGCACATGGTTTACAACGCCATAAGAAGTTACTAAAGCATAACTGAAATGATGTAATTGTATGGACTGGTGCCATATTGATAAGATAAAGTATACTGTATCTACTGTAATGTTTTTGTCTGCCGTGCTTAATTTAAGTTTTATCTTAGATTTTACATTTTCCATTGGTAATGGGTTAATTGTATATGCCCCGGTCAAATCTATAATGAAGTTATTAGCAATATGCCTGATTCTGCATCCAGTAAATGCAGGAAAACTGAAGAGGAATTATCTAAGAGGCTACCTTCTGTTGTAGGTCCTGCCTGTTTTGATATTAACTTGAACATTAATGTTATACTGTTGTATATTGGGTAAACAGGTCAGCTTTACTCCACTGTATTTTCCCTTTGTCTTGGCTTAGTGTGACTTCCTATAGGAAAAAGAAAAATCTTGTTTACCCATGAGCACCATGGAAGTCAGATGGTCTGCTGCGTATTTTAGCTGAGGTGCCAGAAAGTGATTTCTGTTTGAAAAAAAGTAAATCACTGGGGAAGCACACTGCTGTCAAGTCTGTTGGTGCGATCTGCCAGAGAGCATAGGATTTGGGCTTGGAAAAATCCCATTGCAGTAATCCATTAATCCAAACCTGGAAGGTTTTCAGTACAAGTAAGTAATTAGACAAGACCCCAATTTTTAAATTTGTATTTAACGTTTATGACTATTTCTGGTACTTTATTTTCTTTTATTCACTGCCCTCTAGAGGTCTTGCAAATGAAATTAGACTAAGGGAAAATAAGGTTGCAGAAATGACTGTTTCTGGCTGGTGCTGCTGTGTGCTGGCATATATTTAATGTTTTAAAATAACTGCATAGATGCTCCTAGAGCTAAATGCTGTTTTCCACACTCACTGGGAAGGGAAAAAAATATTTACAGTAGGAGAAGTTCAGGTTTTAATATAGTGACCGGCATTGCCAGCTTTTATGAGTACAAAAGTAACTATATGGCATTCCTCTATAACAGCCTACCTTCTTTATTGCAGGTGATGAGACTTACATCAGAAAGTTATCAGTGCATCAAACGTTTGTCCATTTATCCCTTTTTAATATTTTCTTGTCAAAAGCATTTTCAGGGAGAGATTGTCTTCATAGATGAACTGCAGAAGTGCTTCTGAACCTAAAAATCTTGCTCTTAGTAACAGAACGGGTGAGGCCCAGCATCCTTACAGCTTTGTGTCTCCTGACTGGGCTCTGGGCAAGGCATTTCCCTCTCCCAGAGAGTCAGAACAACTGTCTCTTTAGTGGACTTTCCTTATATTTAATGAACATGAAGTGTAACCTGTAGCACATCCCCTTGTAGGGTTGTTTGGGAATTGCTCTCCTCTATCTGGCTGCCTGCTTTCATGAAGTGTTTTGCATCTTAATAGCTTTGATACTGCTATCGAAGATTTTTTGGGGAAGGACAAAAAGGCAGTGGCATGGTATGATTATGTGAACCTCACTTATTGGAGAAAGCCAGCTGAAAATAGAAATGTTGTCTTTAAAATATGGCAAGACTTCAGTTCAAGCTTTGCTGCACCCACTGGTGCTTGGTATCAATCCGAGAAATTAATATAAATTCATATTTAGCTCTTTCACCGTTTATTCACTGGTAGTTGTCGTGTATCACTCAGCAGAGATGCCTACAATCCTGTTGCTTAGTGAATGAAGGAAATGGCAGCACCTCCTGGCTTTGTGATTCTCTGAGGAAAACACTGTTCAGTACTTCTCCAAGTGTGCTTCTGTGAGATGATTTTTATGACATTGTGTTTTATTTTCGAAATGAAGCAAATTAAAGCTGGTTGGAACAACGTCGGTGTCCTCTCCTGGCTGAGGAGGGCCAGACCCAGGGAAGAGCAGCCTTTAGCAAAGCCCTGTGCTGTGCAAACAACCAGCGAGAGGCCCGCTGGGGGATTTTTTGCATGGACTACAGCGCGTTGTAGGGTGAAGCAGTTAGTGCTGGGGACCTGACATCCACCCAATATATGCAAGAGATTTTGTGCAGACTGGCTCCAGCCTGGTCCCCTGAAGTGTCTGTCCC
Source organism: Sula dactylatra (assembly GCA_013389905.1). Lineage (NCBI taxonomy): Eukaryota > Metazoa > Chordata > Aves > Suliformes > Sulidae > Sula > Sula dactylatra. The sequence goes on along the minus strand of WEKW01012570.1, from coordinate 818,818 downwards.
TCAGCAGCTGGAACAGCTGCCTCATTCCTGGATTTCATAGTTTTCTCCTCCAGGAACCCAGTTTTTGTGCTTCCAGACCTCTCTGCAATGCACACCAGTGTACTGTAAAGTGCGGACAATGAGGACAGTCACTTCAGAAGTGTATGTCTGACCTGAACTGTAGCACTCTTGTAGAGTCACCCTTGATGTATCAGTATCTCTATCCTCAACAGAAGAACAAGATTAATCATGGATCTCTGATGCAGTAATTATGTAGTCTCTGTAGATTTATATATGATACTTATCTCCATGATTTGTTTCTCCTGTGTACATCCATAAATTTATTTTCCCTGTTCAAGATACGGTTATAGATAGTTTTATAGACTCTGCGATTTGAGCTTGAGTTGAATTGTATTTCAGCGCAGGGCCATTCCTCCCCAAAGTGAATTTGTTCCTAAATTATACTCCCTAAAGGAGAGAAATCTTGTCAGCTATCACAGTTGTATAGAGGCACAAGTAAAGCCAGAGAGATAACTAGAGCTGGCTCCGTTCACCTGTGCTTGGTGCCTAAGTGGGCACCCAGAATTCATTACCAGTTTTTCAAACTTAGCTGTGGGTGATGGATATGGAAAATAAATCCGCATCGATCTGCAGCTTTGCATTCTTCTTAATTTTCCGGATGATTGGGGATTTGGTGTATCACAGAAGAATTTGTCTGTCTTGGTGTCAAATTCTTGAAGTGCAAAAAAGCCATTGCAAATTGTCACAGCAAAGTGTTTTATTATTGATGACATTTGTGAGATTTAAACAAGGAAGGAGCGTTGATGCACTTGCCTTCTTACAGGAGCTTATGGTCACAGAAATTAGTGTAAGGGAAGTGTGAAATACCTAGGGAGAATTACTCCAAATGACTATAGGTAATAACAGTATAAAAAGATAGAAAGGTCAGATGGGTACATTTAGGATGCAGGCAGATACAGGAGAGAGGACTGTGCTCATGAGCTGTAGACCCTTTGGGAGAATTTTCCTTTCTTCAGTGTCTTCCCATATGCCAGGTCTTTTTCTTAGCAGGTGCTGTTGGAAGATGCTCGACTGGCATACTTTCTTTCAGCTTCTTGGTTGCTCCTCTGGCTGACCCAATGCACTAACAGTACCAGGGAATATCAGCTCCTGAATTCTGGTACTGCTTTATGTTGCCTCCTTGAAGCCCCATTTGCATGCCTGGGCCTCCCATTGTCAGTTAGGAATGGGCTGCATTCATCCAAATGATGATCATCCCAGTATTTGGCAAGAAATGTCTTGGTTTTTTATATTGCTGCACAAATGTAGTCAAGTTTTCCGAGGGTAAATGTTGAGAGGTGGATAATTTTGTTAGCACATAATATCAACCTGAAAGGGTCTATCAATAACACATCAACTTTAAGCCAGAGCAGAAGAAAACAGCTAGCATCTGTTAATTGCAGTCTGTTTGATTTTTGGATCAGAACTTATTTTTTGCAGGTAACAGAAGAAGGTCTAATTTTGTTCTCATTTTCCCCAGGTAATTCTCAGTTGAGGTACCTTTCCCACAAATATAATTAGTTGTACCTCCAGATGACTTTCCTATACAACTCCCTCTCTGCGTGCCTACGTGTAATGACAGGGTAGTATAAATCCTTATGTTTTCATTAAAATATACAACAGAGGTAGGTTAACCCTTAGATTACCCTTCAGTGATCACTCAGCTCATGAAGAACTTCACCACGCACCTGCAAAGTAGCGGCTGGCTGTTTGCAGCCCGTTTTCTGTAAGTCGGTCCATTACAAAGCCATAATTGTAATTGCAACAGCAATTACAACAAGGAACTGTTGCAACTGTAGTTGCAACAAGCTGCTACCTCGTCAGTAATGTCCCAACACTGCGTATTTGTATGTTACACGAGTACATGTATCCTTGCATAGATACTGACTATGCAAGTGCCTATAGTAAAGAAAAGGACATTGCTGTGTACCTTGACAGGATACAATAGATGCCTTGGAATGATGCGCAGCACCTGTGTCTTCATTTATCAGTTTCTTGACATGCACTTATCTAGGATTTTACAAAAGAAAGCTTCATCATTTCATATATGTATATGTATTTATGCATTGAAATGCATCAAGAAAATACAGTTCTCCTAAATTCCTAACCTCTTGGAACTGTAATTCCTTACTGAGCCTTTGTTTAATATGAAAACAGAGCGCTAAATAGCTCCAGTAGTGCCTAGCTCACTTGGGCATTGATGCTTTTTTTGTTTTGTTGTTGCTGCTTAAGGCTCTAATTAATAGGTAAATAAGCAATTTGCCACATCTCAGTTGAGGTTATTCAGGATGCGTAGCAGAGAACCTGTAAGCAAGGGGAGGGGTGGTGTCTCTACCATAGCCAGAAATAACAACCCAGCAGGTGTGACCAGAAGCCTAGATTAGCTGGTAAACATTCAGCTGTGTGGGTACAGAGCGACTGAAGGTATCAGGGCATTTGCTTGTGCTCTCATTTATTCTGAGCAGTTGTATAGTCAGAAATAAAAAAAAAACCTCCCAGAACTAGAGCTGGGATTATATCTGAATTTAATGGGGTTATATCTGAATAACCTCTTTCTCTTTCATTATCATTTTAAAGGTCTGCTTTTCTGTCAGTTCTTTTTGATTGCTATTTAAAAATGCTACTGGATTATTTACCTTGATGGAGACTGAGATAATCCTTGGACTACTTGAATGACTCAAGTATTTGGGGCAATTTCTCAGACCTGAGTATTGGCTGAATTGATTTGTCTAGAATCGGAGAAAGTTTTATTTTTTACCTAAATGGGAGCAGAATTACAGCGAGGTTGATTTTCTCACAAGTCAGCTTTTCTGCTCTGTGATTTAGTCCCTCCTTTGTGTATGGCTCCAATGAATGCAGCACTCTCTGATTTCTCTCCCCAGTTGCAACACTGGTAACTTTTGTGGTCATTGACAATTCAGTGGAGATTACCAAACTGGAATTGGGTATTTCCTGCAATTTGGGAATTTTTAAATGGTCCCTACTCTGGGAGAACAGGCCTGGATGCATGCTTTCCCTGCTCTCAGTACCCCCAGCAGCAGCTCAAAGTGCTTAAGCTGCATTTGGCAGAGTTTTGCTAAGGAAGTGCATCATTTCTGCCCGCTTTCATGTGACACTGCAAATGTTCAGGGTTTTTGGGTTTTTTTTAAGGAAAGGCTTTAATTTTTAATGCTGTAGGAATATAGCGGGAATCCCCACGCTCACAGTTCCTGCAGGCATGGTGGAGCAGCCTCAGCAGCCTCGCCTAAGCTCCCAGAGGCAGAGCAGCAGGTGGTCGAGGTACTTGGAGGGGAAGTTCTGTGGAGCCCAGGACGCTGTTTGCCAGCAGCACCCTGTCTGAGCACAACCTGCCCTCGGGCTGGTTGTCTCCAGAGCCCCCAAGAGCTGCTGGACACTGTGGCATGTAGCAGAGAGCCCAGCCTGGCCAGCGTGACACCAGGTCTTTTGCTGTTCGTAACTGAAGATCAGAGTTACTTTCTGCAGAGAGGCACAACAGTTAAGAGCAGCAAAGCAGAAAGGTGAGAGGTTCTAGCTCCTGTTGAGCTCAGAAACAAATCCTGCTGGATTTTGGTCAGTTTAGGGACTGCATGGTTTTTGGAGACTCAGAGCTTGCAGCGTCTGTCCCTTGTTCCTGTGTACTCTCAGCAGCAGTAGCTCTGAAGAGGCTATGCAGGGCAGCCAGCTTAGTGGGAAATGAGGGACAGCTGGGTGAAACTTTTGAGGTTGTCTTAAATAGTAAGACAGGGTTAGTAATATCTCTACGATGAAAATGTCACAGATGTTTCCAGACACATAATTTATTTGGACAATTCATTTTGCAACCTTTTTTTCAGGTGCTGCTAACTGCAAGTGTTCAGGCCAGCCTCAGCTGTGGAAGTGAAATCCCAGGCTGTGCAGAGCTGCAGATGCTTACTGTTTTAGTTTGGGGCTGGATATTTTCTTAACTCTTAGAAGTTATGTCTCACACTAAATAGCTGTCAGATGAAGCAGGTAGCTTAGAAAGGATACAGCCGCCTGCTGCTGCGTTTCTGTTCATTGCCTTAGAAGTGTTAGGGTCTCCTGCACCCAGAAAATTACCTGGGATACACAGTAGTAACACCGGTTGTCTACAGGTGGCGACATAAATTTGGAAGTACAATGTGGCAGAAACTGGTCCATTCAAGCATTCTCCATTAATAGCTATTTCTTATAGATTTGTTATAGAAACAGCATGGAGTATTCAGAAATATAAGAAAGCGTGTAGTTTTAAGGTATAAATCAGACATATAATCGTTTACTTTCATGGCATGAAAAATACATGCAATACTGAACAACCATTACAAAAAAGTATTCAGAGTTAAACTGAAATGCAAAGAAGGTATCATATCTTCACTGAAGCGCTGTGGCACACGCTTGATGGTGGTAGTATACAAATACAGTTTAAGTCTTGCTATAGCAAAGAGGATTGGGACAAGAGGGCAAGGTGTTTCTCAAATACTGTTCTACTGCTAATTAGATACTGAAGATTCACGCAGTTGAGGACAGGGGAGATAGGAGGACAGATTATTAGGATCAGAAGAACAGTAAAATGGAATTGAGCCTAGGATTGAGTGGAAATCAGAGGAGGAGCGCGTTTGTGTAATGAGAACCGGTGACATGCTCCGGCTGCACCTTTTGCAGGAACAGATGGGTTGGGGTGTGTGCAAAGTCTGGTGCAATGCACTAATGCAAAGCCACCAGCGTTTCTCCTTTGCTGTTTGCACATGATGTGCAGGGTGGTCCTCATGCAACCCTTTCAGCTGCCTCACATCCAGATAAATCGGAGAGTGTGACTGAATGGTGATTGAGAGCTCTTTGCTCTGCTGGCAGTTACAGGAACAAGGACTGGCAACTGGAGCAGTTGGAGGATGAATTAATCCAAGGCCTTTATCAGCTGTTCCTGCCTGTGGCTCCTTTGCAAGGGAGATCCTCCTGTTCCTCTCCCCACCCAGACCCCCAGCACAGTGGCACTGGTGGGAGGGCCTGAGGGCTGTTGTCTCCCCAGAGTCTTTCCACAGAAGCCTCCGGGGCAGCCTGTTTTATCCTCCTGCTACGCTTCATGAATATCATGCATATTCTTCTTCTAACCACCCTACAGTATCTTTGAATTTCCTTCAAAGCCTGGCAGGATGAGTGCAGAATCCTCTTTGTGTTACTGGGTCGCTGGGGAAGATGAGGAGGTGTTCAGAGATTGAGACGAGCAAGAGGCTTTTACTGCATATCAGGCTGTCTAAACATGCCTCCTGAGATGAGCAGTGCTCAAATGCACAAAGCAATGTTTTCTGCAGCGTGTGTCGCAAATCAAGGGATAGCGATGAGAGAGACAAGCGCTGAGATACGGTATGCATTTTCTAGGTCCCTTGCTGTGTGCTTTGGCAGTTGAGATACAAAATACTCCTTTACTGGCTTTTTAAAAAAATTTCTTCAGTTTTTTTTCCCTCTGAATTTTGGAATCTCAAGTTTAAGCAGAGAAACAGCAAAAATTGGTTTTTAAGGAGAAACTTTAAAAAAGGATGGGCCAAATTCAGAGTACTGTGGAGGTTATACTCCTTTCAATTTTATTTCGTTATGCTCTTTAGAGTTCCTTCTCAGTATATATATGAACAGGAGAGAGACTACAAGTATATGACCCAAGGAAGAATGGTATTCTATTAGGTACAGAAACGCATGCACTGAACTAGGTTGCTTTTTTATATACCTTTTGCCACCTATTGTTTTACAGATCTACTTTGGTGGCTTGGCATACAGCGTTGTAACCATTGCAACTTAAGACATCTTTCTCCAGCAAAAAAAAAAGGATTTAAATGTGAATATTCATACTTAGGGGAGAATCTCAGAAGTCTTAAGTATTCAGATTTCGCAGGCAGAAGTATCTGAAAGAAGCTAAAGTTTCACCAGCTTAGTCTGTCTTCTGAAACTTCCTCAAGTCAAAGTCTTGAAAGTTTTTGTTGCTGTGAAAAGCCGAAATCAGGACTCAACAGTCTGAGCGACTATTAAGCAGGTATTGCTCATTGCAGCGCAGGATGCACAGGGGGTCACTCCTGCTAATGGGCAAGCCCCACAAGGTTAGTTACGTGGCTCATATACAAGACGTATGTACATACTGATTAAGTTTCTGAGGAATGATTTACATATTCACTATTTTTCAAGAACTTTTTATCATAACTTACCACCCACCCTCGCATGCGCACTATAGTATCTCGCACTATAGTATCTCACACTATAGTCTCTCGGTGCGTCTGGTGGTCCTTTACTTTGTCCACTCCTCTTCATCACCATGACCTTTAGCTTTTACTTCCTTATCTCTGCTGACAAAGCAGCAGAACTGCATTCACGCATTTTCTTCCTTTTATCTCATGACACCCTTGCGTTCCATTCTCAAAGGTAAGTTCTGCTTAAAGAGTTACACAGTTCATTGCTGCTGCTTGTTTAAAGACTTTAACTAGTAGGCCCCTTGCTTCATTGTCTTTGAATGAAGATGGAAAAGCCATTGCTGGAAGGCACGTGGCCTGTGAGGGGAGATAAAAGGGAATAGCAGGAGCAGGGGAGTTTATATATTGGTTCCATGCTTATTACTGGGTTTAGGCTTTTGAATGTGTTTAGCTTGTGTAACTACCAGTATAAAAGAAAGTCATGGGGTAATGACAGCATCTGTAGATGCTGGTTAGGGAATAGTCTTTGTCAGAGCTTTTAATGTAATGAGGCGGTGACATCAAAAATAGGCGATTCACCATTTGAAGAAAATCGGCAAAGAACAGGGCAGGGTGAGGGGTAGGTGGGTAGAAGGTGTCAGCAAGTCTGGTTATCTCTGATTGTTACAGCAATTCCTAATAAACCCATGGGGTTGATTAAGTGGTGACAGTTATTTCAGCCCAACCCCTCCTCCTGTTTTGGATGGTTTGCTGGAGCATTTTGTCTGGGCCGTTAACAACTCTGTTCCATTGCTTTACTTCCCTCCTTGGTTATACAGCTACGTATCATGCCAATAAACCAAGAGACATGCCTTTCAACCCCAAAGTGATCCCAGCTGTTTGGACAGAGTAACAGTTTTAAAGAAATTAAAATAGTTAAACAAGTTAAATAGCTTATTTTGTGCATGAGCATGAATGACTTGGCCACAAAAAAAAAAAAAAAAAAAGAGAGAGAGGGGAAGGAAAAGAGCTTGTCGTTCTACTGACAAATGACGAATACATTCAGCGTAGTCCTTGGAGTGAAACTTCTTAGTCCCTCAATTTAATAAAGAACTCAAAAAACTGTGACTGTAATTCTGTACTGCACAATTCATTGGCATTAGAATTTAATATGTATTCAGTCTATTCAGTTTTGCACCTCTGAACCACAAAGTACGTTGTTTGTGACGGGTGTGAAAGAACCTCTGTTTTTCTCTACAGCAGAACATTTCTTTCAGTAATTATTATGAGGCAGTCAACAAGGACATGTAGTTTTTAGAAGTGAGTTTCAATTTTTTTTTTAGTTTTAGTTTCTTTTTGATTGTTTTAGTTACTTAAAAAAATAAAAGGTGAATGCAGCACAAACAGTTACAAGAGATGTAGGAAAAACATTTTGTGCCTGTGGCATATTTTTTCCAAACATTTTTCTCATACCATGTGCCTGTCTCTGTATAATAAAATCTAGTTCAGGAACTGTATTGTTTAAAATAATTCTTTCTTGAAGTAGAATATTTATTTTGTGAGTTGACAAAAACCTGCTTCTTATCATGTTGCATCCTGAATTACATAGCCGTTGTTTTTCAGATGAAGAAGCTTTAAGAAGTGCCAGCAGGATGAATTATTCCAGGTGATTATTAATGGCTGGGGCAGTATGAGCAACTAGACAGAGCTTTGGACTGGTTTCAGTTGCCAGCTCTGCCAGCACTGGCCCGGCCCGCTGCCGGGACTCTGCACCTCAGGGTATTTTTCTGGACCTCAGTTTTTGCAGTTCCTGCAATGTCAGAAATAACATTGTTCTTGTTTGAAAAACACTATTTAAAAACAAAGCATTGCTAACCGTAATTGCAACATTCAGAGCAAAACAAATGGCTATTTATTATGTTTTGACAGCTCACTGTGACCCAGATGTTTTAAGCTCTTAATGGTCTTTAGGTGAAGACTGTGCTCTGTTTATTGTGTATTCCCATTGCAGATAGTACCTGCACTGTAAGGCTTAGCAGTAAGGCCAGCATACAAATGAGCACAAAAATTATTTTCTTTTTTTGCTGCAGCTAAAGATTGGACAGTGTAATTTTGCTCTTTATACACCTGTCCTGCAGATAAATATTTAACTTAGTCCCCAGGTTTTTTCATGCAAGAAGAGGCTTGGATTTTATGAGCTCCTCTTCTCTCCTGTCCCAATTACTTCCCTCTCACTGACTGTGTTTTCTTGCCCTAATGTTTTCTAAATTCATTGTGTGTCTGTCTGTCTAGCATTTCCAAGATGCAATGAAAATTTAAAGCCTCAAATAGAAAGCTGGGTTTTAATTAATAAACTACTTCAGACCCACTCTTCACCAGTAAAATCCATGAAGTTCTGCTAATGACAATTACATTATGTAGGTTAAAGAAGGAAGGAAAAAGGCAGAAAAATCCCTTCTTGAACTGCATGTAGCCAACTTTATAGTTTCAGTAAATCAAAAAAATTGTTTCTTGATGTTGGCATTTAGTGTGCATAGTAATTCTTTACTACAAATTATAAGGCGCCATTTCCTGTAGGCTAATGTTAAGTTCTCTAATGTATTATTGTTAGTGAGTATTTTATTTTCATTTTTCATGTTGAACACCTGAGAACATATTGGAATAAGGATTAAATTATAGCAGCTTTTTGTGCTGGCTCTCCTGAAGTTCCACTTTCATTCTGGCTGAATTTGTCCAAACTTTCACAATTAGCATTTTGGGGAAAATCAAGTGACAGGTGGTGGGGGCTGCCGCATTTAGAAGACAAACCAAGCAACCTCTGGCAGGAGAAAGGCAGGGCTTTGCCTTTTTCTAAATAATGAATTACTTTTTCTAGCATAGGGTAATTAATCTGTACACCTGTTGGTATGGGGGGAGAAACAAATGAACGGATCATGGTGCCACCCGGTTGTGACTGAGGAACTGGAGCAGCCACAGCAGCTTGGGGAGGCGGGTGGAGGCAGACAGAGCAGCCTCGTGTTCGATAAAGACCTAAGGAACAAAATGTGCCAGAATTATTGTTGTTGGAGGCCTTGACCTTTACTAGGTCTGATCATTAATCTGTGCTTTCTTTCCAAGAGCAAACTTCCTCCCAGGTATATATTAAAGGCCTAATAGAGAAGTGATAACCATCATGTATTTAACATGCTTATCATCTGGGTCCAATACTGGTTATGAAAGCAATATTTATCGGGAGGTTTTCCTTATCTCTCTCACTATTTAAAAAAAAGAAAACTGTTTCCTGATGGTAGGTTAGGCTATTTCAAAATTCAGTTCTCACTATGGCTTAACATACTAAACAACCCATTCCCCCCTGTCCCTCCCCAAGATCCCTGGAGTAAGAGCCTGGCTATTTGAATCAAACCAGTGGAAATTAGGCAGGCAGGAGAACTGGGATAGACTTTGTATATTTTAAAATACTATTTAGCATTTCTTTTTTTAGGTATAAATGTGGGGATTCCCTTCCTAGTCTTTGTTTACAGTTTTGAAATTGTATATTGGTGCCAGGGACCTTTCATACTCCAGAGAGACCGTGCAGCAAATGATCTGCTCAGGCAAAGGGTAGAGTTAGGGGTTAGTTTCTTGGAGGTGCTTTCCTGTGGCATTTCAGTGAAAGCCAAGATTTCAGTCTGAGGTTTTCACTCATGAGCTTTATTTTAAAAAGTGACCTTTAGCTGCCTTTTTTCTTCTCCTCTATTACTCTCGCTTGCTATGTTTGTAAAATATGTGAGTAGGCATAAGCTGTGGTCATTAACTGCAAAATGTAGTTTTGATGTAGCAACACAACAACAGAGCTAATTATTTGGTGCTTTATTTTTTACTCTACCACCCTAAAAAAACCACATCATTGCTCCGTTTTACATATGTCTGGCTCTTCCGGAGACAAAAGTTTGGGCCTACGCTAAGTAAGGTTCATATTATGGAGCTCAGAATTGATGAAAGAAATGGTGAGAAAGTCATATCTACCAAACTCTTTCTCTAACAAAAATCCTAAGTGTATTCTTTGATATTTTAATTCTACATCTAAACCAAGGCTTACCCACTTTCATGCTCAATCCAGCTCAAATGTTGCTCACTGCTAATAAACGCTTTTCTTTTGGTAAATAGATTGCTGCAGCTGATATTATTTAATTTTACCCCCGTAAAGTTGGGTTTTTTAGTTATGTAACAAGACATCAAAGAGGCATGATACAGAGTTTTCCTTCCTCAGAGAATAAATACCAAATTTCTCTTTGAAGCTGGAATCAAAGTGAGAGAGTCTGCAACTGATTTGAGAAATAGGAAAGACAGTTATCCTGCATGAAAGTAAAATAGTTTTGGCGTTGACAGATACGTATTTTTTTTAAATACTTGTGTTTCCCTTTCTTGTGATTTTCATCTGATGTAAGCTAGTTTTTTCCACTCCAGCAAGGCCTGGTCTTCAGCTAATGGATTTCTTTGTTTACATTGCAAAGGAAATTCAAGTAGATTGAGTAAAGATAGGATCCATTCTAACACATCATCTTTAACACACAAGGGAAAAAAAAATCATGTAAGTAATAGAACCTAAGACTTCTAAAAATACATTGAGAAGTGCTTCGTTAACCTAGAAGCTTGGACACTAAAAAAAAAGGATGCATCTGGAAAATCTTTCTTACTTTGGTTTTTGGTGACTGGCAGTTTCGTGCTGGTTTGGTGAAAATTCTCAAGTAATGCTTTCCTACGGGAATGGCTGTGGAAAACAGCGTGCCCACCGTCTGCATTCTCTTGGGTGAAGTGAGGTCCTTAGAAAGCATCCATCTGTAAATAAGAAAACACTGCTTTTATTTTGGGGTTAAAATAAGATGATTGCATTGATAAAGCTGGTAAGATATATATTTTTTATGTTATGATTGCATTTGTTCAGTATATTTTGGCTTTAACTCACTGTTGAAAGCAGCAGTTTTGCTGGTGGATAGCAGTGCATTTACCAGTTCTGGACAAACGAACAGAATTGGAAACGGCTACACTTTTGCAGAATTGAACATTAATGAGCATTTAAAATGCCAAGATATTGTGACACTTCTGCATTTTCTTCTACATACATTGAAAAGTAGATTAATATTTCCTTGGCAGCATCCCAAATCTTTGACTTAATATATTTAATCCCAAGCTCTCCAGATGTAAAAGAGAAATATAAAACCTGGCCTTTTATTTTTTTTTCCCCATTAGCTGTTAGCGCTGAGATTGCACTGGCTTTCTGTTGTTTTATTGTCTTAGTGATTTTTATATTACCTAGTGCCATGGTGGTTTTTTTGCTGCAATTTGTGCCTCAAATTCTCTAGTCGTCCCCTCTTTTTAGCCTAACTGTGGTTACCACGTGTTTGAATCAAAATAAAATACAGCTACAGACTTGTTTATAGCATTATAAGTACTTTTTGGCTTGTTATGGCTGTATTTTGCCTTTCCTAGATTTAAGAGTCAACATCACTACTTCTGCTATTTCTTTCAAAAAACAGAGATTTGGAAAAACCCCTTGGGCTTCCCTTTCAGAAGCAGTTTACACGCTAGGAGCAGTGCTGTGGAGAACGCGGGTTTCCTCCACCTCCCACTTTCCATCTTCCTCCTTGTGTCTGAGAGCAGACCTGAAGAAGGCTCAACCTTGAGCTTCAGAGGAGTTGAAGGAAAGTTGTAAGTACTGTGGATGCCATGTGTGTCCAAGACAGCCCTGTGGCAAGTGGTAGAAACATGTACAAATTCATATAAGTTTATTGTGGCAAAAGATGGGTTTATTTATAGCAGGAGAGCACTGTATCACTCGGGCAGGCCCAGTTAATCAGGAGTACCCCACAACATGCTCATCTATTACCTCCCTAAGTGTTGTGTCATGTGTCTACCTCCCCTTGACTATGGCGTGTACCGCTGCCTCTGCCCTGGATTTGTAGTGCTCTGCTGGGGATAATGAAGCCTGGCAAATGCAGCTTTAAATCTCACAGCTCTTCTCTCACAGGTTTTGCGTAGCTTCCACATCCATTCTTGGAATTCTGACCCCTCCCCCCAAAAGTAAATAATTATAGTATAGCATTCAGGTTTCTTTTTTCAGATGATTAAATCATTTGGGATATCAGATGGAAGGATTCGTTTATGTAATTCTGATTTAATTAAAAGAAAAAAGCATCACTTAAGCAAATCAGGATTTTATAGATGTTTTTATAGTTATGTTCAGAGTAGGGTATACTTTTGTGCTCTGGATATACGAAGTTGTTTAATGACAAGATCTTACCCTGTTGATGAATAAAGGTGGCCTGATTTTTATTTTGCCAGGAGAACATCTAATTTATTCTGTGCTGAATTTCCACTCTTTGACAAACAAAAAAAAATAGTGGGAAGGCTTTTTAAGTCCATATATCATGCTGGTGCTAGGCCCATTAGAGCTATCCACACTTATTTTAGTCAAGCTCTTAGTAGTATGCTGGTAGGTAGAGAGGCAAATAGTCCTTGCACGGTTTATACCTTGGTAGAAAGCAGAAGGAAGCATATGCTGGGGGACTATTCCAGACAGCTTCTGACCCTTGATTTTGCTTTTCGGATGTGTTTATTCTCTTTGAAGCTGTGGAGGAGGCTTTTTCCTTGGATGTCTTGATAAGAATGTAACAAATATTGAGCACTGAAATAATAGCAAGGGTTATATATGTTCTGTGGCTGTTTAGGATGGATAGTTTCTATTTTAAGGGAAATAGTAGCCATTTTTAAAGTACTTTTTTCATCTTATTTATATGATATTTTACTTATTTGCCCACTGGATTTATAGAGGGCTACAGAGTTAGTTGTTTGTTTCATTCTACAGTCTTCTAAATACAAGACACTTCCATCTTCACTGGAAAGCAGAAAAAATCCATTTCCACATAGTGAGGAGGTTTGGTGCAGACAACAATAGACAGCCAAAGAAAAAGAAACTAGAGCTCGCCATCAGATGTAATGAAAAGGCTGAGCCGCGTTATCAGAATAATCTGATTTTTAGCTTCATTTGGCTTCTTGGTGCTCTCAGTGTGCACACTGGCTTAAGATTGCCAGAAGGGTTTTCGCTACCAGCTCTTTGACAGCAGGAGGAGGTGAAGTGCTAGGAGAGCTCCTCCTAGGGACCAGGGAGAGTGCAAAACAGGCTGCCAACCTTAACATACATACAAAAGGGAGAGAGGGGCTGACTTTGTTGGAGCCTGGGCCAGATGTGGAGACAGCACTTGTGTGACAGTAAGGTGGCTTACAGCAGAAATCACAAAACTTATGCAAGAGCAGGCAGTGCTCCAAGGAAGTTTTAGAACTGTGTTTCAAGGGATGAAATCAAGTACATGAAGAAAAGAGCAAATAAGAAATACAGGCATGTGGATGAGACGAATATAGAAGGGCTGTATTCATTGTAATGGAAATGAGTTCTTGCAGGTTTGATTTCTGATTTGTCAAAAATTTGAAGGAAGACAAAAAGATAAATGAGGTGCAGCCAGATGTCTCTACAAATGGGAAAAATTTAGCAAAGAAAACAGGAAACAATGTAAGAAGAAAATACGTTTTGAAGTAATTAACTAAAATCTAGCTAGAAGGCAGCAAAATGGCAATAGATCATGATGGTGAGCAGAGGAGTCCCGATCTATTTATACTCATTCAAAAGCTCAGTCCCGCTGATAACCAAACCCAAACGATGGGTTTGGCCCTTGGCACCAAAGACCTGTCAGGTCCTCCCTGTGTTTCCTAGTAATCTGTGAAATTGAGAAAGTAGAGGTGGGTGAAGGAGGTAAAGCAGGATTTTACAAGAAAAACATTTTTGTGTTCTGAAGGGAAAGCATAGTATGTTGAAAGGGGATTAAAGTATTTGACCAAGAACAGACAAATGTTACGTTATAGAAAAAAGCATTGCTGGAGAAGAAGGGAGGTGGAGGGATAATGAGGAATGCAACCTGGCAATGATACATGATAGCACACAAGTGGTATAATTGTGGTATTAGTATGGAGTTAGACGTTAAGTGTACCAGAAATTGTTTGCAATGTAAAGACGAGAGTCTCTGGAAGAAGTGACCACAAACAGTGGAGAAAACAGACCAGTGTGAGAATTCCAGAGGTGCGGCATGCTGCTGTGGATTGGAGGGGGAGGTTCTCAAGGATACAAAGTGGCTGTTAGAAGGCAAATGAAGGGTAAGAACAAGAGTTTTCAGGGCAGAGGACAGTTGCCTGTGGATTCCCATATGATCTTACGCTCCTCTGAAGTTTGCTGTTGATGCTAAATCTTTTAGCATAGTGATTGCAAAAGAAAGTTTTGGTCCTGGGCATCTGTGTGAGGAAACAGTGTATCTCATCAGTGTATCCAGTGCAGATAAAGTGAACTGCTGCTGCCCTGAAATAAAGTGAGGATTCAGATGGGTATTTTTGGTTTAGCTAAAAATTATGGCTAAGTGTCCTTTGACAGTCACAAAAGTAAAATTAAATGTTGGACTTACTGGGAAAAACAAAACAAAAAAAAAAAAACCCAGAAAGCATAATAGCAGTCAGCTGTGTATGTGGTGCAGTTTTGGTCCCTCAGCTCAAAAGGAGTTATTGAAGACCTGTTGAAGGTAGAGAGCAATGGCAACAAAGATGATCAAAAGTGTGGAAGGGCTCACAAGGAATGATGGCAGAGGCTGACACCCTTGAGTCTGGAAAAGTGAAAACCGCATGCTATATGGCAGAGAATCATAAAATCCTGAATACAAGAGTTAGGGAGCACACGGCGAACCTAGAAGATAAGATGCCAGGCTCAATACAAGCATGAGAAAGTCATTCCTCCCATGTGTGTAGTTACACTGCAGAGCTCCTTGCCTTGAAAGGTACCATCCCAGCTGAACTTGAGAAAATGCCTGGGTGGTGTCATGAAGGGAAAATCCATCACAGGCCAGTAACCGTGAGAATATAACCTCAACTTCTGGAAGTCTTAATAACAAGTTGTTGGAGGTTATTCTTAGTAGCAATCCCTATGTGCTTTCCTGTTCTTACTCTTTTCCTCGGATTCATGCTGTGGGTGCCAGGCAGACAGGGCACGGCTAGGCAGAACTCTCAGCTGAGCCACTGTGGCTGTTCCTCCATTTATGTTTTAATAGAGCAATTAGTAATTGATGTGGATAAATGTAGCACATACAAGTTCTGAATCTTTACCAAGAATCTTCAAGCAGTAGCTTAAATTTATGTTTTGTCTTATAGGGCAGTGAACATGATGTTTTCAGCAGAATTTATAAGACAATTGTAATTTGAAAAATGAGAGGATTTGTTCAGTAGAAGATTGGGATTATAGAAAGGAACAATTCAATACAGTAACTGAAAGCTTGACACCCATACAGTCTGATAGGTGGGAAAGCTGTTACAGTGATTAGAAATTCATTTGGGAAAGTATCAAGGACTGAACATTGTGTAGTGCAAGATAAAAATTATAGGAATGAAATGATGAAGGACTTCCTTTGATTAAACTGGGACATACTTTATGGTGGTAGAACACCGTCTCACCAGGCATGCCTCTGCCTGCTTCTCTTTTTGAATGACTTGATTGATCATGTCTACTTTCAAAGTAACATATATTTTATGTTGATACTTAATTGACAGAGGTACAAATAGAAAGTAACAATGAAAGCATGTTTAAAATTATTTGGATAATCTGAGCTTTTAGGCCAAGTTTTCACTGGTCTGTGTAGGAAGATTAAATCATCATAAATCCAGTAATAGAAAAAAGCGTGCTGCAGACCAGAAAAAAAAACCCCAAAGTCCATTTGGGTCGATAAATGAAAAGCACAGCTAAAGCTATCTGTGCAGTCTTCTCTCCTCTAGCAGTGATAAAACAAACAATACCTTTGAGCTGTATACCACGAAATAAGGCAATAAATGATGGAACAGTATCCTGGCAGTGTAAAACATGCTCTGTAAGACCACACTTGGACTCCTGCGGGTTGGGCCTGTGTGTTTCAGAATGGCATTACCGGATTGCAATGGCACAGCAACGCACAAACACCTTGGTTCAAGTTTTGGGGAATACTGATTGTGAGAAGACTTATCCACCGCTGTCCTAAATTGTTTTAAAGCACCTTGCAGTGGGATCAAACAGAAAAGAAGCTGCTGAAAAGTGAGAAGTGGATTGATTATAGTTGCCTCACTACTCAGAGACGGTCATGTGGAGATGACAAGGACGGGGATACCATGAGGAGAAGAAGCTCAGCCTCTGTGATTTGGGCATGAAAACTGATTAGCAGTGGGGGTGAGGAGATGAGCTGGAGGCAGAGAGTGAATGAAATACGTATAATCAGCTTGGGAGGTGAAACTCTATTATTGAAAAATCTTCACGCATGAAACTAAAGACTGTAGTAGAAGATGGGGATTAATGTGCTGTGTGGTAGGTGATCTGTATTGCTTGACTGTTTAAGGACACGTCTTTACCGACTTCATGAAATTTTCTGTGCTTGTCATTTCTAATGTGCCTGTATCACACTCCTGGTCTTTGGCCCTTTCAGCACTTTCTGTGATTAAGAAACACCTATGGTTGCTCTAGGGGAGGTTAATGATTCTACGATGAGTAGTTTTGCCAGGAAGATTCACTTTTTGTCAACTAACGTATAGTCTGAGAGTTACCTCATTAGTATAGTTGACTAGAGACCAAATACAACTAGTCTAGTACTGGACTAATGGCAGAGAACATGACAAATCTATGCATCAAAATACTCCACCATTTAAGTAGCTCTGCATTTAATTAAACCTACCCACTTACAAACAGGGTAAGGGTTATAAAAATGCAAGAAAGAAAAGGGTTAGTCTGCATTCATAAGCTCTCATAGGAGAGTACAGAACAGCAAAATACTATTTTCCCAAAATATTCAATATCATGTGAATGTTCCCTGTTTTCTTTGAATAATATGAACTTTTATGTTTACAGCATAACTATCTGTTTTTTAAAGTGACCTTAATATATAAGCACAAAGAAAAAGCTTTCTGAATTGTAGTAAAATAAATCCTTTTTCTATAAAACAAAGATGGAACTAAATGTTATGTTTATAGAAGTTAAGTTGTGCAATCTAGGTTTAAATTTTAGATGCCACACTATGAATGTTTAAATATATGGTGCTTGCAGAGCACTGCTCTTTCACTCCTCTGGTCAGGGCTTTCCACATCTTCCATCATGCTGGCAGCTTGCTGTGCAAGAGCTGCCTGGCAAAATTTAAATTTCAGCTAATTGAAAAAATAGCTATATTCTTGGCAGAACTGTTAAACAGGATTTATATAGAATAAGGCATTACTTGACAGAATTAAAAAGAAAAGAAAAAAAAAAGATTTGGGGTGGAGAATGGCTCTATTCATGGGCTGTGTCACTAACATGCAGAACATCTATTCTGTACAAGTGAGAACAGAATAATTTTCTGGAGAAATGTCTGTATAAATAGCTACAAAACCGTTTCTTGTCACTTGGCCCTGGACTTTTCATAAGTTCAGTGATGTTGTAAAGGCAGAATTCTTTGCCTTTGCACATTTCAAATATTTTAATTAATTTCTAAAGGATTATTTAATGATACTGAGATTTGGCTCTTGCGGATGATGCTGATCATTTTGAATAAGGAAATGATGGTTCTGGTTTTCAATATTGTCTTTGACTAATACTTAATTTAAATTCTCAGTCAATGAAGAACTGATACTATTTTAGCTAAGTTACTTCCCTTAATTGCCTTTGTGTTGTAATTTCACTTTAATTTTATAATTTTCTTTTAAACAAAATTATAAAACCTCTAAATAGTTTTCTAATGTTAATTTTACTTTATGAAGAGAAAATAATTGAGTGTGAAGTTTCTAAGTTACTGCTTTCAGTCATTGGGATCTTTGTAACGATGAGAACTTGTTATCCTTGTATAGCATTTCGGATAATTATGAAAAATGAGACGTGATTGTTACCTTGTTCCTAACTGGGCTTCTGCCAGCACTGCAGTTGGCACTCATCACACTGATGGGAACAGCTGGGAGGCCCAGAAGTAAACAGATGTGGGCAGCAAACTCTTGTTGAGTTGGATTAAATTGACACCTTGAGAGGACATGGCAAATTGGGATTGGAAGTTTCAAATCTTAGCAAGTTGCCCTCTTTAGCACAGGCTTCCGTTAAGTCTTGGGTTTTTTTACGGTAAGACTTACAGCCATGAAATACCTTTTGCTGCATTCACACAGTGATGAGCGTAAGGAGGCCTAACCTTCTCACTGTAGAGTTCATTGGCTCCTCAGCCTTGCAAGGTGTCCCTGGTTACCTATAGATCCAAATGATAGGTTTGGGGATGGAAATGAATGATTGTGTCTGGGTGGGACAGCAGAACTTACCTTTGCTCCATGGATTTGTACTCATCAACAACTGTAACATGTTCTAGTCTACCACGGGTCAACATAGACATGTTGAACTGCGTAATACGGTATTTGATGCCACTTTTGAAATGACATGCATTTGTTCCTGTTATCCAGTTGCTATGCACGTAAGCAGGAGAACTGTGGATAAATACAAATGGAAGCACATTGTGAGCCTAAATTAGAAATGGGACATCCCAAGAATGAAAGGATCTTTTCTATAAAACCTGCCTGTTGGTTGAGATTTTAGTCTTTGTTACTTAAATTCAGTTATGTAAACCTCAGCTACTGACAGCGGGTTGAAAAAGAAGCTTTTAATTCATATTTATTTCTTATTTGTGCTCATACATTGTCTGTCAAAAAACATGAATTCATTAATAAGAAACATCTTGCAAACACACAAAGGTTTCTTACGCTCTTTAATTTACTAACCTATTGGGCTAAATGCATTATTTTTAATATCTTCATAATATTTTCAAATGCAAATGCTGGACTGAAGAGTCTGGACTTTCAAAGGTTTTTCAATAGTGCTAGTACAGTCCACTAAAACCATTGCATATAATCTGAATGCAGGTTCTCCTCCCTGTATTGCACATCTACTGACCCTGTGTATCTTCTAAAACCCAAGCCATCTATTTTTCTATAAATGGCATCAGTGATTAATATTGTTTCTATCAGATATTCAGAAGAAATAAAAGCTAAGCTCCCTATTTCTGAAGAGAAACAAGAACTCCAATAAATATTTGTAAAAACAGATACAGAAAAATGCAAGGGTGTCTCCATAGCTGAAATCAGAAAAGCTGTTTACCGAAATAACCAAAGGTAAATATATATGTGTACATAGATATGCTACTGTTGTGCTTAATAAGAGGGAGCACCTTTAGACAGAAAGATGTTAGAATCAACCCTCAATTTAAATTCTGGCAGATGGCATGGATACAGTTTGAAGGCATCATATGGGATGTTCTGAACATGCTAGCTATCAAAAGAGGTATGAGAAAATCCAAAAGGAATTTGGAAAAAAAGCAGGGAATGGATAGTTGCTAGATATACAAGAGGACTTCAGAAAGCTGAGCCTGTGTCCGAGTAAATAAAACAGAAATGGTCAATACCTGGCAGATTAAACAGTAAGGCATGCCAAGGAAGAACTGGAAGAACAATTTGAAGAAGCATAAGAACTAAGAAATTCTTTTACAAGCACACCAGATGGAAAAAGCTGGCCACAGAGCTTGTAAGATGAGTAATAGAGGCATAAAAGGAAGAGTCAGAGAAAGTAAGGCCAGAATAGGAAACAGGAATGAATATTTTGCATCTGTATCATTACAGAGAAGTTTGAGCAGGTTGCCAAGCTCATTTTTTTAAGGTGAGTCCTTCCTTGCAACCATACTGCAGTTCCTTGGAGCTGTCATTGAGTCTATGGACAGAGAAATGTGGTAGAATTTCAAAAAGCATTGGCTGTGGTTTCTAACCAAAGGCTCCAAGAGAAACTGAGCTGCTACGAAATAAAAGGGAAGGTCTTCACATGGATAAATGACAGGAATTTGGCAGCAGTTGTGTTTCTCAAATACCTTCTGGAAAATCACTCTAATCTCCTTGTCTAAGTAGAAGTCCATAGCTCTGCTTGGAAGAACTGCTAAGCACCATAGTCAGCTGATTTTTACCTTCAAAGTGCCTTTTAGCTGAATCGCTCTTATTTTGCTTTCTAGATAATGCTGTTTCTGAATTCTCTCTCCTTACTTGGGTTTGCATACTTAGCAATGGGTTGTGTGCAAGCTGTTAGTAAATCCATAAGTATTAGGTATTTTTACTGCACGTGAATATGTTCATAACCTAGCACCAGGCAACCTGCTTGCTTATTGTTCTTATTATGAGTCTGCCACTGTTGATTCTTAAATACTAACTGCAAAATGTAAAAAAAATTGTGTGTGAACTGCTGCATGACTCGAAAATATGCAGAACTTTTTATTTACTTACACTGTAGCATTTGCTCTAGGATACATTACTGGGAAGTGTTTTGAAAACCAGAATGACAGGCAGTATGCAGTAATGTACAACACAGCTTATATTTTTAAACCATTGTGAAAAATTGGGGAATCTTTTTTAAATTAAGTTACACTTTATACTAACTTTGCATAGTTTTTGCATGCACATATGTGCAAAGACTGTTAGATCTCTTTGCCCTATCCTTAAATTCTGTGTGGCTTGAAAACATTTGTCGGCTCTGGGACAAAATAGTGTAAGCATGAAAGCTAGCATCGAATCAGCCCTTTTCATGCATATCATAAATCACAATAAACACATTTTATCATAATAAATGTGTTACTTGGCATTCAACTCCAGATCTTCTGTTTCAGTAGGAATGGTAATATTTTGACCTGGAGGTCTGACAGCATTAGACTGACTCGATTGTTAGCCTTACCTATTAACACATGATGTAGTACCGTGTGCCTCTCACTCTGCGTACCTTAAAGCACGATGCCAATTATTTTCACTGGCAAGCTGTCACCTGGCAGGGTTGACTCTACTTGTGCAGTTTTCCCTGAAGTATATGAAACTAAATGATGCACAAACAAGGCAGGACATGTTTTATTTATAATGATTGTTTTAGGTGTTCCCATATGAAAATGGTTCTCGGGGGAAGTGTACTGTAGGTACTAGATATTTAAACAGGCAAAGAAGGTCTGACTTGGGATGGAATAAGCAAGTGTTCAAGTCAACTTGTTGTACGTCACCTTGGGTTTCTTGTGTTGCCTAATTTCACAATGTTTGCCTTCTGTATTTGTTTTCTCCCCTCTTCTAGCTTATATCTCTGTTCCTTGTTGCCTCTTTAGTTTTGCAAGTACCAAAAAATGCACATTACAAACAACTTGGCTTTAACCCACTGGTAGCAGACATTGTCTCCCAGAAATAACTACTATCAGTCATGGAAATTTTCTATTTTTAACTTGGTTCATTACAAACGCTCCGTCTTCTTTTATGACTAGTGTGTGGTCATGTGCCATGTGAACCTCCAATTTTATTTGCTTTTATAAACATCTGTAAATGCATTTAGGAAATGCTCTAACATTTGCCATTTTAAGGCAGCTGGTGGCGTTTGGATAAAAGGATCTGGAAACAACTTGGTTTAGAAAGAGTGCAGTCATCTTCATGCTTCCACGTTAGCATTAACTTCTTACTTTAATGTTGTAGGCTACAACAGCATACCAGGCTAATGCACAGACATCTCGTAGTTCTCATGTCTGTTCTGAATTTTGCAGGTGATTGCTAAAGATAATTTTCTCCTACCCACTTAATTACAGTGAATCTCATTTTCACCATTGAAAAACAGGGATCATACATGTTTCTGTCTCAGTGGAATGGTATTAACTTTTGTCTTGTGTTCTGAGACAACGAGGGCGGGGGGGGGAATGGAAAAGCTTTTTTCATATATTTTTTTTTTTTTTCTGAGGGACTGAAAATGCAACTGGAACTCAGCAGGCTTGATAAGGAGGTAAAGGCAGGAATTAATAAAATGCTCTTTTGGTACTTTTCTTTTCGTCCCAGCATACCGAATTTCAATTTCCTACCTTTTTTGGATTGTGAAAAAAGGAGAAAGCTATTGGCAGTGAATGTTGATATGAAAGATAGCATAGAAGTAGAAATTCTTTTCAGCATCTAGAAGTGTAAAACTGAGAAACTGAAGTGGGGGGGAGTTCACATAGAACAGTCCATGTTAAAAACTCTCCAACCCCTGCAGTAAGCACATAGTGCATAGTGCAGATGAAGACAACCTTGTAGGTGTTCAGATCTTCTTTGCCATTGTTGAAGAACCGCAGAGCTTGAAGTTGAAGAACTTCCTCCAGAAGTGAGGAAACAGTAATATTTCTAAAGCAGCTTTCTGGTAAGGGAATTCGGACATTGCCTGCCTGGCAGTTTGGCTATGCTCTGCAGGGATTTTCTGTTCTTTCCTTGTTTGTTTAGTTGTGTTTCAAACCTGCCTTTCCAGAGACCTCACCTGCCTCAGCTCACCACCAGTGTACTGCAGGGTATGTTAGTAGAGGCCTGCTTTGGATTGAGTTTGTTTAGATGCAGAACTCATGTCATTTTGTGAAAGGGAGTCTGATGTCTGCGGCTGGACACTGGTGCTCTGTGATTTTCTGTGGTGACTTGGTGCTTTCTGGATGAATGTCCAGGCTGCATTTCCCTAAATAAGTGCATTAGAGGAACATAACACAGAGGACTACTTTTTCTGACAATTCATTGAGATAATCAAGTAAGTTTATTTGCCTTAAATAGGAAGGGCTACAGAAACAGTATTTTGCAATATTTCTTAAATCATGGAAGTGCTTCTTCTGCAAACTGAACCTGATTTATTAGTTTTCTTGCCACACTATGAAGGTTTTTATTTTTCCCAGATATCAGAGGGAAAAGTTCTTTGCAAATCAGAGTGGGTGGATGGAGAGTTCCATTAAAAGTACTCTACCTGTCGTTGAGAGAAATACGTGAACCAAGCACATTTTGTAGTTTGTTGTGTATTGTTCCAAGTTTTTGTGTTTTGAATTATTTGTGAAGCACGTTCAGCTACAAAAATACCCTCACCAGCGACCACAAACAAATGCTATTAAAGATCCAAGGCAATTAAATCAATTTACCTTCCATGCATGTTGTGGTACCTCCAAAAATCAGAGGTAAAGAAGTTTACTAATGAAAATACTGAGTTAATATTACTGAAAGCGCTACAGCATAAAGGACTATAATCATTTTAGTAAAAAGTGAGAAACAAGTTTCTTTTATTAGAAATACATTTGTAGTTTATTAGAGATAACAGTTAACCCTTAGCATTTAAACTGTGTTATTGAGAAACGCACATGAGTGCGTCTTCTGTGCATTCTACAGGGAATGTAGAGAACAAAAACGACACAAAAACCATAGGACATACGTCTTTGTATGGCTGCCTATATGAATTTGGATATGGAAATGAGAAAGGTTTAGAGGACTTGGATAAAGTAAGGTTTTTCTATTTGTTCTTACATAAATTCTCCTTTTTGGGGGGTGTAGGGAGTTAATTTAGAAATTATTTTGGAGAAAACAGTAGCAATCCTTCCCCCTCAGCAGCTTTCAGTAATGTAAAAGACATTGAAAACTCTGAGGCAGTAAGATACAGGCAGCCCTATTCCAGATTCTGGTTTTAATTAGTGTTTTACCAAGAGGCAGCTAGCTGAAAATTGTTGATGTTTATAATTCTCGGTGTAAACTATAAGCAGTAGGTATTAATATATTTAGAAAACTTGTTTTTCTGCCAAGAATAAATTACTTTTATGAAAAGATAATGACTCTCTTTTGATACTGAAGGATTGCTTGTGGAAAAGTTCCTTATTTTCTCATTTGCCTTTATTTAATTAGGCAAATATAAAAGTAGGGGTTTAGTAACTTACTGCAAATGAAGTTGGAAAAAGTAAACCTAAATTAACATTGCACAAAAATGTTGCAGGTTTTTTTTTCTCTCTCTAAATCTTAAAATACAGGCATTCCTACATATTTCAAAATTCTTTGTGAATTTAGCTGTGAATCACTCTTTCTTTGAATTATTCAGGCTGCATAATGAATATGAGAGTAAAATCAAGCTGAAATCACAATCTGTGCTGTACTTGAAGCGTGTGTAACTAGTTTATCTAACCAACCCATTCTGAACTTTAAGTGTGTAATTCATTTACATATATATCAGTTACCCTGTAATAGTTAATTATCAAGTTATCCAGTCAGGGAAGCAATCACATATGTTACTGTTCTTCACAGTCATAAAATATTTTAGGCCATCTTTTAGCAAATATTTGACCTAAAAGCTTATTTTCACTAATTACTAAAAAAAAAAAATCAGATTCCTTGCATATTTACAAATATACAGACATAAGGAAATCAATGTTCTTTTTCAGAAATGGAAGCAGATTTCTGAGTATTCGCAGCGTTCATTCTGCTGGTGTTTTTCTGCTGCGGGATGAGTAAAGGTCCTTGGTCCTGTCCCCGCTGACAGAATTTACATCTTGTCTGCCCTGCAGGAATTGATGGCTGTGAAACTCTTAGCTCTGCAAGGAAATGCAACATTTTAGCCTGCAGTAAGATAAGAGCATTAATTGCATCATGTGAACATTACAGACAACAAAAAGGTGCTCAGTTTGCCTTACAGATCTTTAAGCTGGTGCAAAAAACCCGCAGTAGCAAAACCCAGGTAGCTGTCCCAAAGCCTCAGATAAAGTTACAGGAGTTAAAATTTTGTTTTCTAAGTGTAAATGTTAAATAATTGCACAATTTTATTTTTTTTTATGTTCGTCTAAGGTTCTTCCCCAATGCAGGTACTGAAGTGAAGGAATCACTATACACCACATTGGTTTTTCACGCACTGTGAATTTTTTTACATATGCTGATTTTCTTGAAAAGTATCTCCTTGGGCCTGTAAGAAAGCCTGGGGAATCAAAGGCTCTGGTTTTTGTTTTCTGCAAACAGGTAGTAAGAGCTAATAATAGCTGTTAAAGTATCCTCTTCCTTCTCTTTCATTAATAGAAGATTGAGGCCACACTTAGATCAGTTAACAGGAGACATTAGCAAATGAGTTGATGCAGGAGGTCCATGTAAAGGGTTTTTGTGGCTGTGATGTCCTGAAGCAATGTCAGGATTGTATTGTGCAGAGGGAAGATATTCTACCACGCAGATAGTTTCTTTGTACAAGGAACTATTCAGTAATCTGTACCATGTACATGGGGTTTTTTAAGTATGTTTTAGAATCCGTGCTGAAGCTTCTAAAGTCTTTTACATGGAACATAAAAGCAAGGGAAGAAATCTGCCCTGCTAGTGTCTCTAATCCCTGAGTCTGTGATATCAGTGCTTGCTGGTTTGTATGTGAAGTGAGGAAAATTACCTTTAAATTCTGCAGTTCCCTTCCAGCATGCTGAATCAATTCTGCTGATCCTTATGAACTGGCCTCCAAAAACACTGAGTACCAAATAACTCCGAATTCTTCCAAAACACTGTTCAGATTTAAGAAAAATAGGTGCTTATCTTTGTGCTAAGTGACTCAAGAAACACATGGTGTGAATTGGGAGCATCTCTTTCTTTCAGGGCTGTCCGTAATTGTAAGTGGCCCTAAGGTTGCATCAGGGGATGGTTGTGCAAGGTGTTGGGTCCACTCTGGGCGGGTGCAGGGCATTGGAAGAGCTCTGAAATTCTGGACTGAGAGGCAGGACTGGTACAGAGGGTGCTGCCCTAAAAGTGAAGGTCAAAAAATAACAGAGCCACCTGTTGCAGAGTTGGATTTTCTCTAGAGAGATAAACAGCAGCAGCGTATTCAGGGTTTCTGCACGTAAAAGTGTCTGTGTGCTTTTTTTGGCTTTTTGTTGAAGGTACACAGAATTTATTACTTTTGGAAGTAAATAGATGGCATAAATAGCTACATAAATAGCTGCATAGTTTATGTCTCCTTTTTATCTTCTGTGAGTCTTTGCAAGGTCTTCAAAGGTTCAACTTTTCAAGAAAGCACCAATAATTATAAATCAGAAAACAATCATCTATTAATATTTCAGGGTAAAATGTGTCTTGGAGTCTGGACTCTGTATTAACATTTGTGATACTGATTTGTCAGGCATTTGTACAAATGAGATTTTTCCCATGATGTAGCCTTTTTTTAAGCCTTCCTGAAAACCCCCACCCAACCCATCCTGGCCACAGCTTATCCCTGCCCTAAAGCCACAGGCTTATTTGATGCTGAAGGTGGTCCTAGAAGCTGGGGCACACTTGCTTATCTCATGGCCTCCTGAGAGGTAAAGCTAAATGAGCTGTGAAATAGAGACAATCTATGGGAAATTTTCAGCAACAGGCATTAATTTTCCCTAGGCCATATAGCATTTCTCAAAAGAGTAAGCGTTTAGTGACTGTAGGGAAATGAAACTCCGAGTTAAAATGCTGTCTTGGCAAACCTTCAGCAGCCACAGAGCCACTCCTGGTCCTCTTTCAAGTCCTCGAGAGGGTTATCAGGGTGCCTTTCTCCTGGAGGGGCACTATCTTATCAAGACTGTCTCTGTCTTTCCTGTTCGTAAGCGTATTTCTTTCTCATGTTATATTTAATCCCAGAATAGAGATTTCATTGTTACTCAGTGGATTTTGCTGTCATTGCATCCCAAAAACCACCTGCCCCTGAGTTCCTATCTGTGCCAGCTTATATGATTACATATAACTATACCCAAAGACTCATCCCAGGACAAGACAGTGACTCATTCTTTCCTCTTATAAATAGCATGCAGAAAGCTGAATAGAGGGAGTAAACAATGAGCATAAGTATTACAAAATGCTCTCATTCTTCACAAGTCAATTTTAGAGGAAAACCAAAATTTGTTCATGGTTTAAAAAGACCCCTGTCCCCATTATTAGTAGTATTATTATTGCTATGACTATTTTTACACAGCGCCTTAGATTTACAAGTGTTATTTTTGGACCAAATCGAAAGATGCAGACTGAAAGTTAATGGTCATAAACGATTGTTTCAAGATCTCTACACAGGAATGCTGCATTTCTTTGCAAACACGGAGGATTTCTTAGGGGTTCGTTTTGTTTTCTTTTCTTTTGGAGGGAGTGGCAGTGAGGGATGGGGAGAGTGCCAAGTTGTTTACACATCAGATTTCATAAACCAATGCCGGTTGCATGTTAGGACCTAAAAACCAGTACATACAGACAGACACTGGGAAAAGAAGGGGGACTCAATTTCTGCAGATTTTCAGCTGGTCCTTAAAGCAGAAGAGTCAACATGAGAGTCTTGGTCAGGTCTCAGGGGATACATACACGTACCCCCCTTGCCAGGCTCAGGGTGGCTTACACTTTTCCAGCTGTGGCAAGCTATTTGTTTCCTGGTTTTGATCTCATTTTATTTTGCTGGATACCATTTCTGTCTGGTTTGATCACCAGTACTTTATGTTGTGAAGACAGAAGTTTTGAATCCTCCCAAAGAGAACTTATTATTCTCTAGGGGGAAAAAAAGTCAACTTTCATTCTTCACTATGACTGTCTTGATTTGTGAAACCGAATGGTCCATAAAACAGCCCTGTGGAAGAAAATTTGATGGGTTCCAGGTAATGAACAGCAAAGCTATGAGCAAGTTAACTGGCAATAGGTAACATAAATCATGCGGTCAAAACAGCCAAAGTTTTTGGTGGAGCTAGTAAGGCAGCATATCATCACTGGGCAAGGTTGATTGCTCTTGCAAGGGAAAGGAAACACTTCTTTCCTTTTTTTATGCTGAATAAAAGTTGGCTACCTGTAATGACAGCAAGTGTCGCAGAGGTACTTACGCGTGTGTGTTAAGAAGGAAATTCTCCGTCCAAAGTGTGCTCGTGGGTGCCACTGTGACAAAGGTAATTCCTGGGGGAAGGGGATGAGAGGAAAAACCTGCCTTTGTCATGTCATATTCTAGAATGAGAATGTGGCACATCATAGAAAAAAAAAGATTGACATTATCAAGTTTAACAGCTTAAAATAACACACGATGTAACATAAGTTCTGCTATAGTCAAAATTGTACGTAGATCTTTGGTGCGGCGTACTTCTTCAGTGCTTATCATCCTGAAAATTCACTTTGGATTGAAATTTTTCATTGCTCCTCTGAACGTAAAAGTGAATTTGGGTGGAGAGGTTGTTACAGTTTTTTCTGAATTACCAAAATAGTTTATGTCCCCAGTATAAATAAATGTCCCTAGGCAAAACCAGCTGAACTCTAAGATGTTGCTTTGCAGAGAAAATGCTTGTATATCGCTTACTGTTGTGAAGGTTTTTTTGTTATTTTTGAAGAAATTAAAATATTTCTTCCCTCTCCCTTACAAAAAGTGTGTGGATATTTAGAAATGAGAGCTTCTATCACGTTCATGATCTGCGTTCCTACTTCCATTATATAAACATGACTTCTTATTTGTATCAGGCTATACTCAGCAGGGTCTTCACTTCCTAATATTATTCTAATTTAAAAATTAATAAAGTTTAGTTGCACTGAATGTAAATGTTGGATATCCAACTTGTATAAATCATAAAATGAAGTGCTGTTCTCTCTTGAAAATAATAATTAGATATAGAGCACAGAATGGTCTCAGATGAGAAAATTCACTTGGATGTTAATGCTTCTATTTGACAGTTAAATGTACCTCTGTGATTCAAAAAGGTAGATGTGACATTTTAGCCAAATGGGTGTGAGGTAAGAAATGGGGTTTAAGATGTCAACTGTGCATCATAATGATGTTTGCTTCTGAATTTATAGCAACAGAGTATTTATTTCCGGATAATTATAATTCAGTACAATGCAAACAAAACCCCATTTTTTCTTCATTAATGAGCTGCTGTCTCATTATAAGAAGATTGGTAACAATCTGATATTTGAGATCAGTTATAATTATCAGCAAGAATGCAAAATAGTTCAAGTGTTTCACATTTTGAGTTTATTGAATATGATTCGTCATTTTTCTTAATCTACTGTCAGACACAATGTGTAATAGATGAGCAGAGCAGCAGAGGAATTTGCAGGATCATCTGTATTCTTTTGTAGTTGAGCTGGTTCTACTATTCTGTGTTTGATGTTGACCTGCTAATGTCATGGTCATTATAGATACAACTAAGTCTAGCAAGTACATCATTTAGATAAATTCCTCTGTTTTGAACTGCATATTGAGGGCATTAAAATGATTACCACTGTGCCCTGGGCTAACTCCCATTCCCAGATTATTATTAGATTTACCTGGGGCATGTACTCAGACTGGTTGAGTGGGAGGTACTAGGGACCATAAGGGTTCCCAGCACCCTTGTCCCCCTGTGTGGATCCCTCAGAAAATACAATTCCTGGTTTCTGCAAAAGCACTGTTTTCAGCCTTGATTCACCCTGTGCTCAGGGCATGGCCTACTCACAGGTTATTTCTTACTCTCCCTGTAATTTTTTTCCATTTGGAGAGAAAGGAGGTGGGACAGGAGGCTTCCCGAATCAGCTGCACACACTTGAACCTGGCATCCAACACCAAGCATGTCTTTTTTTTTTTTTTTTTGCGCTGTTCAAGTAGCAAGGTCAGATCTCCGGCAGTGAAAAGCCTGACCACCACCAAGCAGTCAGTGATATACCTGGGATTGTTCACTGCTGGATTGGTTTTATTTTTTATTTTTCTTCTTTTTTATGTCCCTGATGTTTTTCAGCATGTGGTTGGAAATGGTCTTCTAAAGTATTCTGCTGCTGTTAGCAGGTAGCTAGTGGTGAACACTGGGGACAGGACAGAGGCTGGCCAGAGCTCAGCAGTCCCTCTAGCTTCTTACTAAACTGTTTCAATTCCTGAAAGCTGCAGAGCAGCTGCGTAGCAATGATTTCATGTGCTCATAGAGCATTGCCCTGAAGTCCATTTTCGAACAGAATGTTTTCACCTAGCTAGACTGTGAGCATTCCTGCCTTTATACCAAGATCCCATCTGATCCAGTCTGGGTCAGTAGAAGGAAATGAAGTGTGATGTTGATTCTAGGAGTAAATCCAAGTCTCCCATGTAGCAGTCACAGCTCTTCAGGATGAGCTCTCTGTATCTGTTTTCTGGGACTGTCAAAACACCTGGAGTCTGTGCTGAAAAAAGGGATGTGAGATCCCTGATCTCCCTCAGTCAGATATGGGGCTAATTCCAGGTGCTGGGACACTTGTGATAGGACTTCAGTCTCTGTAGGACTTCAGTTTTTTCTGCCCAGTGGATATGATCAGAAGAGGTGGAAGTGCACCAGGAATGAAATACCTGTGAAGAGCATGCTCTGAAGCATAGTGTGTATTTATCTGTGGGAAAACACAGATGTAGAAAAGCTAACACAGCTGACAGTCATATTTGGAAATTCTGTAAGATTTGGAAAAGCTGATTATTGCATGATGGTGTTTGGGAAGTAGAGTACTGGTGGAGAGAGGAGAGAAACAACAGCAGGGTAGAAGTGGATTCCATTGAAATCAGGACGCGACCGCTGAGACCTCAGCAGCTGAAAGAAGTCCTCCAAGAGCCCCTCAGAAGAGTCAGTGAGGGGAAGAACACATGAGAAAGGTTGTAGGGACAGCCAAGAGGATGACACAGAGAGGAGGATGGGATGAGAAAGAGTAGCGGATCGTTCAAGTACATGAGGAGGAAGTAGCACAGCAGAGAAGGAAGAGGTTCCAAGAGACAAGAGGTACACCAGAGGCAGGAGGAGGAAAAGAGCGAGGGGTTGGAGCTGTTAGGGGTAGGCACAGAGGAGATAAAGTCAGGAGCTGGAGAGTTGGGGAATGGCAAGGAAGGAGGAACAGGGGTGCATCATTGAGACTTGGAACTAGTTGAAGTATTGGTGCAGATATACAGAGAATGGAGAAAGAAGAGTTAACAAGAAGGGAAAGCACCAGGAGAGTTGGGAAGAAAGGAGACAAGAGGGATAAGAAAGGATTAAACTTAAAGCAAGGGAGTTACTTTGATCAAGACAAATTACATAAGCATAATTAGCATTTGGAAGGGAGAGAGAAAAGGCATTGTTGAGACCTGGACCATGTTTTCATAAAATATAAATATGAGTAAAAAAGTGTGTTACAAATCTGTGTTCTCCATCTATCCGCTTGCATTTGGCAATTATAGCAGGAGAGTGAAGCAGAGATTTGAAGAGCACATTGTAGTGGTTCTTCAAGTAAATTTTGTAGAAGTGACTTCATACGTACAGTGACATGAGTGAAAGCAAAAATAAGGGCAAATGGATGGTGAAAACTAGCACTGCTGGTAGAGCATCGGCACAGGTTTCTTCCTCTTGTTGTCTCATCTAAGAGGGCCTACCAAGGATGTTTCTAAACAGTTATTCTCTGTTAGCACAACCTATGTAACAGTTGCAGATATTGGGGTTTCAGTCAGAAAATCACCAAATCATGAGGAGAACCTGCCTTCCTCTTGTTCCTTTGCTAGACTTAGCATATACCTGGAGACGAATTTTTCTTAGCTGTGGAAGTGGCTGTTCCTCACAGTCAGCTGATCCAGTTGAACATGGATGGTACTTACTGCTCTGCTTTTCTCTGGAGGTGTTTCATCCAGCTCTGGAATACTTCAGCATGAAAATTAAGAATGGGGTAGAGAGCAACACATGGAGATGGAAAGGGGATAAGGGGGTTATCAGCAAAAGATTTTAAACTAGAACATTAATCATAGTGGTCTTTCCTGTATAATACTTTCAAGATATCTCAGGTTCCTCTGAAATATTTTATCTTATTTCCTGCAAGACCCAAATAACATAAAAATGAATTTGAGGAATACGTAAAGGTATTCTTAAGGCACCTTTGCTCTTTTCGATATACTTTAAATATGTTTCCATTAACTTTCACAATACTGCACAGTGTTCCTACTTCTAAGAGCTACTTCACCCTTGCTCAAAATCTGTCACATAATAATGCATTAACACAGAAACGATTCTACGAGGTGAAGTTGAAGGTATTAAGTGGTTACAATCTTCCTTCCTCAACTGGATAAGAAATGTGAAGAAAAGTATTTTAAGCTTTTTCTACTGCATGATATATATCCAAACAATCAAAAATTTTCAACAGGAAATAAATACTAGCTATGCAGAGCATTTTAAGATGCAAATACTGCCAACTCAGAAAAGAACCAGAAAACCTGGAAATTCAGTGCTCTGTGATTTGCCATGGGCGGTGTGGAGGAGCTGGAATGCCTGCATCCTTTCTACTCATCTTACCTCAAGTCTATCTGCTCCAGCCCCATGCACAGTAAGCTCACTGACACTAGAAAGGTAATGATTTGTTCCCTGCTCGCTTATTGTACATACCTCAATGCTGTAAAAAAATCGTGATACTGCTGTTGTGTTGAACTGATGGCAAAGACTAGAGTCTAATATTAGTAGAGACTCAGAACTGTAAAATTGTGAACTCCTGGTTATATTTTAAGACCCTCATCCTAAATATTCACACTTACTCAGAGAAGAACAAGTAAATCAAAACACCCTGATCCAAAGTTGGAACCAAAAGAGCAGCCTTGGAGTCATGCCAATTGGTGCTTTTTCGAACGGCTGATAAAAGCGCATTGAAACTCACCCTTGATCCAGCACTGAGAAGAAGGGAGTTTGGAGCAAAGTGGGTAATTCTCTCCTGGCAGTTCTTTGGCAGGTGTGTTTGATGGGCTGTTTGCAGTTTGTGTGTATTTGAGGTGGGCGAAGGAGCACTTTTTTGCCGTCATCTTTTTCTTGGAAGCTCTCCGTGCTAGTTTTAAGACTTCTCTGTCTTCTGATGGAGAAACAGACTGGGAGAAGGGGAAGAACTGAAGTAGGTGAAGAAGTGGAGAAGGTATGGACAAAATCTGAAAGAGACAGCTCAGGCTTCTGTTCAAGTAAGAGAATGGATACCCCTGCCAAGTGATGCCATTAGACTTTGGGAACAAAGTTCTGTCTAGAGACACTAAGGAATCAGGAGGGCAAATACACCTCTGAATTTAGGGGTAATCTTTATTTTGTGGTGAAGAACAAAAGAATGATCTAGATTTTCTGTCTCTGACCATTTTTCACAGAGTTTCAAAACCTCCTTTTCAGAGTAACATTGCTCAGCATTCCTTGGAGAGCAGTTGCATAAGGACACCAGAAAAGCAGAGGAGAGGGATTTGTGGTTGTGGGTTTGTTGCTGACAGCAAGTAACCACGTGATCATTGACTTAATCAAGGTAAACACACATGGCATTGGTAGTAGGTGGTCTGGGAACTAATTCACAGTCAGAGATTGGTCTTAGTTCACTTCCTGTGATATTTTTCGTGCAGATTCTGGTTTGGTNTTTTTTTTTTTTTTTTTTTTTTTTTTTTTCCTTAGATGATGATTTAGGATGAAACAAAATGCTCTTCTCTAACAGTAGGGTTTAGGACCTGGGAGAGTGTAAGGATTTCCTTCTCTAATCTGTGGGAATTAGCCTTGACTGACAAGGAACTAGTATGCAGTTGTCTTACAGTCCTCAGTTAACTTGCAGGTATATGGTATATAGGACTACTGCAATAAAGCAGTTCTCATTTGAAGTAGAATTCCTATGAAGATCCAACCAGAAGTGACAATGCCGGAACAGAGGTTGCCACTGTGTCCTGGGGGGAAACCAATGCAGGTTGGATAGTAAAAAGTACTTTGTTTGTTTGTTTAGGGTTTTCTTTGTTTGTTTTTGTTTTTTAAGTCTTCACGATGTAGTAATTACTGATCAGGGCTGGGTGTGGTGAACTGTGAAAACAAGAATAATATAAACCATTGTGTCATAGTTTACTAAAAGTAAGTTCACTGTATATTGTACTGTAGGCATAGTATGCTATGTTGTAGTGCTTTCTGATGTTGGAGCAGAGCTGCAAAGCTGTGTCTCCCAAGAGAGCCTTTCAAAAAATGTAGTTCTGAGTGATATATAAAGAATAATCATTTGAAGAGTAAGTTTTCAGGTAGTGAAAAGCAGATAATCAACTTAATGCATTGTGTGTGGCAGCTGGATACAGTGAACAGAGTATGGGAGAAGATAACAGAGAGAGAAACAAATATGCCAAAAAATTCTAACACAATTTTTGGTTTATTGCTGGAGCAATTAGGGAAATCTCCCAGACAGGATTGCAGCTTTTCAAAAATTGCTAGTTGAGGAGATGTCAGATCTCTCATAAGAACTGATATTTGGATATAAAATACCCCTTTCCTACAAAGGGCATTTCATTTTGTGTGATGCGTTGTCTGTCCTTTTATTGCTGAAGGAGAACAAATCATTTAAGTGGGTTTTTTGTTGTTGTTTGTTTGTTTCGTTGTTTGTTGTGCTGCCTACTGTCAGCTCACCTAGTGAAAAGGAAGCAGAATGCAACCCCAAACAAGCTGGGTTCAAGTGGGACAGGAATAAAATGGTCTTTACCTGTAGCTCAGCCGCTTACGTCCTCGTTGCAGTAGTAGTGAGTGGAAGCCAGGCCATCGTCATGTGGTCGCGAAGCTGTTGGTTTCATGCTTTGGTGAACAGTTGTTCACAGAGGAAAACTGTTTTCAAAGCTGATATTTTTTTTGCCTGCTTGTTGACAGTAACTGAAGGGCAGGGGCATCAGAACCAGAGACGGTTCTAGGACAAGGCCATGATACTTGCATGTTAGAGTGGGTTGTCACTACTGTGTTAGCAAGGAGAGCTGTTCAGACACACCTGTCACAGACATTGCTAAATTCAGAGAGGGAAAGAAAAGAGAGAATTATAATTCATATTTATTGTTTGAGTGTGACTTCAGTAGTTTGGCGCACTCTTGTGCTTGAAGTGCTTGGATCTTGTTTGGTGTTCCAAACTTGGGTAGGCTTAAAATGGCTGAAAGGGGTGCTTCCAAGCTTCGAGAGCTGCTAAACTCTTATGCTACCAAGTAACATGTACATTTACTGGACACTTTTTAATATATATGTGTGTGTATCTATATATCTCTATGCATATTTTTTGTATTTATATTTATATACATATATGTGTGTGTGTATATTTGCTGCATTTGCTACATTTCTCTGCCCCTTTCAAATATTAAGTTAATTTTAACAACCCATCTGCATCTTCTGGGGTCCCTGGATCCTAACCTGGATCCTGTGTGAGATAGTGAGGCTTGCTAGGATGTGCTGGCCCTAAAAGCACATAGCTGTGCTAGGATGGCACCATGCCTGGTTTTATAGACCTTGCACCCGAGCAGCTGCAGTTAGCCTCTGCACCCCACCATGCTGCCCTGAGCAGCCTGCTCAGCTCCGGAGCCTCTTTGCTACAATATGCTGTGCGTTGTAAGCGTGACACCCAGTGCCACAACGCAGTGACCCCAGAAAGGATGAACATACCAGAGCGGCATCCTCTCTGTCAGAGCTGTTAAAAGGAGAGCTTTGTGCCCACCCACTGGATTGCTGCTTTGGGGATCCATTTTTATTCTTTTTCTTCCAAGGGTTAAGCAGAGATCACATTTTGTTTTCTGTTTAAAACATGCCAGTAGAAGGGGATTCTGTCCTGGGACTTTCTCTGCATTTTACATTAAACAGCCTGATCACCAGACTACAGAGGAGTTATCTACTAATCTGGCTTTGCAGCCCAGTAAAACCTGCTTTGCTGGCAGGGGTTCAGCAGCAGAGGTGAGGAGTGTCTCTGCCAGAATTATTACTATCCCAGTGCTTAGAGTGGTTCCCTGCAAAACAGAAGTGGTATCTTCTTGGTTTCTTCTGGTCCTGAAGGGCTTGAGCTTGGTTTCATTTCTTAATGTGGCGGGTGATAGGTACCTCCATCCCTTCTCGGGTTGAGTTTTTATAGAAAAGTGTAGTAGTAATTTTGTGAAGGGCATGGGACGTGGGAGTTAGGTCATGGGAGGTGATGTGTAGCCTATACATCTGCGCCCTTAGTGTCTGGATTTCACTTTGCTTAAGGTGGGAAATGTTGTGTTTCTCAGCCTTGGTGGGACTAAGACAGTTCTGAGTCTGCACAGAGATGGAGTTTGAGACAGCTGGGAAATGTGTAGGTCAAAATGTAGCAGCACCTGTGATCTTCCAGCAGCACAGAGTTACTATGTGAAAGAGGAGGGTTTCAAGTCTGCGGTTTTGATTTAGGCATTGAAAATTCCACGTATTTCCCTGAAATCTTGTTTCAGTTCAGGACTGCTGGCCTGACCATGTTCTGCTGTGTCGCACTGGGGGCTTTTCCTTCCGCTCCACCCCAATGAGCCTTGCAGCTGTTAAGAAGCGGGGTCTCATCTGTACCAGGCTGTGGGTACATGTACATTGGCTGAATCCCTGGTCTGTGCAAAAACCCCATGTTTTTTTGCAGAGTCCTTTTCCTGATACTTTTGTTCAAGCATTCTGAGGACCTGCACTAAAAGGGCTCCTGACACATCAGGCACAATTTCCCTGACAGGACAAGGTGGGATTGTGCCCAAAATGTTGCCTTTGCAGTAAGAATAACAGGTTACATAGTCATGAGCTGTGCTGTACTTTAGATGAGAAGGTACTGTGCTGGTTCCATCTACTTAAACCTCCTGGTTCTTTAAATAGGTGTCCTTGGCCAGCTTTTCTCACTCCATTAATCCTAGCACAGATGAACCGGCATGAATATAAATGTTTATGGCAGTCTTCACAGCTGCATATGGAATATATCTGATTGTTTGCATATAGTCAGTGCTGTGGGTTTGTAATTTGATGCTCTATAAAGAGTCTTAGATAATCTTTCTGAAAGGAGCAGTGTAAGTGCAGATATAATTAGCTTTATGATTTTTTTGGAGAGGGAAACAGATATCTTTTAATAAAGCACTGGAGCGCAGAATAGCCATTTCCTGTGATTTTCATTCATATAATATTTATAGTGCTACAGAACAAATGAGCTGTTGAAAAGAGAGAAAAATTAATACTGTGAATGAACTTGCCTTGAGATGAATTTGTGATAAAATTATGAATCTAACAAACTTCAGTAAACCAATTACTGCTCCTCCTGGATTTGTGAATATGAAGGCTCAATGGGATTTGATGTAATCCCTCCTTGTGAACAGATGGGCAGATAGCAGGGCTCTGCAGAACTCGTTCCAGCCTTCCCAATTCCTTCCACGGCCGGCTGTGATCATGTTTCTTTACACCTTGCCTCTTGGTGTCAAAAATACTGAAAAAGGCATGGGCAGAATCAGTTAACGTGTTTGTGATGTGCCTCTCTGCACATTGTGTTCAGTTCTTTTACTATCTAGTACTTCAAATCTCTTCACATGGAAGAAGGATGGTCTTTTTTGAATGCCCGGTGGCATGATATAATGGGCCTATTAGTATTACTGTAGTTAAGAGGTGGTCAGCATTTTATTATAAACTCCTGTTTGCAGAAAATTATAGCACAGCCAAATCTTTTACTCCAGGGTTCAAACCAACTAAATTGAAAATGCAAGAACTATGCCAGGAGCAATTTTGGATTGTCCTCCCTCCCTGAAATAAGTTTGATCAGTTATTGAGTTGCCACCTGCATTTTCTGCCTTCTAGAGCAGCAAACTTTGTGCTTTTCAGGAAGATAGCAAAAATGTTGCATCAGGTCATAGATAAAATG
Source organism: Sula dactylatra (assembly GCA_013389905.1). NCBI lineage: Eukaryota > Metazoa > Chordata > Aves > Suliformes > Sulidae > Sula > Sula dactylatra. The sequence goes on along the minus strand of WEKW01012570.1, from coordinate 781,214 downwards.
AGTCTATATTTTTCTAGTGTAGTTCCAACAGCCTCCTTATGCTGCTTATGTTTCTCCTTATGTTGCAAAACATACAGACATCTGTACAGTGGAAAGCTGCAAGTAGTTTTGTTTGCCTCAACTAAACTACACAAAATCTTAAAATCATGAATATGTTTAACTGTTTTGTATAGTTATGGTCTTGTTTTTAACTGGAAATATGTCTGTTGGTAACTTTAAGACTTGATCCAACATTTGTTTCCTAAGTCGTGGCTACTGTTTCTCAAGTATAGAATCATAGAATATCTCAAGTTGGAAGAGTCCTGTAAGGGTCAAGTCCAACTCCTTGCTCCTCGCAGGACTGTATTTAGCAACTACTCAGTAATGACAGAAATTGCTGCCTGCTTATGTGAGTATGTAACTTAACTTGGAGGCAAGACTGGGAATGATAGAAAATTTACATTGGAAGGGACCTGGGGAGGTCCATGGTCCACCTTCCTGCTCAGAGCAGGGCCAGCTCTGGGGTCAGACCCGGCTCTCCGGGGCTTTCTCTGCTCAGGTCCTGAAAACCTCCGAGGATGGAGACTGCACAGCCTCACTGGCACCCTGCTGCACTGCTTGACTCTGCTCAAGGGGAAGAGTTATTCCTTATATCCAGTCTAAACCTTTCTTGATTCAGCTTATGCCTCTTCTCTCTCCTCCTGCCACATCTGAGTCCCATCATTCAGCCAGTTTTTTAGTTCACCTATTTTTCTAATTGTCCACCCATTTAGACCATGTCATTGTCACTTGGATACAAAATGTTGTGGAAGACAGTGCTGAAAGTCTTGAGAGAAGGTCAAGGGAAATGACACCTGCTGTCCCCTCATCCACTTTTTATCACTTGATTATTTCTGTCATTTTATCACAGTCAGCGGGGTCAGGCATGATTTAGCTTTGATAAATCCGGGCTGACTGATCCCAATCACCTTCTTCTCCCTTGTATGCTCAGAAATGTGTTTTGGGAGGACAAGCTCCATAATTTCCAATGTTCTTCATGTCATATAAGGTATTTAAAATAGCTGGAAGACAGAAAGTAACTTTATACAGGTATATATTTTAAAAGGCTAAACTGAAGAACCTGTTGTATCCACATATAACTGTGAGCGGAATCAGAGCCATGCAACAGTTTTGCAGTAAGTCAGAAGGTCTGTCTGTCTTGGACAGTGGTGGGCTGAACTTGCATTCCTACGACAGGTACACCCTCCTGGAAAAGGTAGGTGGGGATAAGGTCAAAGGCGGCTCTAATGGGACCTTAGTTCCTGCTTTATACAAAAGCAAAATTTAGTTCCCAGACACCTTATCCCTCAGTGCAGGAAAATACACCTCTGAGTCTGGCAATATTGTATTTTTATCTTCTCCGTGCTGCACTGTAAGTGTGTAAGTGCATTTGAACAAGACTTCGGCATGCTCATGAATTGATGGCAGGGAAAATCCTCTGCGAAATGACGACCCTGGATATGTTTTGAACATATTCATTGGTGAGATACAGGATCCTCGCAGAAGGTAAAGAAATTAAAGAGCACCTTTCGAGTCAATCATTGTTATTTTTGTCAGATTTTCACACTTCCAAAATAACTGCCTTAAGCCAAGCACTCAAGTATTGGTGACCAAAAGGTGAATTAGTTCCTTTTGATAATGTTCTGAGAAAATTTGAAACTAACAACAGTAACATTCTTGTAACATATTAAATATTTAATAGACATATCTGCACTGAAGCAAGAAGTCTTTTCTCTCACTCTGTGACAGTTTCCCCTCGAATAGTCCTTTCCGCCTGTAAGAATTCTTTTGCTGTTGGGGAAAGCAAAATTCTGGCTCAAAGATCCTGTGCTGTGACTTAATGGGAGCTGGTCTTGGCGTTTTGAGAATGTGAGCACTGAATACTGTTATGAAAGTATGTTTGTTGCTTATGCTATTGGCAGGTGTATCTTACAGGGAAGCTAAAATTTATGAATAGATAGTAGAACAAACTAAATGCACGCACATACACTGGGAATGAATAATTGCCCTGGGTTTCAGTTCTTATTTATACGTATTACTTTTCCAAGTTTTCTGTGTACAGGTATCAATAATATTCTTGGCCTCATAGGACAAAGAAAATGGTAATTCCAATTAGTCTTAGTTATGGTTTTGTGAGTTTCTTTTGAAAGAAATTAAGATTTGAAGTCTTTTTGGGTAATTCTTATTGGTGAGTAGGATTTGTGTGTGAGAATCAGTAGCATTAGACAGTTTTGCAAGATGATTCTGTGTGTGTATATATATATATATTTTTTTTTTAAGAACTGATGAACAATTTTAGTCCCAGCACAGGTTTTCAAGTAACTGATGTGCTGTGGTATTATTTCATAAAAATCTTTTGTTGAGAGCTGCTATTTAGTTTCGCCCTGTCCCCTGACAAAAAATACTCTTATTTTGAAAAAATTGCACTTTTTTGTAATAGGGACAACAGTACGTCAGGGAATGGGTCCCGAACTTCTGAAGCTCTTTCACTGTGGCCACAAAAGCCTTTTAGAAGGTAACTGCTGGCTTTTGCTTCAGGACTAGTCACATTTAACTGGCACCCACCCCTTTCCTAGAAGGTCCAAAACACTGTCATAGTATTTTCTGCATTTCACAGCAAGTTCAATAATGATGTTTCTCTTGCTCGTGCTGGAACTTGCAGCCATAGATGTTACTGTTTAAAGCTAAGCCCAAATTCAGGCAGGCTTACTTGACTCCTTATAGATTTAGGCTCTGGAGAGGGCTGGTGTGAAATCCCACCTGTTCTTGGCAATCATTCAACTTTTGATAAGTTTGATTAGGTGCCTGTGCAGTCTCACGTGATTTGCATTGTGAGTCTGTGCAGGCTTTTTTTGCAAACGGGAGTTTCAATGAACAGTTTAAATGCCATGAAGATGAATAAAAGACTGAAACGTTTTCCACACCCCCCTCCCCCCTTACGTTTAACCCAATTGCATCGGGTGCTTTTCTTTCGGGTAACGTAGCCTTAAGCAGCAGCCCTGGTGTGTGAGAAGGGCTTTGCGGAGACCCCTCCCGCCCTGCCCAGGGAGCTCGCCC
>WEKW01012570.1:719359-778082 GCA_013389905.1 Sula dactylatra | reverse complement strand
CCCGACCCGCCGCAGCGCGCTGCGAGCGGCCGAGCCCGGCTCGGCTCCCTTGGGGTTTGTCTTTCCTTTGGAACTAAGGCAAGGTAAAATCACCCCAGAACTGATACTTCATTAACCTGTTTAGAAAAATCTTATCACCATAAACCCCTTGTTCCATTAGATTGGGGGGGGGGGGAAATAGTTTCTTTGATTTAGGCGAAATGTTCTTTGTGAAACTAAGTCCGTGTCTTTCCTGTCAGTGTGGTTTCCCTGCGGTGGAATAGAAAAGACCGTAACACTTGCTTTTCAGTGATTCGTACTGGAAATTCATGTTTCTTGCAAAGTATAGCTTCCATAACAGTTCTCTTCCTCAGAGGAATTGTTTTCAGAGAAGCGCTTGTAACAGGCTAACTCGTCAAGCAGCGTTTTGGCGAATTTTTGCAGTGTTTAGGGTTGAGGCTTAGTAAACTGAGGGGCTTGTACATGGCTAATTTGTTGATATGCCTCTAAACTCAGTGCAGTAGTAACTGTTCTGTTAGTTCTTTGTGTTAGTCTCTCTCTCCCTCATCCCCTTTTTCTCATATCACAGTTAACCTTAATTTAAAAAAAAGAAAGTAAATTTTTTTGGTCATACCTTGAATATCCTTAATATTTGACTCTTCTTACTGCATAGCAATTTTTTTTTAATGATTCTGTGTGCGTCGCTTTGGCTGCTTGGCATTATTTTAGTAATCACTGTTCTTAGATTTCTGCATTTTCCTTGCTCAGTGCTCATTGCAATACTGCTGTCAATCTGAAGGTGCTCCTTTAGGTAAAACAAAACAAAAAAAAAGAAACATTTTATTGATTATTGCATTCCATTTAATATGGAGAATTATAAACAAGTTTCTTGTACTTTAGATATCATTGGAAGACAAAATGGATGTGTGTGAGCGTGTGTATCTATATGTAAGAAGGAAGGCTCTGTTCGAGCAGCTATATTGTTACAGGAGGATAACAGGTCCCTGTGTAAGGTTAACTCTAGGTCCACGTTTCATTACTCCTTATAAAGTCAGCTGATTGGTGGAGCTGGTAAGCTAATAGTAAGGAGATGTAGTAAATAATATATTAATATTAATATCTTGTGGACTTTTACAGGGCTGAGTCTTGCTTTAGAGAGTTTGAGACTTTGTGTATGAATTCTCAGTTACTCTTACCAGACTGTAACTATTGCTTTGGTTTTCTTTTCCCTGGGAGGCAGAAGAATGTTTAGCAAGAGGTTATTTGATGCATTTTATCTGTCAGTGTTAGTACTCGGGTTTCAGGAACATAATCCACATGGCTTTGCACTTACAACCCTATGATATAAGAGTGCAATTCAACGAGAGGACTGCTCCGCTTAACGATGAAGTGCTCCTCTCTCAGCTCTTGTACCGAGCTGCTGAAGCAAGAAAGTTAGCCCCAAATGCTGTGTTTCACACCTTACCCTTGGAGAGCAAATACGCAGACTGTAAAGAAGTTTGGGGCTCGATATCTTCTTTATGGTTTTCTACTTGTGCTAAATCACTGGTTGGAATAATTGTATTGTCACCTTGTGTCATATTTGCTCAGGTGTAATAGCTTTGCCAGAAAGGCAGTCGCCTGTAAAATTGTGGTGCAAAGGTTTTANAGAATCATTTACTCACAAATACTTTCAAATAACATGAAATGAATGAAATGTAAGCTGTTAAGATTAAAAATAAAATTAAGTGACCATCCTGGATTCTGGTCGGTCTTTGTTGTACCACAGAATTGTTGTAAGAGTTAAAGGTCTAAAGTTAGAATTGACTCCTTGTGTGCTCAGGCCTTCATTTGAGATGTCCAGTTTTAAACTTCATTTCTGCTTTTTAAATTGTGATTTCTGCTTTTTAAATTGTGTGTGTTAATGACTTTTTGTCTGTGAATTTCCATTCTCCACAAGCACTATCTTTAAAAAAAAGAAAAGCAAATGTTTACGAAGAGTTGACTTAAGAAGGGCATTTGTGTAGTTTAATATTGATATTGAACTTTCAGGGCTGAGATGAATAGCACTGACGTTGCTAGCCAGTTTTGGTACCATTGGCTCCAAGTTCAGAATTTTAAATATGTATTAGAAGCTTTAGATTGGAAGAGACCATCTGTACTTCCAACTGTGGTTCTTGTTACTGCAGCCTCAATACCATACCATTGCTGGCGTCCTTACTGAGCCCCATCTGAAAACAAAGGTACGGCTGGGTATTTTGTTCTTCTGTCCCTGGGGCTCCCTTGGAAATCCCGAGCTCCTGACACTCAGATCCTTCTCCTTATTTGCAGAGGAAATAGTCTTTTTTTTCCAGTGTCTTTGTTGTCTTTTTTGAGTACCTCTTTTATCTGAGTTTCATCTTTTAATGTAGTGATCAAAATGGTATGTGGCATTCATTTTTGTCTGTTCTGGAGCCAAGTACCTCATTTGCCTTTCTGCACCTGGATCACATTCATGGTTTATAATTATGTTGTAATTACCTAAAACTCCCTGGTCCTCCTCCTTTGCAGTTTTCCCTGGGAAGTGCATAGCATACCAGGGAACATGTACTCCCTGAGTACGTGACCTTGAGTGGTGCCTTATTGAATTTTGTCCTGTCTCTGCTACTTCAGTTCTTCAGAGCATCTAGTTATTTCTGTGTAATATCTATGTCCTCTCTTCTGATATCTGTATCCCCACTGTTATGTGTTATCAACCTGTTCCTAATACTAGCGACAGTTATTGGTTGTATTGTTTAATAAGATCAGTTCCAAGACTGATTTTTAAGCCCCTCTAATAATCACTTAAGTTTTCAGGTCTTCTGCTGTTGTCTCCTCTTGAACCAGATGCTTGCCTACCTCTAAATTCCTCTGCTAGTTGCAGCTTAACTAACAGTTTCCCATGTGACACTGCTGAATACTAGGCTAAAATCCAGATTAATGGGATCTACAGCATTTGGAGAATGTTATCTGATGAAGTAATCTCTTAGGTTAGTCTGTCACAAGCTACCTTGTGTTAAACCCATAACAAATTTGGTCACATTTTCCAGTCCTTTCATGTCTTTAGAAGGACATTTGAAGGGAAGCGTACCTGGTCCCTGTGCCACTGAAGTAAGTTTTATAGGCTTGTAGAAAATTCTTCTCTTTTACTTTAACCATGAATAATTTATTTCCTACTCTTCAATTGTATGCAGTATCCTAGTTAAAAGAAATGTCTTAGTGGTGTTCATTTTTGTCTGCCGTTTACTTCAAAACCCTGGGTTCGACTGTTTTATGGCCCCTAAAGTTTTTATTTCACTTTATGATGATTTCCTCTTTTGTACCCTTGTGTATCTTATATTTATTTTTCTTCACCATTCACATTCCTCTCATACCATAGTAAACATTAATGCCCTTGCTAAAAATAAGGTAAAAAATTTCCTTTGAAACTTAGATTATCCTTCCCAAAATACCCTTCTCACTGCAAAGGAGCCCAAGTTGTTCTTTTCCTGACCCTTCCCTACTTAAAGCACCCAACAATCTTTATAAAGCTATCAAAAGCAGGAAAATACTGTGTTTGGACTTCGAGAGCTTCCCAAGATTGTAATACCAATTCCCACTATTTTTTCCTTTCTTGACCTCTTCATTGTGTCTGGTTTTAGGCTTTTTAAAAATCTGTATGTTTTCATTAAAAGCCTTCTAATGTTAGAGGTAGTTAGCTGTTAGATGTGCATTCATACAGAATAGAACAGCAAGTCTTTCTTCTTGAAAGTCTTTCCCCTCCTCCTTCCTTGGAATACCGAAGGGCTTGTTACCTGGGATTTGAAGATTTGTAGGCCTCCTTCACATTCAGAGAGATGAGCTCCTCAAGTCAGCTGATTTTTCTAGTTAGTTCCCTTAATTTCTTTTTTCAAAACAAATGCTGATAACCCTTAATTGCAAATATGTTTTCTCTTGTTCTTCCATTTTGTTTAATCAGCTTATTACCATTCAAATCCACTTTACTTTCTGTGAGTGAAGTCTCTCAAAAACAAGTACGAATTAACCTTATTTCTTATAGATATAAAGGCTATCCACTGAATCAATCGTGTATGAGAGTGCACAAATTACACTGATATTAGTATTCTTTGTGTCTGGAAGATTAAATTCTTCAATAGGGGCACAGTTTCTATATTGTTCTTATTTCTCTTAAGAATGCTATAGCAATCTATGTGTTGGTTCAAGGTTTATGGCATTACTGCAGTCAAATGCAATTTGACTGGATCAGCTCTTCCCAGAGTGATTTTGATCAAAACCAATATTGAAGTTTAACATATGGTGCTCTTCTGGCTTTATATCTCTGTCTCAAATAGCAAATACTTTGGAGAATATCTTCTCTGATCATGTCTGGAGAAATAATAAGATGAAGTTAGCTGTTTGCACCGATGGTTCCTCTGTTTTGTTACCCAGGCTCCTGGTATTTGTATGCGAATAGTTATTTTCTGCCAGCAGTGGTTTGTACCCCAAGAGAACTGACCACAGTTAATGGAAGAACTCTGCCCAAAATGAGACCAGACATGGTAATAGCATCAGCATTTCAACCCTGTCATTAACTGTGGCTGCTGCACTTTGTTGTAACAAGCTGAATAATCAAAGAGTGGTTATTTCATCTAGAGCCCGCGAAGGATGTGGAAATTATTAACTTTGTCCTGATGGAGCAGAAGCATTCCTCATAAGGTATTCCTTCAAATGCTGCCAGTGCTGCTTTCTGTTCCATCTATGGAGAAGATATTTAAGATTTTCTTTTCTTTTCTCCAACATAGGGTGATCACAAACTGGGTATACATCATACTTGTTTACAGTTACGACGAGGTGATGCCAGAAAGCTAGCAGACATAATCAAACCTGAAGCTTGTCCTTGGCAGTAATTCAGAACCTGATCCAAAGTCCACTGAAGACAGTATGTCTGAGGTTCAAATCTTTGCTTTAGTGCTTCCAGGTGGCATGGTTTTGCATCCACACTACTGTTGTGCTTGTAACTAATCGAGTGTGCGCTCGCTCACTCTATATAGACAGACACGTAAGTAATGTGTGTGCATATGTATATAGTAACTCCTGTCCAGTCTTTGGGTATTCAGGGTATGTGCTTTGGCAGTCAGTATGTCTTTGCTGCAGTTCTTGTTTTGGTGGCGCCCCGTTTGTTTTAATGTAAGTTCCGCTTTGCTGAGTAGACCTTCTCTTTCACTAAGCAGTAGCCATCAGCTAAATTACCAGCAAGTTCATGGGCAGATAGATATTAACTGTTGGTGTGATGGAGGAATATCTGCAAGGTTTCAGTGCAAAACTCCAAACCAGAATCCAGGCTTTTAAGAATAAAACCTTTGCATCATGACATATAGAAATAACTGTAAGGTCTGTTTAAGCACGGAATGTCTCCTGAAACTTTATAGTGGTTTTTTAATATAATATGCCTTTTGTAAAGTGAAACTCTGCTATGACTTTTTTTTACTGAAATTGTTCAATCTTTGAGTATCACTGCTGCTTTCGCGTTGAAGCCGTGTAAGCTGAATATACTTTCTAGGTGACATTTGAGATGCTACAACACCTTTTACATTTCCAAAAAGCTTTTCCTTTTCAGCATACCAGCTCACTTTGGATTATAAATGAAATAAATATTCTTATTATTTTTAAGCACTTACAGTATTTTAGATCAAATAAGTGAGGAAAGAGTAGAGCAGGATTGTGACAACCAAATCATACATGAGGATCTGGAGATGTAATTTCTGATGATTCAGTGGGACAAATATGGTTTGTTACAGTTTGCTTCTGAATCTACTGAGGCCAGGATGCTTCTAGGTTGCAGAAGAATTTAGGTTCCTCAAATGACAGATCCTGATCTAGCCACAGTCTGTAGGTTGTGCACATTCACTGAATCCCAGCCACGGGATTTCTGTCTTCTGGTAGAAGAGCTTGGCAGGGGGGGAAAGCTGGGGTGGGGGAGTGGGAGTGGTACTGATTTTACTACTCTTCTAGTGTCATTGCAAAGTGCTTCCATGGTTTCGAGCTGTGAAAGTGCATGCCGGACCTGCTGCACTGCTGGTCCTGGGAAAGCGGACTTTGATTACAAGTTAGCAGACGGTAAAAATTTGAGAAGTCTCTGTACTCCCACCCTGAGTATAGTCATAATCACAGCTCTCACAGACCAGGGAACAGCCAAATAAAACAGCTGCTGTTTGACACAACAGATCAGAAGCTGATGATGTGATACAGAGCTGTTCTTGGTCCATAAATTTATGTCCTTGGTTCATAAATAACCGACACTTAATTTTAATTTGGCGATGTATGTTCACACTGTATCCTTTCTTTAATAGTTTTGTAATGAATTTCCAGCACACTTGATGCTTTGGGGACTCTATTTTAGAAGTTCCCTGCTCAACCTATGAGGCATTTGCTTTAGAAATACTGTGTATTGAGAATAACTCTATATTCACCACCACTTCTGTGTCTCAAGTTGAGTTTTCTGCATGCTTTGGTGCATCCTGACCAGGAAATGTAGTGCTGCACCTTTGAAATCACTGTTAACCAGATAAGCTCACTACACCATGCTGGCCTAGATTCTTTGTAAATTGGTTAAAAAAATGTTCAGGGCTGTTGTTGCTGAGTAGACAGTGTGTTGGATAGCTTACCTATTCCTGGTCTGCAGTCACAAAACCAGGTAAATTATAGCATACCTGACCTACCTCTGAAGTCATGAACCTTGTAGGGAATAAGCTAGACAAAATCCACTCTCTGTTTCCGTACTTCTGCACCAAATATGTAGTGAAGGAGCCACAAGCTGTTGTTTGTGGTGGAGTTGACTCTTCCCAAAGTGGGCCTGGAGTATAGCTACTAGACACCTCACACAATGTTGAATGGATTCATCCTTGCCAGGGCATCTGTACATGGTTGTAGAAGATTCGTCTGTCTTGACCAAAATGTAAGAGCTGCTGCTTGCCCAAATGATGAATGTTGTGAGGCCTCGGCAGGTGAGATGCTCTGTATAACGTCCTCCACAGCAAACAAACATGTGAGGAGGTGTGAGAAAGATGATGGTACGCCGATGAAGTGATGTGGTTGCTTGCATTGACAGCCCTCTCTTCTTCAGATCTTGTGGAGTTCATACTGGCTTGATACAAAGTGCTCTGCTGTGCCTGGTGGGAGTGAGATGTGAGTGCCCTAGTCTGCCTCTGCTGGACCATTAGAGCCTTGCTTAATTTGTGCTGTCATGACCCTTCAGTTTCATGCAGTATGTCCAATTTGTTTTCTAAATAGCTAAGGTGGGCCTTGGCATTCCTTCTGCAAGTGAATCTTTATGCTACACACACTGCTTGAAATGGAGCCAGAAGTCTAGTACACTTGCTTGTCCCAAGTGTACCTGTAAACAAGTAGAGAAGACGTGCTGCTCTCTTAACCTTGACTCCTGTGTTCTTTGTTCCTGGATGCTTCTGACTTACTTGAATATTGAACACGCCATAGGCAATGCTTTCCTTAAAGGTAAGGGAGCAGGATAAGAAATTATGGCCCTGTAACTTAAAATCTAACAGCTTAGAATATCCCAGATTTCCTAGCATCAGCTGGAAAGTGGAGTCCATATTGCAATTTATGAGCCGTGGTAGACCATGGTTATTACTACACTTGTTTCAGCTGATGAGTTGCACAGGAGACATAGCTCAAGGCTGCCGCTAGTGCTTACAGAGCTTTCCAGAGGAAAGATGATTGATTGATGCAAGGCCTAACACTGTTTTGGCTATGGATCAATGTCAAGAGACCTGAGAATGCAACACAAACCATCCTATGGGTGGACCTGTTGCTTACATTTTGATATAACTTCTTTCTTTTCCCCTACTCACATTGACTTAGCTCAATGCAAAACACTTCCATGTAGTATACCTTGGAGATGTCTGTGTTCAGATAGCTTTAACCCCAGTTAAAAGCTGTTCTGCCTCCTCTGCATTAAATGAAACCGCTCTGTTCATTTGCAGCTGGTTTTTAGACCTGCTGTTAAATAAAGGCAGACAGAGTAGTGTTGCGTTAACTGGAATGCTGCCTGACTGGTATTTTTGCTGTTGTAAGACCACTCTCAGTTGAGATTTGCACAGTGGGGTCTGCAAGACTCCCTGCAAATGGATGCTTTGTTCTCCAGCCTGTGCCTTAAATAGTTGCCACAGCCACTGTGTTATGCCTGCGTCGTCCTGCCCTGGGACAGCCTCTGCGCCACACCATGAAAAGAGTTAGAGGCCTTCAAAAGGGTTGTCTTGTACTGCAACAGGAGCTGGGTCTGCTGTGGCCGTTTCCAGGCACTGCACACAGCTAAATGACATAAGAAGGCAGTAATGAGGCCCCAGAGGTGCGTGCTTGCGTGCTCTCAGTTGAACCCCTCCAGTTCCTGTCCCTACTGCTCTTCTTCCTCTCTGCTAGCCTGGAAGTGGGAGGAAGCCCTCACGTTCCTTTTTCCCCACAGTCTTCTCTTGCAAGGCTTACGAAAACGGCTACCTCACGACAAATCCAAACTAGCACCATGCTTGCCGTGAGCGCGGGTACCAGCAGTGTCTGCTGGTACTCCTTATACCGAGGGACAGTTGGAGCTGCTTATTCTTCCCATCAAGGCCTCTCTCCCCAATTCAACGAGCTATTCTCCCTGGTACCGATGGTCACCGTCTTTATAGTGGGATTGCTCTTTGTCTTAGTGGGCGTTGCATCCCAGGCGTGTTTTCAACCTCTGTCTGCACCCCTCTCTCAGCAGCAGCACTCTCTCTTTTAGATCCTGGTTTGGGTCTTAACAGCCTTGCCAAGGGGGACTGGCTTTACCCCTCAGGGTTGAGTGCAGCAGCTCCTTGGTGTTCATGTGGGGTCACAGTGAGTTGTGGCCCTGCCTTGGCCGTAACGCCTGTAGCAGAGCTGAAAGGGAGCTTCTGTGCCTTCAGCTTGCTGGCACCTGAACTACCCTGGGTGGGTGCAGGGTTTATATTGTTTTCTGCAGCTTGTCTTCAGTATTGCCTGAGACAACTCCTGCCCTTGTTCCTTCCCTAGGCGTGGTGGCGCCTCTCCCAGACACCAGGTACCGGCACTCGAACATGTTTCACAACATGACTGGCTGCACTTGGGAGAGCACCGAGTGCTTTCTGAGGAGCAGGTAGTGCCAGAGTCTTTGCCATGGCTTGTGCATGTGTGTGTGAAGCTTGAGCATCACTGGTAGCACAAGAAAATGCCTAACTCTTGCTTTGCACAATTTGAAGTGGCTCTTGGATTGGAAGTCAGGCTCTTGGTTTCTTTCTTAGGGCAAACATTTACGTATAACCCCGGAAAAGTGTGACTTGACTTCAGCAGAGTTGTGGGAATGCAAAATTAGTAAGTCGTATCAGTGCTGATGTAGTCTTTGGTTTCTAGCTCGCAAACATCTGGGGTGTCAGTAGATACGCACAGAAAATGAGACAAATCTGAGTGCCTGATGGGGGTAAAGGAAGGTTTCTGTACTTACTGTCTCACCACACAACCTACATGATTGTTATGAAATGAACTGATGAGAGATATTACTTCTCCCACCATCATTAGGATGCAAGTGTTTTCTGAATGTGCCAGATGTTTGGCTTTCATTATCTGGAAGTTTCTTTCATTTCCAACCCTAGTGAAAGGGAAGCTTGAGCACGTCCAGCAGAATTATAAACAGTTTCCTGTATAAGCAAAGTAAGCAGCATACTTAATGAACTGCATCATGGTAATAGTAAGTCCAGCTAATGAATGCTTTCTCTGTCATTTTAGAGGGGTGGCCGAGTGACATTTTTCTGATTCTGGATCACTGAATCCGTATGGATTATTTGTCTGAGAAAGGCTTCCTTGTATTTTAATATTTGGAAGGAGTTTACTCAATACCATATACTTTACAGTCAGATTTCTGAGTTATTCAGAGTAACCTTATATTCAGAGCTGGCTTAAGGGTACATTCTGTAAGATGCTAGCAGGTGATAAAAGTATCTTTACTAATACTGTTTCATATTTATTCTGGAGAAATCTAATGAATATTTTTTTCAAAGCACTATAATAACAACTGCAGTAACTTTTTTTGAAAGTATTAGTTTGTGTAGAAGGAGGAGTTTCTGAATGGTAGGTTGTAACCAGCTTGTTAACACTTGCACAGTCAGTACTGCTCTGCCAAAGCCACGGTAGACTCTCTTGACTCCATGTAGTAAGGCAGTTGCTGTTACTTACCAGAATATTCCCCAAATATATTGTCATATTACCGGACTGCTTTGTGAGGTGTGTGTATCTTTTTACTTCCAAGGATTGAATAAATGTTTTTGGAGCACTGAAAGGCACTTGGGTAGACAGAATATCGCTGCACCAGGTGGAACAGATTTGTTCTTTCCAATGGTAGAAGAGAGAACTTGTTTTGCCTGGCCTTCTCTGAAAATATTTTCTTCAGCCGGGCCAGCTAGATTGGGGGGGGGGACGGGGGACAGCAGCTTTGTCTGCAATTCTTTAGCATTTAATGCTTGCTGTAACTGATCTCGAAGTGATCTTTACTGCAGCTGAAGTGTGATTCATTAGTTTTTACAGTGTTGGAGCCGAGAACCTGTTGGAAGTAGTTACAGCTAAGAGGAAGACCAGAGTCGGTGGCCTCATGGTTGAAATGCAGGCTTGCATCTTGTAATAAATGAACCTTTAGGACTGTCCTACAATTATTCTTCAGAATTATGCTCTTCCAGTCTAGAGGTGAGACTGTGGCCGAACCCTCTTCCTGGTTCTAGAAGCAAGGAGATTATCATGAGTGGTGCTAGTTATTTGCATGAGCTTCGTGAAAAGTGAGATCATCTGCGTGTGTTAGCTGAACAGGATGCTATGCATTTTCAAGAGGAGGAGGGGATTGTATTTCAAATGATCTTTAAAAGCATTTTTCCCCTAATTTTGCCAGCATTGCTTTGTCTGTGTTGTCCTTCAGAGAGCTCCTTTTCTTCCAGCAGCAGGGAAATGCACTGATGTTTTTGTGTTAGCTGTACAGCAGAGGTATATAGGGAGTTGCCATCATCATGTTGGCATCTCCGCTTGTGATTTCTCACTGTGCTTTTCTACAGTGGCAAAGGGAACTAAAAGATGGCAGATCCATCTTTCCAAAAGCAAACTCTGGGGGATCAGTATCCCCATTCATGGCATCTTTTAGGAAAGGCCAAGTGGAATTACTGCAGTGCTGCACCATTTCTCCCTGAATAACTGGAGGGATTTAACAGTACCTTGAAATATAATGTATCAAAAAATGATGAGGCCTCCAGCAGTATGAATGTAGAAATCTTATCTGTGCCTGTCTCATAAGTCAGACAGTTCTGGGAGTGTTCTGTGCAGAGTCCAGGTCAGCTCCCCAGTATCTCGGACTAGGTTCATTAGGCAATATGACGTTTTAATACAGTCCAGCGGTTTTTCATAATTTTTATCAGATTGGGTATGAAGCAGTGGATTGATGAAGATCACTTTGGTCTGTAGGTGACATTGCAAGTACTGGACATACATACTGCATTTTCCATGGACTTGGTGTGCTTGCTTTTAGAAGGTCCTTGGTTTCTCTTAGCTATGACCTCAAATTCTTTTTGTCAGCAAGCTGCAACTTGAGAAAAGGATCTGGGTTTTTTGGTGGTATTCCCCCCATTTCTTTGAAGACAGCTGTGCAAGGATTTGGATTGAACAAAAGCAGTAGAACACAAAGGCAAGGGCAATAGATGTGAAAGGAATGGGAAGAATATGCAAACGGTAAGTCATGTTGGAGGAGGATGAAGATACAGAGGACGATGAGGGGGAGAAAGAGAAGTAAAACCTGTGAATGAACACAAAAGCAGGCTGGGCCACATGAATGCATTTTATTCCTTCACAAGAATGTGCTGCACAGCATTTGGCTCTGCGTGGCTGCTGGAAGCTAGATGGGAGTTGCCCTTAATTTGAATGATTTTGTTTCATAACCTCTTTTGAAAATGATAGGAAAGCCGTAGAGTTCACGCTGCGTTATGGAGCAATATGTTATCCTTTTAATGCAATTTCTTTGAATCAGTTGACTGTGTTAATATGAGGAGTGGAAAGGAAATTGAATGTTTAGTGTCTAACATATGTAATACATGCTTATGTATTTACTCTTGTCTTTGGGTAACTGAAAGAGGGGTTTTTATGCTTAAACAGGTTTGAAATACATCTATGCTATTGGCCCATATCAGCTGACTTTGAGTACTCCAGTGATTTCTAAGTTTTAGAGTTAAAATATTAGATATATAACTTTTCAGAAATCGCAAATGTTTTGTACNATTCACCTTCCTTTGTATACAACCTGGCTGAAATAAGAAAGATGCTATGTAAAACATTTGGGTTCACCATGGCTTAAACAGAGAATACCTTCTCCAGGGAATTAGAAAAAGTATAAAACCCTTCATCATTGTACCTGTCAGTCTCTTGAAAAGTGTGACATGCCCCGTTTTTTTTTTGACTGGTTAATACCATATGATCATTGCTTCCTACTTCGTCCTTCTAACAATTTCTTCATCTGGTGCTTGGCCTTCNNAATTTCTTCATCTGGTGCTTGCCCTACTCCCTCTCTTGAGAAGAATTAGGGAACTGGAGTGTTCTTTTTGTTTGGTGGAAGGAGAACTTTATTATTGGTATTGGTTTTATGTGACAATTGCAAGAAAGAAATTGGTCATATTTTGTGGCAGGAGGTGGGGAAAGAGGAGTGTTGCATTCCACATGTTGGTACTAATAAGGCCTATAAAATTCGGACAAATTTGTATTTCTTGCGAAATGTGGTTTACAGGAAGTAGCCTAACATCTGTTGCTCTCCAGAAGAAGGGTTTGGAGCAATTCCTAGTATTTCTTAATAAAAAAATTCCCCTTTTGCTCAATTAATAACATACATCATTACATAGACATAAATTCCTTGAAATACAACGCAATGATTTTTAGTGATATTAAGGGTTTGAGAATATATAGGAATAAGTATGAGCTTATGGGAAAGGAAAAGCCAATACAATTGCAGTTTTTTCTTACATGCCATGCACTTGATATAAATTTCTGGATTACAGTTAATTAGTCATATTCAGTGATCAATATTTTATAAAATAAATATAGAAAAGCTGGTGCTTTAGCAAGTTTTTGAGGCCAACTGCATTTAAGCACAAAACCCCAGCTTTCTTCTCATAACAACAATAATAGTATTTCATAAGGAATTGTAGAGAAGGGATGCAGAGTTTTTTGCTCAGATGATTTATTTTAACAAATTATTAGCATACTTCTAGCATATTATTGATTTAAAATGACGTCTTCTAATATGTAGCTTGAAATGTAGTTTCTTCTGTGATAAGTACTCTAATTCTTGCAAACCAGTTACTGCATGTATTGTGCTTAAGGTTTTTTTTAGGGTTTTGGGGAGTGGGAGGAGATTGGGGGTTTCTGTTGCTGCTGTTTAAAGGATAGGTCTAGGATAAATGACTGGCCCGGTGGGTGAGTGTTTCAAAGCTATTACGCTCAGTGAATCATTCCACTTACTGTACTACCGAGATAAGGCATTGCTCCCAAAATAACTTTTTATTATTGCAGCTATTGACATTTTGTCTAACACAGGCAAGCAAACTGCAGAATCACACTCAGAATCATATCCAGGGCAGATATGACTGGATATGTCTTATTTTGTAAGGAGTCCTGTGCAGCTGAGAAGCGAGAAACTACAGGTTGCTGATCCTAAAAGTTTTATAGACCCTCTGGCCTTTTGATAGAAATAGCCATCCTTCGCTTTGAAAGCACAGGTTTTCTCAGTCTTTATGGCATTAGGCCTATGTTAATGGCTTCTGTGTCCTAGAATGCTGTCTCATCTCATCCAAACTCTGAGCAGTGCTAACGTAACTCACGGTATGATTCTTTCTCTTGCATCTCAGCATTTTTGATAAATTACTTATTTTACTTTTTGGATTCTTAAGGATTTTGAAATGAAACTAAATACTTCATCCTTCAGAGGAATGCGAACGCTTCCGTGCTTATTGTTTCTGGAGTTTGAGTTACGTGTGTGAACTTTGAACACATCTGCAATGTTTGCACGGTGATTTCATCAGAGAACATTCCCTGATTGTTAAAGAAATAGCCTGGAGTCACATGCATGGATATTTACAGGGGACAGTAGCAGCACTAAATCCATAAACTGTACAGACCAAAAGTCTCTTTTTGTACATTTTTTGTTATTTTCAGTGTTTTAATGAAAATAATGCATATTCTTATGATGGCTTTAGTAGAATATGTACACACAATGCCATCCAAGGCACTGATGTGCCTACTTTTTCCTTCTTTTGCTGCTTTTCTTCTCCAAAGCTGCTAAGGATGGGAATGCTCCTGCAGGCAGCTAAGGGGAGGATCTGGCATTTGTGTTTCTGAGGAAGTGCCTGGGGAAGATGAGAATATTTGAGGTGGTAAGAGTTGCACGGAAACTGGAATCAGTCAAGGTGACAGCTAAGCGGATGGTCTTCATTTTTTGTTGTTGTTCCCACAGTTGCTTGCTTGCTCTGTATCAAAATTAACAAGACATGCTGATGAATGAGATGCAGCATGGCAATATCTTCTTGAAGCAATAACCTGTAGCGGCAAGTCATGCTTTCAGCCTGTTTGTACATGTGGGATGGGAAAACAGCACTACTGGAGGTTGGAAGATAATTTTTTTTTTTTTTTTAAATGTAAGGAAGATAAATCAGTGCTTTCTAAAAACACCTTTTCAGGCCAATTTAAAATAGTTCAATGGTATCCATGTGTTAAAAATGGACCTCCTATAGGCTGTTTAGCTTTGACTAACTGGTATTTCTCAATAGAAGAATGTTCCAGTTAAGCATTCTTGTTTCTCTCTTTTTACAGAGAAGAGGAATGTGTACTCTTGCTGTAAATGAGAAGCTTAATCAATCTGAGTATGCCATTTATCTAATTAAAATAGGAGATTATTAGGTTTTTAGGTAATCCTTTAAATTAGATCAGAAATCATTTTGTCTTACAGCTTGATGATTCCTTTCGAATAGAATTTTGTTCTCCTGCCTAGAAAAATGAGGTGTTCTGTAGTCTCACATCCTGCTTTCAGATATTCCCATTGCAATTTCATGCCCTGTAGCTCTGAGAAACTTTGATATATATTTTTAAGACAATATATGTCGTTCAAAGCACTATGTTCTGTATATACATGAAGTTACGGAGTAAATCTTCTATCTGAACATTGCCAAGTGGCTTTGTGACTTACAGTGGAAGAAGTAGGTTGTTAAATCCTTGTCATATACCTGTTAGGTTTATGCAGCAATCTGTGAGAAGCTCATGTAGAAATGTTTCTGTTGTTTAATGCTCTCTTTATTGTTTCCTGTTCCATGTGGTTTTTCCTTTTGCATGAAAATTATTTTGGTGATCTTAATCTGCCTCTCCCCCAGGATGAGAATGAGAAGGGTACAGCAAGCATGGCAATACTGATGCTACCTATCCCTTTATCTTGTTTTCCCCTCTCTTCCTTTTGCTCTGCACAGCCCAAGTTCTCTCCCTGAGATGGTTTTAAGCTCAAACAGCAGCTATTGCTTCCTTTCAGGATTTCAGTGCTGTGTGCAGTTCATGCAATATCCAGCAGACTCCTATTTATAGCAAAGCTATTTTTCATGGCTTGCTTTGAGTGCAAATTGCACTTCCAGTTAAGCCCTACAGATCACCTGTACCATCTACCTGTGTTCCCCGTTCTGCCTCTCTAAGATCTGCTCTCAGTGGTCGGTTAGCTGCAGTCATACCTCTGGGTTTCTACATGTGAGTTGGCTACATAGATAGTAGCATAATGCTTGCATTCCAGCACAGAGGTGCCTTCCTTTGGTTACTTTAATTCAAACTTACATTTAACATAATTTTTTTATATTTTTTTAATTATTATTTCTAAAAACGAGTGCTGTCATAACTACAGTACATCACAGTTGCTAATCACATACCATGCCTGCGGTTTTGAATCCTCCCACTGGGTAAAGATGCACTTGTCTTCCCCCTAATTGTGATTAGTATTCAAATAGTACCGCAAGAAGCCATCCTTCCCCCTGCTCTGCACACTCGGGTCACAAAAGCAAGCTCACTTCTCCTTGCGTGTTTCTCAGACAGTGGGGTTTGCATTTAGAAGAAGAGGGGGAAAAAAAGGAGAGGGAAAAAAAAAGAAGAAAGAAAGAAATAAGCCCTGTGAATAGTTGCTGTTGCTAGAGTGTTTTCTTTTTGAAATGAGAAAGCTTGCACATCTTTTGGACCTTTTACCCAACCTATTGGTAACAAATGGAACATTTTGTGTGTTCTGTTACTGGTCTGGCTTGGGGTTTTTGTTTGGGCTTTTTTTGGTCAGGTGTTGATGCCACATATGAAACAGGTATTTCAATAAGTCCTGTTTTGTCAGCTAGTAATTTTTGTTGAAGATCTAGGGGCGTGGAAGCATGTGTTTATTTTGGGGTTTTCTGAGACCACCGATCAGTCAAGTACCTGCTAATTTTGGACTGGATGCTCAAAGATCTCTTTTCATGAGGGCTGAACATACTATAAGGGATGGCTGCATGCTCCCTGGAGTGTTTAAACTAGGTGATTTGTAAATTCTGGAATCCCCTTGTCCCCAGGGTCCCTTTGTAGCCTGTCCTTAGTACAAGACGTGACAAACTGGGTAAGGGAAATTAGCTCCCTTATCTCAGCCATTTCTAGCTACTGAGAGTGACATCAACTGCAGTGCCCTGGGGGTGCCTCCATGAGGTCATTCAGTGTTTTCTTTGCCTGGGGCTGTTTTGGTTTGTAAGTCTGTGTATTCTCTGTGAAAAAAAATTTGCAAAGGCATGGGGCAGTTCCTGAAGATAGGCAGGTCTTGAAGCTTCACCAGATGTATTAGATGCAGTCTGACGGTGCAGCGCTGAGCTTCAGGTGCTACTCAGCTGGTTCCGGTTTGATTATTGGAGCTGTTGCTGCTTTGGAGCTGTAAGTGAGCCAAATCATTGTAGTGCCATTAATTTCACTCCTGATACTGCCTTTTCATAATACCAGGATTTTTTGCCTCCATTCCCGTATCATGACTGGTTAATGCTGATAGGAATTGCACATCATAATCCATCATCTTAGAGACTGTCAGAGTCTTCATCACAAAGTATGACCTTCAGGTTTTCTTGACTGATCCAGCCCTAAGCCCCTGTTGATCATTGCCCAGTAGGTGGTGATACAGTTGCATTTAGCTTTGGTTTCTTTACAAGTATGCTAGGTTAATCATAAGTTTTTAAAACTTTCCTATTTTGGAGGTTTTTTTTTTTTTTAACTACAGTCATTTAATAGGCTGCTATTGTCTTGGTCTTAAGCATGGGTCTGGAAAACATGTCTTATAACCTAGCTGTGCTATGTGAATGGCAGTGATCTCAATTTATGCCTCTTTTTAGGAAGACTGTACAAGCAGTTTTAGTCTGTAGAGTCACGCGGGCAATATTGCTTAATCAGTTGTCCTATAAATTAATGAAGGCTTAAACTTTTCTCATTCTTGATACATTGCGTTTAATGATCCCATTAATTCTCAAAAGCTAGAAGGAAACAAATTACAGGTTTTCAAGATTTATAGTTCTGCAAATCCTGCTTTGTATTCTTGTATTTTTTGCAGAATTTTTAACCTCTGGGAAACTCCACAATTCAAAGTCAAGCACTGAGAAATTAAAAATAAAACCCAAATTGCCCAGGGGTTCTGGTAAGGACTCTTATGGTGATCTTCTCTGGTTTCTGAGCTCTTAAGGTCCACCAGCTGCTTCTAAGCATTTCTAATACTTGGTTACTCAGAAACACCATTAAAGCAAATACCAGCATTTTCACAAAAGTCTAAAAGTTCCAGAACTCATTGCTTTTAGAGCATGGGCCTGATTCCCATGGCAACCTCAGCAGCAGTTAGCTAAGAAAATTAGAAACTGCTACATGGATATTATGTAGGCGTATTTGGGAAATCCGGATGAAATTGCTTTGTGCACGTTTTTGACTGGAATAAATGTATGAGCGTTACTGGCAGAAGAATTCATCTAATGAATTTTGGCAATGTTTCCCAGCATGGATTAGGCCAGAAATACACAACAGAGCCAAACAGCCAATACTTGGGGTTTTTTATATAGTAAGTGTGGCTGAGGGAACAATTTTCACCTTCTCCCTTAGCCTTTTGCCACAGAGTGTGAGAGTGAAAAAAGTGCCTTATACAAAGGTGTAACAAGGCCTCACTTGAATTCAAGCACTTGAAGGTCTCAGACCTCATGTGGGAGTGAAGTGGCAGACAGGTGATGTGCTTATGAGTGAATTAAACTTGAAAATTTAAATGTTGCCATTTGTCATAGCAATTTTCTTGTCTTCCTGATATAAAACCAACAAGATGGTTTAAAAGACTTTGGGGACAAGCCAGAGGGTGAATTTAAAGGTAAAGTTGCCCTCCGTGCCTTTTAATGCTGCTTCACAGACATCCCTCCATTTTTTTGGACAGATGATTTGCCTGGTTTTGTCTGCTTGATAGTTGATTCTTCTGGTTCCAAATCAAACTTTCTTGGTCAGTTTCTGTAGGTTTTTAATTTTTTTTCAAAACTCACATAGTTTATAAAAAAAATTTCCATATTTGATACTACCAGCATAGTTGCTTCTCAGCCACGTCAAATCTAGAGCCATTTGAATGCGTGCAGAAATTTTGTAATCACCTTGTTGCAAACGCAGTACTGAATCTCAAACTGCTCTTAGGAAGGGACTGATCAGTGAACAAAAATAAGCCAATCTGAAGGGCAAATTTTTATCCCTTGGAGATAAACCTGCTGAGCCACGTGAGAAGATACCTGCACCTGGGATTGAGTGTGGTCTAAATACCTGAAGTGAGAGAAAGATATGCATCTGTGGCAGCTACACTGTCCTCCTCCCCCCCCAAAAAACCCCAAATCCCCTCCTGTGGTGTGTAAGGCTTGATAGGGCTGCCTATTTAGCATTGGCAAAGAGGGAAGAAAGTCTGACTTGTTTAACGTTGCAAGAAAGCTTCTTGAAGCCAGAGTCAGAAACTAGGAAACATGAATTCCTACTGCTATGAGGAAATGTAAAAATTTTTTTTAAAACTCTGGGAAGTTTGGTTTCTGTTGAAGTGTGGGGTTTGCTAGGAGACTAATGGGCAGGAGAGGAGAAAGAAGTGGTAGCCTTTAAAAAGAGATTTTAAAGGCTTTTAAAAACATTTTTAGAGGCTTTTGGTTTTGCATGCATGTATGAGAAAATTGGGGAATGTCGATTTTTTTTTTTTTTAAGTGAAGTTTTAACACTACTATATTTACCTGAGCTGGAATTGCTCAGAGGGTTTTTTTTAGGGAAGAGTAAGACTTCTGGCTACAGAATACTTGGAATGTAGGCATGAATTATTTATTGTTTGTCTTGAGCTGTTAAGATCTGTTGTATTATTTGTTATTGTAGCATTTAGTAGTCAGACTTTTGTGTAGGAATGTAAATATAACAGCCTAGCTTAATTTGCTTTTAGAATTTATAAATGTTGCTTAAGAAACTGGCTTAAAAAAAAAAAAAAGGAAACAGCAAACTTTTTCCAGTCTGTCCCCTCCCAATCTGAAATACTGTAGCACAGACTTCAAAGCAGTATGGATTCATCTTTTAATGAGCAAAATGAGATTGTTTCCGAGCGTTTTTTACATCAGTTGCAAGCATGTTTTAAATTTTTTTTTTTTTTTTAAATTGGAGAACTGCAGGAGCAATTAAACGATACCTTTTCTTAGTTCTTGATGTGCCTATCTTGTGTAGCTATTTTAAAATTTTGGTATTGGAGCAGGTTTGGGGTTGTTACTTTACAGAGCGCTTGTACAAACAATGCAGAGAAATTAAGAGATGAATTAAAGCAGGTCTCTAACTACTGTTTTTATCTGCTTACTGTTTAATTAGTAAAAACAAATTGGTTTAAAGCCAGAACACTGCATCTTAGGAAAAGTATTTTCTGCAGTCTTAGCTGATATTTAATTTAGGGGTTTTTCCCCCCATATTTGAAGGAGAAAGATGCAACTTTGGTGGTTCTTATGTGATGATAATGGCTGGAACTTACCTATTTGGTATTGGTGAAACTTTTCTCTCCCTGTGTTGTGTCAGGGCCTGGAGAAGCCTCTGGTCCTCAGGCTTCACCTCCATGTAGGTGAGTACTGTGGAGACCATCCTTGCTGAAAACAGCTGTGTGTACGCAAGTTCTGTGGGCGTTTCTGCTTGTATTTTACACATTGGTGAAGGGAAGTCCAGGGACTGTCAGGGTCTCATTCGATTACAAATCTAATCAATAGCAGAGGCCTTGCTGACTGCAGCGACTGTTTTCCTTGGGTACACACAGGTATACATCAAGCACCCAAGCACGCAGGTGCGTACGCACAGGGCTGGGTGTTGCTTATGCTTCCAGTACTCTGATTTTATCTCTAACCTCCTTTGACCTCACAGTGTTGTCAGATATAGGAGTAGCTGCTTTCAGAGATTTTCAGGACTGGAGACTTCAGGTGTTACAGTGGCAACGTGGTTACTCCAGTTCCTTGAGGAGCACCCTAAATTGAACTTAAACATGGTGAGAACGCTGAGACAGTGAGTGTACCATGCATGAAGATGCATTTCAGCCGATGGTGCCTGCATCCTGTTTGTCTTAAGCCTTGAAACTCTCTTGGCTGTTTTGAAAAAATGACATATAAAGCCTGATGCGGGTAAGGAGAATCGGTGAGGAAGAGGCGCATTTAAAATGGCCACTGCGTGTTTGGATGTTTCCCACATCCCAGTTCCTCTCAGGTACCTGCCAATATCCCACGTTTAAGCCTTTTGCTTGTAACAAAACCCCACCTAGGGCGTGGGGGAGCGCCAGCACCGGGATGCTGTTGGCGAGCACTGCGCGCCGCCGGTTGCGGNGGTGGCGGCGGGCCCTGGGTGAGCTGCCTCGCCCCGCCCCGCCCTGCCCTGCCTCACCCCGCCACGCCCCGCCACGCCTCCTGGGGGGTGGGTGGCCTGGTCATCCTCTCGCTTCCCTTCGCCTGATAAAAGATCTGTACCTCAACCCCCCAGTTCTTTCCCTCTCGTTTGCGTTTTGTCCCCTCCTGCTGGAGAGGGGGGAGATGTGCGAAGACAGGCAGGCTGGAGAGGCATTGACTGGTGGTTAATTCTTTGTCTTCTTAGCTAGACCAGGTACCAGTGTGAAATGTGGTAAGTTACTAGCTTATGTATTCAAACCTTCTCAGGGCTTTTAATTTTTACTTTACTTTAATTTAATTTAATTTAATTTAATCTGCGGTAGTGTTAACTGACTGTAATTTAAATCTTAGTAATGCCAAACTCTTCGGAAATGAAATAGTAGTACATAATACACCTCTGTGCAACCTACACATGTATAAATTACCCAAAGGTATGTCAGTATAGTTCAGCGGTATAGTTCTGAAGTTTTCTCAAAGAACGTTATAGGAGAGCATTGGAGATGTGGGTGTATTAAAGGAAAGAGTTGCAAGAATTTGTGTAGGTAATTAGGTGAGTCTTAGATAATATATGTGTGAATTCACATCAAAATGTTTCCTGTAACTATTTTTCAAACCTGCAACTATCAATATGACTAGCAAGAGATGACAAAGTAATAGCAGAAAAATCTTCATATATCTATTGTCTAAAGTAGTGTATTACGTTCTGAAGGACTGCAATCTGTTCAGTATAACATATGCATATGTATGTTTATATGTATGTGTACCACAGTGTTGTGGCAGAAGCCCAGGACTGTGCCTCTGAGCAGCACAGGTGATGGCAGCGTTTGTTCCCAGCTCAGTCTGACGGCCCTGGAAGTACCTTGTGTGGGAAGGTCGCGGGCAGGTGAAGTTGGGCTGGGTTTGTGCGTGACTACTTTGCTTTGAAAGTGAAAAAAATACTTGGCTACTTCCAGCTGAAACCAGGACAACATTGTACCATCTGCTGGTTTATCATCATTTACCAAAGGTGTAATCTGTGTTCTAAGCAGACTCTCAATACATAGTCTTGTGCAGTTGATACACCCGGTTTTACCTTCAGATAGCATAAATGTTAGCCTAAAGCTGCCACGCATATTAAAAAAAATACAATAAATTAATTCAGAATTAATATTCTTATTGTGAGCAGAGCTTTATTTTGCTCTTGTGGACTTTTTAAGTGTGTGTATGTTTGCCCTTATTTCTCCAAACAATAACTGTGTTTATACTTTCCATTTTTAGTGCATGAATTATTGCTTTGTTCTAACCAAACTTTATTAATCATATTAATACAAAAACAGTTTTGAGAAGGACATGAAATTTATTGAACTGATTTGTCTCGTTCTTTTGGATTGTGTTTTAAGGTATTGTCTTCCAGTTACCATGCATTTTTATTCATTTACCTTTTAATATTTTTGCATTAACATCAATACTTTCAAAGTCAGGAGATGGGCAGCTTGATGTAGATGTATTTAACCCTTGGCTTCAAGTAAGTGGGGTTTTCACCACATTAGCTTCCTTGTATACTGTTCAAGATGCAAAACCCAAACCCCTGATGGTCCTTTCCTTCTGAGCATTTTTTAATAGCTTATTGAGATGCAGTAGCTGGATTGAGTGATATTAATAGTAATGTATTCTTAGATGACCTCAAGAGGTCATCTTTCATCCCATTCTGGATGGTGCAGAGTGCAGGTTGTGGCTGCAGAACTCATGGAGCTCAAGTGCTGCCTTTTCATAGAGGAAAGGAGGCACCTGTAGCTGAAGAGCTGTTGTGCTGACCATTGCCTCAACACCTGTGCACATTTGGCTCTCTTGTTTCTTCAGTGACCTTTCTCATTGCCTAATATTTCCCCAGCTGTGTGTGTGTTTGCCCCACTTTTAATTGCTCTATTGCCTTCAGGCAGTGGCTTTAGAACTGCAGGGCACTGCAGCTGCAGAAAGAGCTGGGAACTGGCTGAGCCAGACCTGTGCTGAAAGACAAGAGTAGGAAAGCAAGAGCTTAGGTCTCATCATATGAACTTTAGGCAAACAGGGCAGAATGATGAAGGTGGAGAGCTGCTCAGCTTATGGTCATTAGGCTTCTTTGTTTGCAGCCCAGATGACTGCTTCTCCGAAGGGGCCAAAGGAAAAGCAGGCAGCTCTTAACAGGTGTCACTTCTGGTTCCTGCATATGGAACATCATGTGGTGAGCTGTGTTGTGGGCTGGACAGCCTGGAAATTGTGGTACTTTTAAATACCTGGTGGACTCTGCTGTGCATAGAATTCTTCCTGTAAGTAGATTGAGGTTTCACGCTACCGCTCTTCCATCAAATTTCTCTGAAGCCAAGATGCCCCGTAGACCCTTAGAGATGCTGCTTTCAGGCACAGTTTTTGCAGGATGTTATGGAGACCTTGCCAGTCCTTGCTCTTTTCAGCGAGAGTCTGTAGACTGCACAGGTTGATCCGAAATGTTGAAATTTGGGAACGTAAAGGCTGCTGGACAAACTCAGGAATACCACCACACATGTCCATCACTGTTTTGGGGCAGGTCAGTAATCAATAGCATGAGCAGGAAAGCGTGGGGTGATGGCTGTTTGCACAGCACTTGTGGTGACAAGAAGGGGAAGGCTTGCAAGCGTCTTTCTTCATTGTCTGTGACGTGACACACTTTGCTGTTGGGATTTGCTTGTTATTTTGGGTGCACTGAACTGTTCTTAGAGCTGGGGCTGCAGCTTGTGTGTTCGTATCCAACCCAGAATTTTCTGAGCTGTCTATTTCAGTGCTAGCATATCTGCAGCAACACAGGTCCAGTCACTAATGCTTCAGACAAGATGACTTATGCCTTTTGTTTTGCCTACAATAATTTGTAACTCTCTTGGGTGTCTCTGCAACATAAGATTTCTGTTTTCCCCACCAAATACTTGCCAAATGCATTTGGAAATGGAATGTCAAATATGCCTGGTTTAGGTTTATGACAAAAAATGTGTGCACTGAAATACTGTTCTCTAATGAGATAAATTGGGACTTCATGAGGCTGTAAACAAAATGTGAAAACCAGAAGCGTGTAGATTGGACGTGTGTATGGGCTCACTCTTACCCCCCCCAGCATTGTCACAAAACCCTAACTAGTATCTTCAAGAAGAAACATAACTTGCCTGAACAACAACAAAAAAAAACCAACACAAAAAAAAAACCCCAAAACAAAACAAAACAAAAAAAAACCCCAACAAACAAAAAAAAACCCAAACAAAAAACCCACCCAAAACTTCAAATAGTCTGTTATTTAAGCAGTGGGTTGGGTCTTTTGGTTTTACTGAAAACAACACATTGTGAGAAGGCAATACCCATATGGTACTTGTCTTTGATTTTATTTTGCACAAACCTAATTGGATCTGCTGATTTAAATCTCGTGCAACTAGGCTGAAGTAATAACAGTCATACTGCAAACTGTATAGCAGTGCCGGCTAGGATTTGCTGTTTGCATCTTCCTTCCTGTGAAAATAAGGTACTGCTCTAGAAAGGCAGAACTAAAATAACTTTTTGTTTTTCCTTCCCCTCAGCTTCATCTGTGTTGTTTTTTTTAAGACAGTTTTAATGATACACTTTCAAATCACCTTGTAGCTGCCATATAAAGTATAAGAATGCTGAACACTAGCATTTCTGCTTATCTGGTTTTGAGTAGGTTCTGTGTTTGGTCAGGGGTGTTTAGGAAGAGTTATGTGAAGGCATAGATCCTTTTACTTCCTAAGTCCCTAGTAATCTTTGAAATCTTTGAAATGGATATTCCTTTTACCTATAGAAATGAGTGTAATGCTTCCTTCTTATCACAGATTCATTTGGCTGCTTTTCAGGATTTTTGTTGCGCTGCTTCTACAGCATTGGTCATTCTGTATTTTCAATACAGTCACTCAGGTTGGCTTTTTGTTTTTGTAATTATGTCATAGCCAGCTGCTGTTCCCTTACAGTACTTTTCCCAGCAACTTCATTTTACTATAAATAATTTCTTGTTTTCATTGAGTTGCATCTCTGCTTGAATTCTAGTCCCAATTTCCTTGTGAAGAGTATCTGCCTAAGTATGCATTTGTGTTACTTGACCTACCTCTTACCAAGGTTCTTGGGCTTCTGTGAGCTCTCAGCCATGTGGATGCTTCCTGCTTCTGATTTTGGGCTGATGATGTTTTATAGGTTTCATCCCATTACCATTCTTAGTAATGTGGATCTGTCTTCCCTGATGCAAAAGGCTTAAGACTGTCTTGCTTTAAGGCTCCTGGCTTTTGTGAACATTTCCATTAAGGTGACTTTGAGAAAAGGAAAAAAAGAGGAGGGGAAGAAAATGTATGGGGATTATTTTTGGGAACGTCCATTCCTTGAAAAACCAGCTGTCCACCAATGCAGAAGTGTGTGCATTAACCCCAGGTTAATCCATATTCGTTACCACATTATGTAGATGTGACAAGAAGAACAATTGTATGTTTGAGCACGTCTGATTTTGTTCAGTGCACAAAGGAAAGAGCAGAGAGAGACTGATAAGTTCAAACTTTTATTCATTTTCATAAATGTATAACCCACACTCCTGGGAGACGTTTCTGAGAGCTTGTTTGCCATTTCTGTGGGTGATACACTAACCAGTGATAATGCTTGAAGTGAGCAAGTACATAATATGCTCGTTGCGGTGTAGGAGACCTTGGCTAGTAAGAACGCTAGGGAGTGATCCTTTTTTTCTGTTCATCAAAAGCATGTCTCTTCCAGAAGGACAATAGTTTGAATAGGAAATGGATTGCTGCTTGTGGAAGGGGTAAGATCTGTTCCTCTTTTATATCTCTGTTCTTGGCTTATTGTGAGTGTACAGAACAAATATGAGCGTGCACTTTGTGTTTAATTAGAAAACCCAAAACATCAGCTGCTTTGTATATAATCATGTTTTCAGTTAATGTGTTGTGATATATTACATGTAGTGGTACTTGCAAATAAATTGAGGAAGAATTCTTGCTTTTGAAGCTCTTTTTGCAGATGGGGAAAACTCAACTAACCTAAACATAAAAAGTTTTAGAGCTATGATTATTTAGTTAAAATAATTCAGCTACAGACTATCATCTAAACATCTGAAATCCACAAACATTTGCTGCCAAGAGAAAGCTTTTTTTCTTTGAATTTTGCTGGTCAAAAAGGTCATCTGAATAGTCTCTCTCATCTCTCAGTGATTCTCATGATGGCAAAATGGGGAAGTATAGAATATGCATGGTAAGGGGGAACTGGTTGAAACTGGAGACTAAATGGAAAGGGATTATCCTTTTACATGTGTTTTTTGTGCGTGTGTGCATGTCTGGTTCTTGGTATTACGCATGTGTACACTTTCTTGCGTTGCAGTCAAGAACGTGGGGCAGGCAGGACCATTTCTATGTGATCGCCCTAATTAGTGTTTACCCCAGTGAAGATACAAGAACATCTACCATCTGAAAAATAGTGTCATTTTCACATCTTTGAAGTGGAAAATATACTGCTTGCAGTTAATATATACTTGTAACTTTTCGTGAGGGAGAGACAGATTTCTGGCAACAAATACATTTATTACTTTCAGGGGTTTTACTTTTCTTGCAGCCTTTGGGTTTGATTTGGTGCTTTTGTGACAGTGTTTGGTTGTTTATATTCATAAGCTGCTTAACTGGAGATGCATTCAGACAGCCTAAATTATTTTGAAGTCCCTGAGCATTGTATGATGGTGGTGGATTCTCTGAAGTTGTGACCTATCTCTTTGCTGTTCTTGCTGGTTAACGCTCACCAGGAGAGTTGTATTCCGTTTTCCTGATACTCCTTTTCCTCAAAACCCCTGCACTTTGATGGAGAATATACCCCTATAGTAGGAACCCAGATTGCAGGATATTTTGGCAACAGTTTGCTTGGTTTCTGTACCTCCAGGGCAAGGGAGGTGTTTCAGATTCATCCAATTGACTTGAAGGCTTAACAAGGAAAATTTTGTTTATTCCCCAAGGTGAGGAGTTATGTGCTTCATTGCAAAGCTACAAAAACCAAGTCGAGAACGCACAACTTTAAGATATGCCTGACCTTCACCTCTGTTATCTTGCACCTATCACTTTGGATTTCTTGGTGTCATGTTTTATCTGTGGAAACAGAGAAAATAGCTCACTTCCACTACAGGCCCCTGGATACTCAGAATTGTTCCCTCTTTCTGAAAAGAAAGCTTTTTTGGTTCTTCCCTCCTTCAAGCATCCAGCTTTTGGATTTATACTGAATATGACTGAGTGTGCTTTCTTTCTGCTTTTTTCCTAGTGTTGTGCTTTGAGATACAGAATTAAAACACACGGGAAGCTCTCCCTCTCTTGAGAGCTTCTTTGAATATATTTTGCTGTTGTGTGTATGTTTGGGCAAAACTGGATCATAGTAGCAGACATCTGCAATTCATATGACTAAGCTAATAGCATAGGCTGAACCAGTTTCACTGAAAATGCTCCTGGACACAAATGTTTTGTGATGAAATATTTGTACCTGTAGCCTGATGTGTGTCTATGAAGTCTAACTTCTGCATGCCAGTAGTTACTAAAAACACAGTAACAGTGTATTAGGTGGAAAATATGGAGTAAAGAAAACTAAGAGTATTGAGCAGCGGATTATAGCTGCTGAGAGAACAGTTCCCCATTCTTTTCTCTTTATCTTGCATCAAAGGTTTGTGTTTTCTAACCTCAGCATTCTTGCAGTGTTCATGATACTTTCCGCACTGAGCAGCTCCCTCTTCAGCACCTTGTGTCTTCAGCTGCACCTTGATGGCTCGTGTGGCAAGGTAGAGGCTAGATGAAATTTTTGTTCTTTATCTGGTGCCCCCCAAATCAATGAAGAGTAGCCTGTGGGTCCCCCCTGTTCTGTGCATTGCTTTTTGCTCCATTTTTACTTTAGCTGGTCAGAATGAAAGTTCTGTTTCCGAATGGAGAGGTATCTTCATGTGTTCCTTCAAAGCACTGGAGAGAGACAAATAAACCAGTAGTTCATTTTGATGATGTAAAGATTGGTAGCTTTGATGCCAGAGGAGAGAGTTAACATCTTTCTAGGCTTCACTGTGGATCCCTGTTTCAGTGTACAGCAGAGCCAGGAATGTATTTTTAGCTTGTATTACTAAGACATGGATACTGCTGAAAACTTTGTGTCGGTTTTCTATCCTTTACCCCTCCCCAAAATTAACCTTAACCATATTATTTCTGTTAATTCCTGGACTGTAATTACTGAAGAGCTGAATTCTGGTGGCTGTTACAATGTCTCTTGGTAATCTCTAATGGAAGCCAGGGGGGACCTAGCTTTTTATTACTGGAAGTGCAAAGTGCCGGGTTATAATCACTGATTGCCTGTAATTTATGTGCTTGGACCAGTTTCAAGCAGCTCTGGTGGCAATGTCTGTACTATTTCAGGATTTGTTAAATGTCCTCTAGGTGAAGTATATGTAAAATTCAAATAATTAGGAAGATTGAGTGGTTTTGCTGCAACCCTTGTTTGCCAAATGCATCATCAGTCTTCTGAGATGAGGAGAAGCTGAAAACTGGGCCATCTAAACTGGACAGTTTGTGCGTATGAGAAGGCTGAAGAACCAAATGGAGTGGGCAAATTGCATATTGGAAGCTCCCTGTGTGTATACCTGTGACTTTCACAGAACTGTAGCCCTTATATAGAGTCTCTGAAGTTTAAAACTGAGATGAAAAAAGTACATTTTAATACTAAAGTTTAAAAATAAGTGCTATGTAATATCAATGCACTTTACACAAGGAGAAAGAAAATTAATAAGAAAAAAAGAGAAAATTAATAACTTGTAGGGTAACATTTTTTGATGCAGGCTGATTTGTGTGGGTAGAGCTGAGCTCAGCTGCTGGGTGTCCCAGCGCCCTGTACCCATTGCCTTGTGATGAGGGGGTTTTGGCCCAGGCAGCATTTGTATAATGAAGTTATGTTGGCCATCTCTCTGTGTAACAGCATGAAAACTGTGAGGGGGAAAACCAGAGCCAGCTTCTGTTGCAGACAGTGAACCAGAATACCAAAACAAGAAATGCAAATGTATTTCCTAGACTCCAGTAAATTCTCTTTTGATGCTAATACGGTAAATAAAGACAGTTCTATTAAAAATTAATTATTTTTATTTGGAAACGGTTTTTAGTGCTAGAGGCCCTTTATTCTTGCAGTCAAATGTGTAACAAAATATAATGGCTGGAAGTCAAAATTGTTAAAGTTCAAATTGTAAACAAACTGTAAATATTTTACTGAAGGTAATCAACCATTGAAATAAATTAGCAAGGGATGTTATAAATTTCCTGTTGCTTTGAAACTATTCATAACTAGAAGTCTTTTTAAAACATCTCATGTGTGAGCCATTGCTAGTTGGAGTTACTGTGGGCATTGCTTAGTTAAATAAAATTGCCTATGTTGTGCATGATGGGGGTGAAATGGTCTGTGTGTCATTAAAATGTGAGAGTCATGGGAGTGGGCCCGGTGTAAAATAAACACACGTTTGCTTGTTGGCTTTTGGTGGGTCCGGGAAGGTGCTTCTGGCTGTGCAGTCAGGAGTGCTTGTGTTGCTGTACCTGGAAGTATGGGATAAGGAAGCTGATTAATGGCACGTGCATGATGTTAGAGACTTAATTAGTAGCAGTAGGTTTTGGATTTGATTTTTTTTTAATTCTATTTTTTATGTGTTGGGGGATGGGGTATATTTTTACGAGATGAAAAAATATTTAGATGAGAAATGCAGTTGTCAGGGTGCTGTGAGGGCCAGCAGCTGGCTGGGGCTGGGGGTAACAGGGCTTGCAGGGCAGAGCCTCGCCAGCTGGGGTCTGTCCCAGCACCCCAGCTGGTGAGCAGGGCTGCCCTAAGGCCGGATCTCCTGGGCCCTGACAGAAGTGTGGTGAGAATGCACTTTTAAAACTATGTGGATAGAACCATGTTCGTGTCTTCATAAATGTCAAATATCACTGCTGGTTTTTACCTAGTGACTTGTAAAAGCATTTGCGTGTGATAGCTGCAGTGTTTCCATACGACCACCACTTGGCTGATGTCAGCAGTCCATGCTCAGGAGAAGTACAACTGCATTGTTAGCCATACTTGCAAACGAGTTTTCCTCATGCCTTCATTTCAAGAGTTTTCTTTCTCTGTGATGGCAGAGCACAGCGTAGGTAAGAAGAGTTTTAAGAGGTTATTTGTTTTGGAGAAGGTTATCGGTGTGGTCTGTGTTGGCTTGCTTCCATTCTGATTTTTACATGGGACACTAATGAAGTGATAAATTGAATACAATATTGAATTGCAAACTGAGTCTTGATTTAGAAGTGAAAAATAACACACAGATTGGATGAGAATACATGTCATAAGCAGTGTTTTTACTTTTGAATGTTGATTAGTTAAGTATTTTTTTTAAAAAAAGATGTTGCACACATGTTTGGAAGTAGATTATGAAAAGCTTGCCAAGATCAGTTTAGTATTTGTTTCATAATTTCTCAGAAGGGATATCAAATGGAAGAATTTTGTTGACTAAATTACTGAAAGCTGTTCATCACACTCTTGAAATACATTATTATAAATATCTATCTAAAGTCATAGAGTCATCAACTACAAGTGGATTGTTCCTCTTATGTATTGGCTTATTTAACAAAAATGATTGTAGAATTCATTTGAGTCTTTAGTAGAAGAATTGGACTGTTTTGGTGTAACTAAGTTGCACTTTGAAAGCGCATAGGAAAAAACAATGCAGAATGTTGTTTTTCTTGTGGAATTTATGTTAACATACTTTCCATTCTGAAAGATAGTGGAAAACCCAAAGTAACACCAGCCTCACTATGATGATGTTCTAACACAAAGCCGTAATAATTCCCTCTGACATCTGCAGGTAACCATTATTTACACATGAAATTTGTAATAGGAACTTCCTTAGTACTTGGGAGGTTACCAATGAGTACAAAAAGTTGAAATAGAAGCTCTTTTTTACAATATTAACAAATTGAAAGAAAAGACTTTGGCCTCTTGTGGGTCATGCTGCAAGCACTCAGTTCTGCACACCTCACTCTGAATTGCAGCAGAACCTATGGAATGAGCTTTTTGAGGGGGAGAGTAAAGGAGTCATTTGGCCTGAAGCTAGTCCCGTGTAAGGAAAAGTTTGAGGTGGTACATGGTTAGTGATTTTGTGGAGGATGGAGAGGAGACCTGCATTTTCTCTTAATGGCTATAAGTCTTGATTCCTTTTTCTCTATAGAAGCAACATTCTACACATAAAACTGTCCAAGAAAGCCCAATTCAGTGACTCCACTACAGTCTCTTTTAGTTTAGGTGTTTCTATTGCTGTTTTCTGGCAGTTGGAGGCCTAAGGGAGAGGCTGTGTGCAATCTGTTCTGGTGGTTGAAGTTTGAGATAATTATCATTAAGTGAACATAGAGTGAAACAGTTGTTCTCCAGCACAGAGCAGCTGAGTTGATGCACTTACAAGCACCAGTCTTGCTTAGTAACTCACCTGAGGCTTGCTGGGTTTCATGGTCTTCATCTGAATTCACAACTGCAGTTTGCTACAGGAATCAAGCATGAAGACCATGCAGATCATAATGATCAGACCTGGATGGGATTGGATTCAACTGGCTGGAGGTTGTGACCCTGTGGTCACTGCTGCTGGCAGGCAGAGGACGATTGTCTCCAACTGAAGAGAGATCGCAGAGGTCAGGTGTGTCTCAAATGAAACTACTCCACTTTTTTCCTTTGCCCACACTTTATTTTTCGGTTGAGCTTTACTGGACCCTTGCGTACTTGTCTGTGAAGTACTGCCAGAATTACAAAGAAAATGGATGGATTTGGCTGCCTTGTGACACCCTGTTCTGCAGTTTTTCTTACTGCTGGACAATATAATACATACAGAATGTTACAGAGCATGGCCAGGAAGGCCCATGTGATCTGCTCCTGGAAAAGTAGCTAGTCACACTGTTACAAATATGATTGCTGCTAATCTTTATGATGGAAATAAGCAAAGCCACATTTGCTGAGCATCCAGTCATTCCTACCAGGTCTTTCTGAATCATCAGCTTTTGAAGAGCGCAATAAAAATTGTGCAAAGATCTAACTTTCACAGATAATAACCTTCAAGTGTGACAGTTGTCATCTCTATTCCCTTATCTTTGAGGTTAAATAGAGATGTATCTAAACTGTTGACTTTCCCACTGCTCTTGGAATCAGTCATGGCCAGAATTCAAAACAAAATGGTTAGAAGCAGGGCATTTAGTTTTGTGAAATATTTTTTGGGGGAGTGATATTACTTTAGACAGCTTCTTGGCCTTTGGCCAGTAGGTTGCTCCTTGGGAAGAGGGAAGAGCAACCTGTACCATGTACTTGAACCCAACTGTTGCTTCTTGAGTGTCAGATGTTTGAAGTATCATCTCAATGTGGTTCTTGCAGTCTTGTACCAGACTTGAAACCTCTCACTTTTTCACTACCTGCTGACCAGTGAAACCTGTTCTAAATATAGACTCTTTCTCGTGATGTTTGTTAATGGATCTTTCTGCACTGGACAACATAATATTCAATAGCTGCTCAAAGGAAACCTGTATGTCCAGTGTCTCTGCCTCTCTCCAAGGTTGTCACTGGTTAAGATTTTATAAACGCATTTGTGGCTGTCCCGTAAGACTGTATTTGTTACTTGTCAAATTAACATTAGGTTCTTCCTTGCAGTGCAAAAACTTGATTTTTTTTTTCTTTTAACTCTGAATTTTTAGTGTGCTCTCCATGAGCTAGACAAGTGAAGTTCACTGCATCAAAGATAAGTGTTTCGGTATACTTAGTTCTGCAGTTGCTGGTGTGGGGTAAATAGGAAGGGAGGCAGAAAAAGGGCAAAATTAAATATTCTTGCAAAAGTGAAGTGCTGACTGCAGCTAAGTAATAAGCATTGTATGGGGAAGTCAAAGGGAATCTGATCCTGAGAAAAACTGGATTAAAACTGTAACTTGCATGAGGGCAAGATAGTTCATTAAGAACTGCTGGCTATTGATTAAGATCAATTGCTTTTGGCTAATGGGAACTGTTAATCCTTATTGCTTATGACTAGTTTGGAGAAATTATTTGTAACCATCTAGTAGGAAATAACTGAATACAGATAAGGGATATTTGTTTCACAGTTTCTTTCGGGTCTGTAATTCAGTGTCTACTTACCTCTGAGAACAATTCACAACTAAGGAAATCGAGCGGTGTGTTCACCTGCCAGCTGCATGTGTTGCTTAGGGAATGCCTGAGTGGTAGTTCTGGTGTTATTACTTGAGTCTGAAAGTCACCTTTTAAATACCTAGTGATGTGAAACTGTAGAAATGTGTGCTTCCAACTTGGATTGAGTATTAGTACTCTGAGTTTTTTGTTGTTGCTACTCTGGATTTTTTTTTTTTGTTGTTGTTGATAAACATAGATTGCAGAATCCGGAATATCTTCTCATTTTAACCCCGCTTTGTTGAACAAGGTGATTCTACTGTTGCAAGCTTGCAATATTTTACCAGTATGTAGTATCAGAGAGCAACGTCTGATCCTTTCTCTCCGTGTTTTTTCGTAAGACAAGGAAAGAGCTGCTACGGTTTGGAGCAGACTGAACGCTTCTCTTGCCCTTGCTCATTGCGTCCACAGAGTTTCAAAGCAGCATCATTGTATCAAGTGGGCCAGGCTGGTGGTGGTGGTTTAGAACAAGTCAGTGAGTTACATTTTCTTAATTAGTTCAGATAATTCAGCCTGGAACATGAATCACACTGGACAGTGATTTGGCTGTTTCTAGGGTAGTAAGAGCCAAGTAATTTTAGTTTGCCCCAGAGGCTAAATTGATGTATGGGTCAAGCTCAATTAAAATTTTTTTCACACTCCAACTATTCATTTTTCTTGTTCTGACAGTTTTATTTACTGTGTGCCCAAAAGGTCTGCCACCGTGGACCACTCTGGCATCCTGTCAAGAGCCTGAAGGCAGCACCTAGTTGATGCGTGCCTTGTATAAAAGAGTGTATGGATGGACCATTTGCTTTTGGATTTAGTTAAATTAGAAGATGTTGCTGGTGTCTCTGTCCCCCTGAGAGCTGATTAGTAAGAAACGCTGTAGACCTGAACTTACCTTGAGTTCTCAGGGAGAGGAGCTTTCACACCTTGTGAGCCATAACGTGTTACGGGTTCTGTTTGTGTTGCTTGGTGTCCATCAGTTGCAAACCTGTGCAAGTTGACTCTGAAATAAAACCTTTTCAGTCATCTTGATGATTAAAAACTTCAGAGTTTTTTATTTTCTGGTATTCGTTTCAGTAGAAAAACTTGCTGCATATTGGGGACACATGGAATTCCAAATGGTTTGAGCTTTTGTTTCTCGTTTGTGCTGGTATATATTGTTGAACTGCGTATAAAACTTTGTGGAAGGACGACTTGATTTGTTTTGCATGTGGAAAGTTTCTCCCAGGATGGAGGTGTTGACTTGATACTGTGCAACAAAGTTTTAGTAGTGTGCAACTACGTCCTTAAATGAGAGATGCAGGAAAGTACTTGTGGTGCAGAGGAAGCTGATTCTTGTTGAGGACGGGTGGAGATGCAAGTAGATCAAATTCTGCTTTTCTACAATTCTCAGTTAAGACTCTTCTCCAGTGTTTTGACAGTTAACCTATTTTCTTGCTGTTGTTGTGTTAATGGTGACTGTCCGGTCACCACAGTGGAGTAAATGTGATCAGTTACAAATCTCAGCGGCAGACATCTCACTTCGGAATGTCAGGTAACAAACATAGCCCAATGGCAAGGCCAGAGTAGTACACCTTCCAGTTTTCACTATTTATAACATCTGTGCCTGTACACGTGTTTTCAGCTAACTTTTCTGTTTAGATTGCACACTGACCTGTGGCAGAATAGTTTGTCAGGGCTTGTTCCCCCCATGGAACATCTGACGTGGACCTTCCC
The DNA here is from genome assembly GCA_013389905.1 of Sula dactylatra. Lineage (NCBI taxonomy): Eukaryota > Metazoa > Chordata > Aves > Suliformes > Sulidae > Sula > Sula dactylatra. The sequence goes on along the minus strand of WEKW01012570.1, from coordinate 743,235 downwards.
ACTGAAAATGGTTTTCCAAGCAGGTTGCAAGGTTGCAACACTTTGTGGTGGGGTTTTTTTGTGATGTGGTTTTTTTTTTCTTTTTTTTTTCTTTTTTTTTTTTTTTTTCGTCTGGCTTAGCATTGATAAGTGCTGTCTATGATGAAGTTTTTAAATTCTTGTGTTGTTCATATGATTTTTGGGAAAATTAAGTTTCTTTGTTTTAAATGAGGCAAAGTTTTGGGATTTTTCCCTCAGTTCTCACTAGTGCTGAGCCTAGTTTGACCTGTTGTTATTGGGTTAATTAAAATTCAGGGCCTGTTTTCACGTGATGTGGAGAGCTTAGATGAGCCGTGTATTGCACCCCTCCAAATGTGAGTGCGTGCTTCTGGAGATTAAAATGCTATATTAAGAGACTGATTAAAACATAAAATCAAATTGCATATCATAATTTTAGTTCCAAGTTTGGATTAATTAAAAACTAAATTGCCTATAACACCTTCCACTTTTGGTACTTCAGTGCCTTCCCATATGATCAGCTGAAACGGCAAGGCTTAAACTCTTTCAACTGAACATGCTTGTACATGAACAATGAGAATTAAATAGTGAAGTTTAGGTACTGGTTGATTAGAATTGCAAGAGACACTGGTTATGATAAATACCTTCTATTTTGCACTATCATGGAAGTTTTTTTAAAGAGGAAGGAAGCATCCCAAATGGAGAATTTGAAGAAATTCTGGTGACTTAACCAGTAAAATTATACAGAGAAAACTGTTTTGGAAAAGCTTGTACTTGCTTTTAGAGAATCAGAATTCTCAAATTGCTATAATGCTTCATTGTCTTTCTTACTGCCTGGACCAAGTGTCCTGTTCAAAGTTGTTCGTGGCTATTATCTGTTATGTTGTGAGTTTGGATGTCCTAATTTTAAAATTTCAAATCACATAGATCAGACCATCAAGAGAGACTATTAAACGGTTTTCAGGATGCTGAGTGATCTTGAAAATGAGTGTTGAGGGGTTCTACTGCATACGCTGATGATGCAGATTTTGCTGGGAACTTGTCTGTGTGTATATTTATATAAGTATATGTATAAAGGCTGGTGCATATGTGGCCAGAACTGCACCGAATATGTTTTGCTTACAGTTGCAGACTTGTGCTTTATTATTATTTATTTTGTGATTTATTCCATATCATTAAAGACTTTAGTTAAAATACTAATGGTCTAGAGCTTCATGTCAGGTCGTTTTTCCAACGATGGTCTTTATGGATCATAGGACCCAGTTTGCAGTGATTCAGTCTGTAGGGAGGAGGACACTGTGCCTTGTGGCTCTTTTTTTGGAATCCCTGATTTGAACATAATTAATTTGTTTACTGAAGTTTGTTTTTCTTATGCCATGATTTTCTTCCTCCTTAGAATATGTAGTTGGCAAAGCTGTTATTCAGATTTATCACATGTGCTTAAAACTCTCTCAGGAACAAAATGAAGACATTTTTCCTTAAATGCTAGACTGTCCTTGAAGACTGGGGCAGTAGACATCTCTGAGTAGAAATGGATAAGGAGTTGGTCTCTGGTTCTGCTCTAGCTTTCAGCAAATTTTAATTTTCTTTTACTTCAGGTAGGAAATGGGGTGTATCCTACTATGGTGGTTGAAGAGAGTAGCAGAACCAGAGAAAATAGTTCTGAAAAGCATTTGAGGATCAGTGATCAAGTATTGATGACTCAAGTATTCCAAAGACCAGGTTTCTTTGAGAGTGAGTTTGCTCACATAACTGCTGGAATTCTGCAGTTTTGCTAGCTTTGGTTGTACCTAGGGAATAAACTACTTTTGTACTGCAAAATTATTCTGAGGCAGAAACTTACGGGAAACCTGGTTTATCCAGGGGTCTTCAGACTGTCAGGGAGGGGGGATACAAACCATTGGAAACCACTGGCTTGTTTGGCTCATTCTGTTTCTTCTGTATGTTTGTGTGCTTGCAGTGAAATGATCCCCCCACCCCATACTTGGGAGGCTTCTGCTCTTAAAGCCAGCAGATCTCTGGCAGTTGGCTGTGTATGTGTTCAGCAGCAAATAGGTAATGAGGCAGCTGCTAATGCCGTAATACATTGCCCTTCCAGAGCTCTGTAATCAGGGAGAAGAATCTTTCTTCCAGTACTTTGCTAATCTGAAAGGATTAAATAATCTTTCTGTTATTAAATATTATTAAGTTATGCTAGGTGATTAATTTAGTTACTAACGCTATCAATAACACTGTTTTCCTGGCTGTTATCTATTGAATTAGAGACAAAGTTTCTAACAAACAGTTATGCTTCTTGTTATTGACGTAACAGACGTTTCATTTACCAGTGTTATAAATTACCTTCTGGTGTTACTTTGGGAAGTGTGGCGGCCTGACAGTAATTAAGCAGTAATTGGTGTGCAAAGGCAGGAAATGTTCCCAGTAGCTAACTATTCTGTTAGAAAATAATTTCATTTATGCGATGATATTTCAGCAGCTCTGACCAATTTCCATTTTATTATGTGCCATATGTCTGTGCAGCAGAACTTTGGATTTGCTTTATGAAATGCAGTGGTTCCACTTTATAAAATGTTGATTTTAAAAGTACTTTTTTTCCTTACCAGTATATATAACTACACTTCTTTGCCTCCCAAGAGCATTGCTCTCTCACCTAACCTTCTGCATGGCTTTTGCATTCATCATCTCTTGTTAAAGCAAATTATTTTTGAAGAAGAGGAGGGATATGGTAAAAGAGCATGGTCACTCTATTTTTGTATATTGTTCCCCAAGGGCAAGTCTTTTTTCAGATATCAGACCTGAGGAGTAGCAGTAGTGGCGACAGCTTGGCTTCAGCATGGTTTTGAAGGTGACTTAATTGCCTCCCTTCAGGTTGGCATATGAATAAGTTATAACCATCAGCTACTTCTGCAGATCCATGTACAAATCTGACATGGTATTTTGTTTTTCCTTTTTTTTTTTTTTTTTGCTCTCTGCCTGTTTTATTTTAGTGTTTGTTCTATGAAAGCCAGTCTCGATTGCATTTGCACGCAACCCTGACTGTGCTTCCTATAAGCAGGGTATCAAGGGATTGCGGCTCTTGTGTGGGAGCACAGTTCTTAAAATGACTCCTCCATAGAGAGACAAGTGATTGATATCTGCTGAGCAATATCCTAATGGTCTTCCACTGTTATAAGGTGATATAAAATTCTTCCTATACAAAAACTTTTCCTATTGTGGCAATCTGGTGATATACAAGTATAAGCGTGATAGAGATCTAGCTCAACAGCTGTATGAAACTGTTAAATGTAGCAATAATACATTGTAGTTGGTTTTTCCTCTGCATTTCCATTGCTATTAATGACCTCTCCTGGTGGGTAGGGAAAAGATGAGTATCTTGTCCTGTCTCTGAAAGCTAGGGTACTGTCTATGCTACTTGAAGATTAGAGAAAATTGAGAATGATTTATCAGGGAAAGGTTAGAGAGGTGAGTTAATGAAAGAGATGAAAGGGTGCAGGCAAGAGAAATGAGCTGGTGTTTAAACAGGGCTGGGTCACGGACTAGACAAGAACGTAATAACTGACTCCTGACCTGAGTTAAAGTCACATTCATATGATCACAGAAAAGCTACACCTAGCAAAAAATACTGGTGCTTCTTCCATAGCTGGGAAGAGATTTTTAAGATGTGATGTGTTGTTTCTTTCATGATTACTGTTTGACACATCAGTGTAGCAGCAAAGACTAAAGAGTCTTTGGTATAATTGAACCATGAATGTGCAAATGATAGCAAACAACTAATGGAAACTTTGTGGTTTGTTTTTTTGTTTGTTTGTGGGTTATTTGGGGGTTGTTTTGTGGTTTGTTTGTGGTGTCGTCCCCCCCCACCCCATCTCTCCTCAGAGGCATAGTGTTCACAGATGTGTGGAAGGTATGAGTCTAGTCCTGGTTCTGACCTACAGCTGTGGTGCCCCATAGTTCACATGGTGGCTGGGATGTGCATTTTCCCCCGTGCATCAGCAGGGGTGGTGATGTGTTGACAGTTTCCCTTTTTCTTGAATGTTTGGGCTTTTTATAAAGACTTTTCAGTTTCTCCACTGAAACATAGGAAGTAGAAAAACATTTTGTTCATTTTCCATTGGAATTAGTCCCTCATTTTTTCCCCATTGTTAACATTTCATGAAATCCAGGACAAATTCAGCCGAGATCTAATTTCAGACATATAAATAATTTCTCTGTGAAGAATAACTAAGTAGGCTGGGACTCTCAGCCTGGAGGAGGAATGACAGAACAAGGATGTGATGGAGGTGTATAATCGTGACTGAAGGGGAGCAAGGGTAGATAGTTCCCATCTCTTCCAATGCAAGCACTGGGGCATCATCGCATGGAAGTAGTTGCTATGGGTTTTTCCTGTGATTTATTTTTTTTCTTTTTACTTTATTTTGTCTTCCTAATGATGATCATCTTTGGAGATAAAGCAGCTATGCCTGATAAGCCATAGGTTTGTCCAGACTAATAACCTTTTGTCTTCATAAGGGTAAAAAAAATTTGATAGGTACTTTACTTCTTCAAAGGTGGTTTCTTTTTGTTTTGTTAATGGTTACACAGCCAGTATGAAAACTTGTTCTCTTATGAATGTAAGAAAAAGGGTATAGCTGCTTGTTCTATTGTAGGATTGATAGTGGAGCGTGTCAACTACTCTAAAAATTAAGTGGCAGTTGTCTATCTCTGTTTCTTTACTGTGTTCTGTTTGACAGCCCTGTGTTTAGTATTTCCCCCCCAAGTATTTGGGGGGTGGAAGGAGATCACAGAAGGGTGGATTTGGTTCTGACTTTATTTTCTGAAAAATTAATGTTGGTAAACTTTTATCCACTAGTTCTGTTCAGCTCTAAGACCACTGATTTAATCTAGGGAACTGCCATCTATAATGACAAATATGTCAATGCAGAAAGACCTCAAAACACCTGGGTTTACCCTCCCATATTTTCAATACAGATATGCAGTGAACTGCAAGGTGCTTCTTAATCATATGCTCAAAGTATTTACACTCTACCAGGGCTTATGTAATTCTTCTATGAAGAAAATACTTAAAAAAAAAAAAAAAGACAAAACCTAAAGGAAGTTATTAAAATTATTTTGAAGGCTAGCAATTTTTGAAATGTTACAAATGGATATCTCTCCTTCATCTGCTCTTCTGCAGCAATACTTTGCATATATGTTGTGAATACAATGAAGGATTTTGTTCTTAAAACAAACAAAAAAATACTTCCCCTAAACTACTGAATTAAGTGTCAAGACCTTTTCTTGTTGCCACTGACACTTAATCAGTTTTGCCAATAAAGTTGCTGTTCTCAAAGAAGGAGGTAGAGAACTGAAATGTGATGCTGAATTGGACAGGCTGGTTTGGTGTTTTTTTTTTTTTTTTTTTTTTTTTTTTGTAATGGAAAGTGCCCTACTACTTTTGCACGTCACGAGTAATAAGTGTGTCACTTCTGTGTCTCATCTACACATGTCAGTTCCCCCCACAGGTAGCTGCCCTGCAGGAAGGCATGGAGCTATAGCTGAGCCTGAGCATCCTTGTCAGGACATATTCCTCTGGCTGTCAGCCTGAGGGATCTTGGGGTTCCCAGATTTTTGAGAAGGTTGCTGTAAGGCCCATTGCTTCTTCTCAGGTGAAATTTCTTTTGACCTAAATCTTTGTCTAAGAAAGCTGATTTACAGAGTTTGTTATTTTTATACATTAAGGCATATTTTAATACTAACAATGATAACATGAAGACTATGAGTGAAATAAATTCCTTGCTGTAGCTGAAATAGTATGGGTTTTTTTTTCCTATGGACCTCACCTGTCCTTTCCACCAAAAATCAGGATTCTCAGGTTGTATTTATGTATTTGTCAGCTCCCTCAGTGGAAAGGTTATGTTTTGAAACCGTCATTCAAGAAGGACTGTCTATTGCCTTCTAACTTAATTCCCTTGTACTTGAGGCCAGAATGGATTATATCAGTGCACTGGCATACATCTTTTCTGTGTTTGCACAAAACTCGTTTATGTTCTAGTGTCTCCACTTGTAATACCTTTTAAGATGTAGCTGTTTTCTACTGTAAACTAAACCAGGTGTCTTATTTTCAGTAATACAAAGTGTTCACAGTGGCAAGAAACCGTAAAAGTGTACCCCATCACATAACATAATTTCACAGATTTTTGCAATAAGTAATATTGAACTGTTTAAATCTGTTGTTTCTTGGTGTTGTGCTGAACAATGGGGGTTTTTTTTCAGGTGTTTTTTTAATTCTGAAATTTGAAAAGTAATGCATGCTGAAGTGCTCTTCATGCTTTTGAATATTTTTATTATATTTTATATGCACTGGAGGAGTAAAAGTGTGGGTAGTTTCCATTTCTTTTGAGATAACTTAACTGGGAAAAGAATGAGGCGGGAAAAGGAACAGAGGGACTTGATTTTAAAATGGGAACAATAAGTTTTCTTCAGTGCACTCTGTGTTTTGTCAAAGAGTGGGTAAGCCTAGCTTTCTTCCCGTGTATGATCTTATGAATCTTTTGCCTCTTCTGTTTGTAATCCCTGAACCATTTCTAGTAGTTCCATACTCATACTAAGAGGATTTGCTGTATTAAATAAGCGTGCTTTTTGTGTTGCCTTTTCCAGTGGAAGCAGGGGAAGGATACTCGTTACAGTCCTGTTTTACTACTTTCTACTTGAGGCTTTTTTTTAATGTGTCTGTGAAGCCCCTGCTGACTCAGTGTCAGTTCTGTACCTACCTGCTGACAAGTGAGCTAGCAGAGGTCCATGCAGCCTCTGCTTCCTTGGCATAGCTGGTGAATCTTCCATGTGTTCACTTGCAGCTTGCTATTTCCTTTCACATATATTGCATTAATGGTACTGAGAGACAGTTATGGCCAAAAATCAGGGATGAAACAGGGCCAGTATCGCTTGCTGGATATTTGACAAGTGTAATGCAGTGGTGGACATCAGATGCTGGGTGAAGGAGCATCCGTAGACATTGAAATACGGTGTCTATGTGGCCACACTGGTGCCTTTTATTCAGCTTGTATCAAAGGAGCACTTTAGAGAAAAATTTCTTTTAATTACTTCAAGATCCTACATTCAGAAGGGCCATGGAGACTTAAAGGCATGTGGTGAAATGGTGTGCTGTAAGGAGGTGCCCCGCCTGAGCCTGTACCCAGTAGGTCAGACGTGGGAAGCGTACCACTTCAGCAATGCAGAAAGCTGTCATGTGTGATCTGCTGTCCCGTTCCAGAGAGACACTTTCCTTCCTCATGGATTTTGGGTATGTGGTGCATGTATTATGAGATTTCTGCTGTGTTACAAAGAAACTTTGGGGGGGGGGGGNAACAAAACAAAACAAAAAACAACAAAAAAAAAACCAAACCAAAAAACCCTTACGAATGTGTATTTTGAGAGTTCATCAGCAGTGTGCACTGGGTGGTAAATGGTAAAGCTCAGGAGTTTTCAATCAAGCCTGACCCCTGCTAACTGCTTATTCCAGTCTCTTCTGACCTTGGTGAACTTGCAGATAGGCAAGATAAAAATCTGCAGTGATCCTATTGTGGAGTATGTTGAAATGACGATTCAAACAGAGGTGAAGTCAACAATTTTCAAAAGTAAAGCCAGCAATTTTGCTTTATTACAAACTTTTTTTTTGTCTAGAAGAGGCTTTTACCTGTAGAAGAAAATTTTAGTAGCCGGTTGATGCTAAAATATGTATTTTTTCCTTACCTCCTCTGAAACAGGAATTCAGTTTGAATTGTTTTTCACAGATTCCACCTTTTTACTGTGTGTTTTACAGTTCAACTGTTTGTTATGATCCTATTTGTAAATGACAAACTGAATTTAGTGCATAATACAAAAGTTATGGTCAGATTGGACATTTACTTAACTTTAAAGATTATACAGACCTTTTTTGTTTAATAAGAGCGGACTTGATGTCCTGCCACAAAACAAAGTTACTCTCTGTGTTTGGGGATGCTCAGATTTGGGTTTTAGAGATTTTAAAATGGATTATGCTGGGTAAGTGGAAGTGTAAGATGATTTTTAAACAGCAGTCTTCCAGTTGCACAAGTGATGGAAATGATGAGTGTGAGGGTATTTATGTGGAGGTTTTTTTGCATAATGAGAAGGGAGCGAGTTATTGGGGGAGAGAGAGCAATGATCCAGCTCATAAAGACTATGCTCACTAGAATAATTTCATTAAATACTCCAGCAGATCAGTAAATCCTTCAGCTGTCTTTTTCAGTGCAGTTCTATAGTTTATGTTCTTCTGGGAGGAATTCAACTCCTGTTGCTTGCCTCCTCCCTCCAACTTGACATTTTGCTAAATCAATTTATTGCGTGGCAGAGCCAGCAAACAATGTCTTCCAAAGCATTAAAGATCTGATCTATTTAGAGAAGACCTTTTCTGTTTATATCCTAAATATGCTGTCAACCGATCGTTTGGTTGGAGTGTAGCTTGTCACCTTTAATCTCTTGCAAATTCACTCCAGTGACAAGCCCAGCTTCCTGAGCTTGTCTGAGCTGCTATTCCCTTCACCTTAAAAATGTTTTTTCTGTGCTCTGGTTTCTATTTTTCCTAACGATAGAGTGACCTCACTTGGACCCGTCTGGTTAGTGCAGTGGCAGGTCTCCATAACTTCTGGTAATTGGATTGGTATCAGAGGCCTTCTGTGTTAGTGGTACTCAGAGGAAAGGAACAGAAAGGAAAGGGAGAAACCAATATCAATTGACTACAGTTGAAACAAATGGAACCAGGATTTGTTTTTTTGGTGGCAAATGAGGAGGTAAGATGTGAGGAGTTCAGCAAACAGCGTTATGAAACTTTCGTGCTCTTGAACTCCTTTGGCTATATTAAGCAGGTTAATTCTGTGAATTTTGTACCCTGTGAATATTATTCTTGTAGAACTATGGTGCTAGTTCCTCACCTGAGCCCAATTCTGAATTTGAAGTGATTGAAAGCCTGGTTTCCCTATAAAGAATGCAAGGTATCTCCCCCAAAATACATTGTTTACTCTTTGAGCACTGATTCTCTCCTTCCCCCTTTAAAGAGTTTAGAAGTATAATTATTAATTTCAGTTACGAGGAAAAATATAGAGCAGCCACTAAGAAATAAAGTAGTCCACTGTTGGGTTATCTTGTGTTCCTAATGAATTTGAAAATTATGTATCTCATTAAACTTCTAATTTGGATCAAAGCTGGTAAAATCTCATTTACACAGTACTTTTGAAAACCTTTTATTCAAATAGTGTTTAATATTTTTTGCCAATATTTTTCATACTGAGAAGTCTGTTCTTCAGCAGACTTTCAGGAATACTTATGTTTGGGGGGGATCAGGATGAAAAAGACAAATTTTAAATGTGTATTTTAAAAATCAGTTCAACCACAAATTATTTTTCTAAGCAATTGCAATGACACAAAGTACAGCACAGTGCCAAAGAGCAGCTGTGTCGCATAGATGAATTTCCTACGTCTTTCCATTATAAAACTGAGTAGTTTGGAAATGGGTATTACTCTAACACCACCTGTACCTAATAGTAGAAGACTAGGAGGTCTTGTAAATAATAGTTCACTTCATATTCAAATGTATTAAAAATTGCAACACTAGATTGTCTTCCAGTTGGGGAAAGACCAGACCCTGTGAGAATTTGTTTGAAAGAGAGATTTGTATTAAAGGGCGCAAGACAGAAACAATAGGATCTTATTTCTGAAAGCTCCTGCAAGAGGACTATAGCGCAGTAAACCAACATACACTTGCATAACTTTTCAGTCCCATGAGGTTTTCCTGATGGGACATCTGCTGAACCAGATTTTGCAGACTGCCTGGATCAGATATGTTTTCAGATATACATAGTATTTATGATTGCATACTAAGTCATACCTAAAAATATATATATTTGCATTTTTGCCTCTCTGCGTTTGTTCTGAGAAAGGTATAAATGATGATTAAAGCATTGGGTAAATGGTGCATGCATAAAATATTTGAGGAGAAGTTCAACAGAACTTTGGAAACACTTGAAAACTGCAAGAGTGTAGAAGGCTCTCTATAAAGATACATCAAGAGATTGATTTCAATAAAAGGATAATATGTTTTAGAGCCATGGTTGAGATTGCCAGCTCTAAAGTGATTTATAGCTACCTAAGCTAAATGTATATGTAAGTTGTTCTAGGATAAGTCTGCTTATTGGTGGGTATTTTGAAGAGTTGCTGCCTTCCTTCAGAAATCTACTGTTAAAAGGGACCTGCTGCTTGGCACTGCTGGGGAGTCCGTTTTGGAAAAACCACCAGACGGTAGCAAAAATAGGAAGTCTATTCTGGAGAAGGAGAGCAGGCAAAAAAGTCATCATTTTACTCCAGTGCTGGTTTTGGGAGAAAATGACAGGGTGGTCTCTGTGGAGTTGGAGCCACATACTACACGAAGGCAGAAATGCTGCCTGGGGAGCAAGTATACATCAGTGTTGTAGGGCAGCTTGTGCCTACAAGGCAGTACTGCTACCTGGGACCCTCTGTCACTGTAATTTCTGATTGCTGGGTGATAATGGAATTGTGCAAGTTTAGGGGCTTCAGTAGGTGCAGCTCTCTGCAGGAACATGACGTAACCCTGGTTGCAGCATCTTGAGATATTGGATTTCTGTTGTTCGCATGGACTGCAAAAATTGTGTATAATTTGCCAACAGGAAACAGCTTTAAATTGAATTATGCATTTCAAAAAAGAAAAGAGTCGTTCTTCACAGTGTTGCCTTAGCTTGTTGAAAACCAAGTGAGTGAAAGTGTGGATTATTTCTTTTGACTTCCTGTGCTGTATTTAATTTAGTGCATTTTAACTCCTCCTTTCTTAGGCTGGGAACCCATTTGTCCTCCAGCTTTGCAGCATCACACCACGTAAGAGAATCAGATACGAAAATGGTATTTTTTTTTTTTTCTTGGAATGGTAACAGAAGAGATTGGTCAAGATCCTGTAATTTCATTAAGTAGTTCTTCTGTAGAATACAAACTGTGTTTTGAGATACTGTGTGAGGGAGAAAGAGGTAACAGAGAGCCTCTTTGGGATGAGTTTTCACTTGGAGTCCCATTACCAACTGCAGCTGGTCTGAATTAGCATACTGTTGAAACAGCTGGATTTAAGCCTGAGTGTCGAAAAAGGTGGCTGCCTTATGTTCAGGTAAGGTGCCTTCTCTCTCCTCTTTTGTGTGCTGAGGGCCAAAGTGATGCAAGTAAAGCCAAAGAGGTAAGATGAAGAAAATTCCTTATTCCAAGCAGTTTCTTTAGCTTGGAACAAGGGTAGAAATGTGTGAGAAACTCACACTTTGTTTATGGGTTTATATGCTTCACTAAATTTATAAAACACAGCTGGGGGGGGTGTGACTTCAAACATATACAAATTGGCAACTGAATTAAGCCATTAATCTGCTACGTTCAGCATATATTCCTCTGACTGTTACTGCATGTTTCAGAGAAAGTAAAAAGTGCCCCTAAACCATGGCTTGAGGTGAGCCTATATAGCGCTACATGGGTATTCTCTTTTGGCTCCTGCAGGCAGTTTGCAAAAGCCCTGAAGCATAGAATATCCTTAGCTTAGCCTGCATAGTTAAAAATATTACTGTTTGGAAAGGTAACTTAACTGGGAGTAGAATCTGTTGCTCTCCCTGTCCTGATGACTTCCTGAACAAGCGCAGATGTTTAGTTTGTGTGAAAGAGATTTCTTTGTGTTTATTCCTGCTTTTAGTTCTGGCTGTATTCCTGTAGTATAGAAATATTACAGTGTCAAGTGAAAAATTTGTAACTACAGCAGTTTTGGTAACCAAGATTTCAGTCGATATCTGTAATGTCTCTTTCTTGTGATAAGTAATCCTTGGGCTTCTTTCTCAGAGGTGGGGATTATTTTTTTGGGTTTCTTGTTCTTTTTGAGACAGAAGAGTTAGGTCTCACAGTGCCTTAAAGGCAGTTGAGCTGTCCTTCTTGAGACCTCTTCCTCCTCTGGTGTTGCTTTCTGAAATTACGGCAGCAAAACCAGTGTTTAGTGCTTTAGAGTTTTTCTGTTGTCCTTTGTAATGTCATAAGAATTTAGGTCCTATTTCTATCTCTTCTAATGCTCCCAAGCATTTTGTTTACTGTAGCTCAGTACCCATTATGCTACAGCAGCTATCTATACTGCCTCCTCTGAGGGGAAAATAGCTAAAAAGCTGACAAATTCAGAATCCCTATTTGCATACATGAATATCTTATTCATACCAATGTGCATTTTTATCTAAATGGAAATTCATTTCCCAAGCTATTGCTCAGGTACTAAATGCATTTAAATCCTCACAGAGCTGCTCACAATCTTCTGTGGTTGTTAATAACCATAGCTGAACTTGGTGGAGTCGGCAGACTTTCACGGTTGGCACTTCTTTATTCCACGTTACTCCACTGACTCCAGTACTGACACCTACACGTCCTTCATCCAACAGTAGTTAAACCATGTGGGTCAGCTCATCTGGTCTGTTATTTCTTAGTTTGATATTGTGTTTACAGCTAAATTTATCCGATTAAAATGTTATTTCCTACAGTTCAGCGTTTCGTCTTGGACAGCTTATCTCGCAGACTGTGGTTCCTTTCCCTTCTAAAGCATACGAGAGCCATGTCTCTCTACACGTTTTGATACAAGACCATCCTAAAAACACCAAAACAGCCCCCACTCACCCCACCCCCCAAAAAAACCCCAACCACACAGCACCCAACAAACAACAACGACAAAACCCCAAAAAAACAACCAACCAAAAAACCTGACAGAGGAGCATGAAAGTATCCCTCAAACCCAGGAGTGCAGCCAATCCCGTCAAATATCTGCCTGCATTGAAAGGTATCTCTCTTCTGACACGAAATGAAGACTGTTCTCTAATTTTATCTTTAGGATGAATGCTTTCTGTTATTCTGTTTTTATGTTCTTGCTGCTGGGGCCTTTTTTGTACCCTATCATCCTGACAGCCTCAGGATGCCGCGCAAGGAGGGATAAGGCACTGGGAGTGGGCATATAGCTTCATTTGGCACTATTTAGCCATAGTTCCTGCACAAGTCATCATTTGGATGCAAATGATACGAATGCATCTTCCTCTTACTTCAAAGTAACTGTATGAGGACCACGTTCAAAATCCCACTCTCTTGCCTGTACCAAAGATCTCAACTCTTGAATCCATTCCCCTTTCCTTATTGTCATGTGATTTCAGCAGTGAGTAGGACGCTGTGTTACCAATTCTGAGCCATCTGCTGTTTGGAAATGTTAGCAGTTGCACTGGTGTCTTTCAGGTTCACCCTGGCAGATTCCTAGGTAGTAAAATTACTTCTTTAAGTGTTGTGTTCAGAGCAGTTTCCAAGATGGATTGCAATTACTTACTCTTCCTTGAATAAGGCAAGCCATTGCCTAGCTGTCCATCATCAATTTGTCTATATATTTTCTTTCACATGAGTGACTTGGGTACTAGTCTGCTTGCAAGTCGTTGTCTGCTTGTGAGGATCAACAAGTTTTTATATTGGGGCCACTGCTGCTGAACCTTGGGTCAAGTTATATTCCTCCAGGTAAAAGGGGTATTTTCACCCCTAGTTTCTAAACCTTGGTTTATTATCTCACAATTGAACTTGTCATAATACCCTAGTAGGTATCTGTTGACTCGCTCATATGTGCCGTGGAGGTTGAGGAGTGTTAAAGTTGTGCTGGCTGTTTCCAGACTCTATTCAACTTTACCAGCTCAGCTTGATGACTTCTAAATGCCAGTAACAATGAAAATGTTAGATAGGATGCTGGGAGTGAGTAGGAGAGGGAGAGACCTTTATCAGGTGCCTGTTGACATGTATGGGCTGTCTGCACCTTGAATGCTGTCTGCATCTCGGAATGCATTTACCTGTTTGCTTTTGCCTATTCTCCCACAACTGGCCTCAGTCAGAGACAAACCAGCGGGGCTAGATGACCCTGTGTGGGTGTAAGGACACTGTTAGTTTAAAGACTGTCAAACAACAAAGCTGGTTTTTCCTTTATGAGATATTATAGGAAATTGTTTCAATAATCTTATTTGTTTTGACATCTTTCGAAATTTGAGAATAACATAGCCCTGTTTTTAAGTATTACTGTAATTGATGCATTATTGCTGTGTTGTTAAAACAGCAGCTGTGAAAGCTCTTTTGTTGGTGGTAAACTCTTGGATTGCTTTTAAATATCTTATTTTTACTTGAATATTTCAATAGCTGGATAAAGATAAATATTTGTAAACTCATTTTGGCTGAACTTCTTTGGCTTCTGGAAATAATAACTAACACAGTAACTGAGTTAAGTATCTAAATAAACTGTTAGTTGTCTTGTGTTCAACAAAACTGCTTAACCTATTCCAAGGTATGTGCTGCATTTACACTAAAGAAATTTGCTGGAATCATTTTAAATGTTGCAGCAAGGTCCTGGTTTTGCATCACTTCCCACATGCCTGTGTTTTGTTCTGTTCACCTCAAAGTTTGCTTGTGGTGGAGTGTTCTTGTCTCTGTTGCTCAGCGTTGTGGTGAGGTGCAGTGCTCTTCAATGGACGACATTGTCTTTCCTAAAGAAATGTAAGGGTCTTTCCCCATTGAAGGCACACAGCAGCTTTGGTAGGCTCTCTATCGCCAGCTGTCCCTGAATGAGTGCCCTGTGCACAGCAAAGCATCATAATACATTGGCACATATCCCCCAACTCTGCGACGTGTGAATCACTGACAGATGCAGTTGAACAAAGAAGCTGATAAATGCAAGATCAATTCCTCTATTCATTAGTGTGCGTAAGCACTTTTCAAAATCTTGAGGTTGGAAGAGAAGGATTCGCATGAAAGATGCGGAGACTAAGTGTCTCAGAATAGCCAAAGAAACCTGGGCACGCCAGAGCTGTCTGTTCTTTGGTTTAAGGAAAGCAGGAATATGCAAAATCCAGGAAATCTAGAAAGTAAAATGTTGAGTATTGGGGCCTGATGGTACAATAATAAAGTGTATGGGTATCTGGGGAAGTAGAGGTTCTGGAGATGGATATACATGCTTGCCAAAGGTCTAACAGGTGATTGGAGTGATGACAAGGTTCAGAAGGCGATATGGTTAGATAGAGATGGGCAAATGTAGAGAGGGAAGTAATTGCAGCTTCTAAAAGAGAAAGAATAAATGTATGAAAACATGAGCAAATACTTCACTGCCTCCTTTCCCTCATGGCCAACAAGCTGAGAAAGCAATCAAAGTATACTCAAAACAAGTAATCACATCTAATTATGCTCTTATTGCCTATTAAAAAGTGATAAGAGGGACTTTTAAAGGTAAGATCTCCCAAAAATATTGGGAAGGAAAATTGTGGAGCAGAGGAGTGGAAGAGTACTTGAGGATTGATAGACAGGATGTCATGTCAGATAAGGAAAAGCTTGGAGAGTAGATAGGTGTGAGAGAACATGGAGCAGAGCTGGAGGATTGGAAGAGTCTGTAGAGGAGTGGTGATGAAAAGCAAGTTTGATGTGCAGAACCAGCACCTGACAGAGTGAAGGAGGTGGAGGAAGATCAGGCAGGACTCATCATTTGGTTTTTTGAATGCTGCTACATGGGAGCAGAAGGAAACTGAAGAGCAGGCCTACTGAGCATAGGCAAAAGTAATGCTATGGAAGGCCTGAAATATAGGATGGGTAAGTAACACAGTTATGTGGTTAAAACAATGGAGATCTTGCATGTGACTCAATTAGCAGACTGTCAAATCCAGCTGCCTAGACTGACGAGGCTTCCCAACAAACCTGTGGTGATGCATAAGAGAGGTCTAAACATAAGAGTTGTGTAACTGAGTATCTGAGGCGGTTTAATGTCTTGAAGCCTGCTTGTGTCCTTGGCTTATGGGTTCAATAATTTGTTGATTTAAGAGCTCATAAATGCATAGCAGAATATGATAACTAATAAGGCTTTGAGTGACCAAGTAAACAAGGAACTGATAAACACGAAACTTCCGATCTATTACACTTTTCTAGAAACACCAATTCTTTGTTACATAGCTTAATTTACGAGCAGTCTGGTCTCTGGAGAGTTTAGAAAAGGACTCTTTCATGTGGTCAGCTGTGGCTGGAGGGTAAAAGCCATACTTGGGAGTGTCACTGGTTTATTGGAGGTTAATAGCAGATGGGCACTGGTGAGAGGAGTCTGAGGTTTATTGAGAAATGAGGAGAAGCAGGCACTGATTATCCTGAGGGTGTGAAGGAAGGTAGGCTGAACCAAATTCTTTGTCTGTACAATAATGGCATGTGCATTAACTTTTGGAGGACTTTGTAATGCTGTTGTCCCACTGCTACCAGCAACCGCTTATAGGTGTCTCGGGCAGGAGAGTGCGTAGCTGAGTGCCCTGCTCAGCAATATGAACGGTGATGGAGTTACTCCAGCAAGCAGCAGCAGTGGGGGGCTTTGGAACAAAACTTCTGGCGTGACGCAGCCTGTTGAGCTGTGCTATCTCCACAGGGATCTGTCTGGGAACATGATTATTAGGAGCAATATTCAAAATGGGACTACAGATAACTCTCAAGGACTCTTCTTGGTGGGTTTCTTTATCAAGGTTTGTTATAAATAGCAATTACAGGTAGTTTAAGAACAAACTGCTCTAGAGTGTGAAGTGGAAAATTCCTATTTCGAGAAAAACAAATTACAACGGAAGACACCCCTAGACCTTCTAAACTTTCTTAACTGTTACTCAGTCTGTAACTTGGAGTGCAGACATACAACTCCTCTGATAGTTGTTTGGCTTGATCAGTCTTCCTATTTGTAAGCTGTCCTAACTTCAAAAACTAGGACTATTTTTAAAGCTTCTTGCCCAGTAATGTGTAATAACACATTGAACACAATCTTCAACTTGACACTGAAGTAGCTGAATGAAATGTCTGCTCAGTGTGTGTGCATGCACGTGTGTGTATATTTTTGCGTAGGCATGTTAATTCTGAAATGTCATTGCACTGAACTAATTTAAAAGAGCTAATAAAAACCCTGTAATTACTCCAGGATGCGTTTAACACTACTTTTTAATGTGTGATGACTGACAGGCAGGTAGAAACAGTCATTCTTCTAGAAAGGTAGACTTTGCTTTGACAAGTTTGATGTATTTATTTTACAAAAATTAAATAAAAATTCTCTTGGGGAAGAGAAGCTGCAGCACATAAATTCTACTTGAGAAAATGTGTTTTTCTTCAGTAAAATAAATTCTCTTAACATAGTTTTGGACATTTCGATTGCCATAATGCAAGTCAGTTTTTAAGTCTTAAGATATTGAGACAGTTACTGGTTTCCTACAAAGAGGACTCGGAGGGACTCTTGTCGGAATAGTTGGAGGGAGGGAGAGGGAAATTGAGAGGTTTCTGGGATATCGTCCAATACTTGTCTTGCAGTAAAAGCAATGAAACTGATCTTTTACTTGATGCTTTTATATCAAAATATATTTTCATTATTAACCAGCAAAATAGCCTGTACTTTAATGTATAATTTAAGCTTTGTGTGAATATTTTGTAAAGACAAAGATTACTGAAGAACTTAACTACTTGACTATATAGGTTATATTTAATGTTTTTATGTTTAGCAGTTAATGTTACTTTTTAAATGAAGTCTTCCAGCACTGATAAAAGGGGTTTTAGGATATCTTTCCCTTCTCTTTCTAGAGCCACTATCTGAAAAGTAGGATTTTTGTGTGTACAGGGTGATGTAGCCCAAACTTACAAACTTCTTTTGATTAAGCACTCGAAGCCTTCTGTGAGAACAATGTTTTATAGGTTAAGTCCATGCAGAGGATTGGGAAACTGAATGTATATCTATAATGCATCTGCAACGAAAAATTGGATTTGTAGAAAGGGATGAATTGGCTACCCTGTTTACCCACCCATGATTAAGAGGCTGCAATGCTGTTAATCCATCTCATAGCTGGATTATTTTTTAAAAATATATAAAACAAGTCAAACAGTCACAACTAGTGATGGAAGCAGGAAACAAAAATCCTTCTCCGTCCCTTCCTCAATTATTTTATAAAAACTTTGTTGTATTTTTGGTAGTATAGTTGACATTTCTCTGTGCAAAGCTACATATACTTAGCAATCTTCTCTTTTTTCTGTGGAAATTTAACACTTGGTGTAGCATGCTGCTAATGTAGTTCATTTATAGTACGTTCTGCTGGCAAGGGGATTGGAGAAGTGCTCTCAAGATGTCACCTACTGAAATCAGGCCATATGCATGTTAGCTACCATTGCTGTATACAGATGGGAAATAAATAACTTTACTATTGATGGAATGCAGGAAAATACCAGTTACTTTGTTTTGGGGTACAAAGTACTGAAATAAACTTAGGAATTTCTGCATTAACGTACAAATGACTCTCTAATTGTTCACTTTTAAATTGCTAACTTTTAAGTTGCATCGTTCACATCTAGGTGCAGGGTCAGCTGTACCTAGATGAAGTGCTGTCACTGAAGTTTTAAATTATTTTTGAGCTAATGCAGAGGCAAGTAACTCACTGTTACTGATCCTCTAATTTGGCTTTGAAATACCCTGCTGTGGCAGTGGTTATGCATCTCATGGAAAAGTGGTCATTTCTGTAAGAAAGGTACAGAAAAGAATAGACTTAGAGTGGGGCAAGGAAATAATTAAAACCGGTAGTCCTTTGAAGAAATGGGCAAGGAGGAATGTGTGAATTACTTTAACATAGATACAGAGAATATGCTGAGAAATTTTAACTTGCAGATGAAAATATTTTCAGTTTTTCATATAAATTGCCATCAGATTTTTCTTAAGTTCTTGTGTATTTGCTTTCTAAAAATGGTCTCTCCAAGTAAGGCTAAAAACTCAAGAGCAGAAGAGCCACAAACGCAGCATCAATGCTACTATATTTTTAATATGTTTGTTTATGTGGAGTAAATCCATAAGAACAGATTCAGTAGCTGTGAAAGGGAAAGGAGTTGTGATCTTGAAATATGGTCCTAAAAAAAAAAATCTTCACATTACTGAAAGTATTTATCTAGTAACAAAATCCGTACCAATTTTGCTAATTCTACAGCATGAAAGCCCTATAGCTCATGTAATAGGGATTGAGTAAATCCAAGAGTCCATAGGCTAAAATACGTGTGAAGTGCTCAAGCAGTGTTAGTGAAATAAAAACTGTAGTAGCATTCTGTTTTTTGGAGCATCCAAAATTGGAGAAAGGGTTGTGTTTGCACTGCAAATTATTCACTGTAACCCCAGTTCAGCCAAATATTTGCTTACGCTTAAATTTGTCTTCAGGAAAGCATTTAAATAGGTATTTGACTTCAGTACATGGAGTTATTCGCACTTGTTGCTGAATTAGAGCCATAAATACCTTATGTGACTTTAATTCAATGGTAAAGTCTTCCTTCACTGGCTCTTCTCTTGGTCATAAGTAGGTGCTATGAGATGGGCTCAGCAGCCACCTGGGAAGCACAGCTATTGAGCATGGGAGTTTGTAGGGCTGGCATTTGGCCTTCCAAGGTGCCCTGGACTAGCTTCAGTGGTCCCTGAGCTCCTGAGCTGGACCTCCCCCCCACCCCCCCCCACCCCGATTAAGCCTAACGTGAGGGTGTTCTGCAGCACTGTAGCTTTCCAACTGATGTGCTCCAGATGGGCTCCACCAGTGATTTGGGCTCAGGACCCAACTAATCAGAAGTAAAACCCTCCCATGTTACTTAGTGTAGATGTCAGGTCCCAGCACCAACTTCTGCTGTACGTGTGCCATCTGCTTGGTGGTGTAAGTGCTGCAGTGCCACGTGGTGTCTGGTTTGTGTGGCACTAGAAGAAGCTAAAACTGTAAATGGGTAGGTGCTCTGCTGTGCCTAACTGGATTAGGACATATGTTAAGCCAGATGTAGCTGCTTACCATATGAAGTGACATTAGTTAAGAATGGTGTTGCGACAAACCAGAGAGGTTTTTTTCTGTTCTTGTGTTTAAATAATATTTTAGAAGTTTTTTTATTCTTATGTTGACAGTTCAACATAATTGTTTCAGCAACAAAAATAAAACATTTGGGACATATAGTTTAATGGACCGTAGCTTTAACCGAGCCAGGAACACTGTCAGACAGCAAAGCAAATTCATCTCCTTTTTGGCTTCTGTAAGAGACTTTTTTTTTTCCTCTCGTTTCTGCTGACATTTCTGATTTATTATGGCACCAGTTCTCTAGAATAAATATTTGCACTTCAGAGACTTCCCATTTTTGCATCTATAATCTTTAAAAGAGTCCATCTGATAGTAATAATATAGATGAGCCTTATAATAAAACTGTCCACTGTAATTATTCCTGTCTTTAAACCATTCAGTTACATATACTTTTAAAGATTTATCAGAATTATAATATGCAAAGAGCAATATCACTAAGCAAAATGTGTAATTTCTGATCCTTGAAGAAGTTCTGGCTGGTTGTGTAAATTAATAGCATACCTATAAATGGGTATCTAATCATTTTTTTAAAATGCTGCATTATTCATCCAACCATGGCAGTTTCACAGGAGCTATTGTTTTTGATATATATATTAAGTGGCAAATATTTGTTTACGTGTCTACTGAATTAATGCGTACTTAATGATTTCTTTTTAAGTATGCACTTTCTGCTCTTACAGTGGGTTTGAAGCCCCGATAGAGTGTTTGCCTCAAAGTTGTTTTCAGATTTGCTGCTAATGGTAAGAAAACATTTGAAGTTGTTGCTATGTGACTGTTTGTGGTGTGGCACTACTATACTCCACTTTTTGTAGGAAATCAGGTGTATGTAGGTCACTTCTGTTCTGAATAAGCCAATACCCTCTGGCTTGCTGCAAACTCAGTCCAAAATTTAGAATTTTTTTTTTTTTCCAATTCAAATTGAATTGTTTCAAGTGTTTACTGAAACACTGTGTTCTGCTGTAATTTAAGCTCTACTTTTGGGTTAGGAGTTTATCATACACCAGTGTGGATAATGTGTGCAAGGGTTTGGGTATTTGCACGCTGGGTTTTCATTCTCTGTAATCATCTCCTAACCATGTCAACGACTCTTTCATTACTTTTTTTTTTCCCCTCCCTTGCCTATCTTTCTCTGAGAGGTTAACTTTTATAAAGAATCAGTTCTACTCAACACGTGGCATTTGACTGTGTTAGCATGTACGCGATTTCAAAAAACTTCTTATAACTTCAGTTTTTATTTCCATACCGAGAAAATTCTGTGTGGGTATTTTAAAATACTGTTTTTATCCCAACCATGCACGACTATTTATTTTGACTATGTTTGTGTTTCGCCCCTCAGCTTCAAATGGATGCAAGGTTTTAAGTACTGCAATAACACCTTATTTTACAGTAAGTAGGGTTACTGTAATATAATTGGGCCTTAAATATATTCAAGGTGCTTGGATGTGATAAGTTCATATTTGATATTTTTTGGGGTTTTTTTTATTCACTTTTATCCCCCCTTAAAATGTTTTGAAGTGCCTCTTATATAGATGTCTTGATAACTAGTTGGGGTTTTGGCTGATTCAGTAGCTACACTGGCAAGAGGGGAAGAAAGAAAAAAAGGCCTGATGTGAGATGAGGAGACATGATTGCTCCTTGGAGTGTGATTATGTCAGTTTGCTGCGGTTGAGCTGTAAACATCTCCAGTGATCGGCTGCTGCCACCGCTCCTCTGGGAAAATGTGTGCCTATTTTTGTTTCTCAGTTCAGTCGTACAGTCAAACGGGGAATGCTCTGTAGAGAATATTATTGAGACTCTGTTTTTCTTTTATAAATGCAGACTTGCCAGGAAGTGAAATTCCGCTAAACTTTAAATGAAAAATAAAAAGAATTAAAGTTTTTTGTGCTTGAGTGCATAACTTGTCATTGCCCACAGTAACATCAAACTTTAAAATTCTGCTGCAGCAACATTAGAATATATTCCAGGAAAATACTAAGTCTCGTAGGTATAGTGTATGTTCTTACTTCACAGATCTTCCTTCTATCATCAATTCATAATTGTCCTTTGCCCTGTCAGGCTGTGAATCTAGAGCCCAAGACTGTATTTCTGAGAGATTGTCTACTTTTGGGGACTTTGTAGGAACTTGTGGTTTGTTGTGAGCTCTTTCCAGATTAGCAGAATCTGTGGAATTTAAGACTATTCTTGCTTTCTACACTTCATACCAGTTTGTTCTGGTACAGATTGGAGGAAAAAAGGAGGACCAATTTTTATTCTGTTGTTTTACAGTGCATAGAGATGCTTATTCTTAGAGCAGCAGTGTTGCTATCCTCGTGGTTAACTTGACATTTCGTCAAAATCAAAAATAAATCTGCCAAGATTCTGTCCTAAAAATCTCTCCAGAGTAGACTCAACTCAAGCATGTCAGCTGAGCTCTGAATAACTTTCCTAAATAGAACATCGTGATTGGAGGTCTAGATTTTTTTTTCAAGGTTGTAAAATGAAATATCAGAGGTCTCTGAAGTATGTATGTGCATTTCTTTCTAGGTCTTATAACACGTCATCTGCATATGGATGTGATTTTTCTTAGACTGACCTGAAGAAACTAAGATAGTCTCCTGAACCACTTGTTTCTGTGTTTTGAGGTGGCAAAGGTTGGAAGCACTTGACAGGAAATGCCACCTGATGTACTAATACTGTCTGCTTAAATTGAAAAGGTGACTAAGCCCAGTTCTTTTAGGATCTCCTCTTAACGTGGGAGGGAAAAATGGTGAAATAGTGAGAAGTCCACATCCTCAAGAGTTCCCAGGAAGTCTAACGATGACATTAGATTAGTTTGAATTCATTCGGGCAATCTGGAGACATTCAGCCTTTATTTAAAAGGAGTCAACTAGAATATATTGTGGTGAAAGTAATTTCTATTCTTTGAAGGTGCCACTGCAAAATCCAGAATGTGTTCTGAATTGGCTAAGTGGAAATTCAGGTGACAGTAAGCAGGAAGGGGTTTCTTCTCCACACCCCCCCCAAAGAACTAGCTGCTCTCTGTGGGTAACATACTTGTCGAGTTATTGGTAACACACTTGATGAGGCCTGAAGCTTCCTTTTCATAGCTGCGTAGCAAGCTTTTAAATAGTTTTTTTTTCTTATGTGTAGTGGGATCTTTGCTAACAATTCTGGTCTCCTCACATGTATAGGAATAATAGGCCCTTTAGAAAGGGTCTGAAATTCTCATTTGAGCTGTCTCTGCTGGAGTTATGGGCAGAAACTGTTGTAGAAGTGACAGTGGAAGAGGAGGGAGGAAGAAAGTGTGTGCTTTTGTATGGATCATAGATGCTATTGTATGCATCGTAGATGCTATTGTATGCCTTGAATTCATTGTTTCCTATAACCTTGAGCTGTTTCAAGACTGATGTTTGTCTAGCTGAAATGAAAACGAACAGTCCCTTGAGATCTGCCTTGCTGCTTCAGTTACACACAGGCTGCCTCCTTGTTTGACGTATAATATTTAAATTCTTCCTGAAATTGCTGCCTATTGCAACTAGCTGCCTGCAGTGACCCACTGCTGCTGAACAGGGTGGGAAGAGTCCTACTTGAATGAAGATGGAGATTGGAAAAGCCTCTCTTCATCTTTAACTCCTGAATGAGAAGTGGGGCAGTGTGTGTGATGTAGGATTTTAAATGGTTTTGCTGCTTCCTGCCTGCCCTTCCCCCCGCCCCCTTTTTAATTTTTTTTTACAACATTGTTTGGACTAGAGAATGTTGGTATTAAAACCCACTGGAAGGCAAAAAGTCAATTGTGATTCATGTCTTTGCAAAGAAAAAATGAGGTCTGCTTGCTGCATAAGGGAGCCTAATAGATTTCACCCATATGAGTTGCCCTGGGAGCAGGCTAAATATACACAGTGTCAGCCACCTAGGAACTTTTAAATATTTAAGTAAATATAGGCCACTTGATCTGCTTTATTAAATTTC